>JANAVB010015600.1:12276840-12499340 GCA_029216955.1 Iris pallida
TCAATTTAGCTCAATACATGAAATTTGTAACGTTATGCTAAAAACAGAATTCAAAGAACATTTTTGCTCTATGGAAATTCACCATTGAGTAGCATTTGCACCAAAAAACTAAACAATACAGAATGTTAAAATAATGATTTCATCTCTGAGGTGCGCCTGTTGCTCCATGGCTTGAAGGCGAAACTTCAACTCATTGTTCTGATTGGAAGTCCACCGCTGATCTCTCTGCAATCAGTAGAGAGAAAGTATAGAATCAAACTTGCAACTTGTAAAAATCTATGACAAATTCTTACAATATACATGTAATTTCTCATAATTTGCACGTTTCTAAATATCTCTTAGCAAATTTTGAAGCAACCTACCTGTAACAAAATCATTGTGCTAATATGTGGTTGCTTCTGTCTGCAGGTCTGCACCTTGTGTTCCAATTCCAAAATATAGCACATCTTGCGTTCTTTAGAACGAGAAGCTGATTGACGGTTAGCCAATAACCTGACAGCACCAAAAAAGAACTTTAAATACCTAAACAAAAAAAGTGACTTGACGACGCAATTACAAACACACAAAAAAACATATAAGCCTAATATTTCCAATCCTTTTTCGAGCGCGGACGAGTCCGGGAAGTCCGGGATCCCGCCGGCTAGGCGGTTGTGGCAGAGAGGTTCGCCAGCGACGGCGCCGACGGCAGCGACGCGGGGATGCTCCCGAAGAGCAGGTTGAAGCTGAGGTCAAGGGTCCTCAGTCGCGGCAGCGAGGAGAGCGACTCCGGGATGGGGCCGGAGAGGACGTTGTCGGCGAGCGCGAGGAAGCGGAGCTAGGCGCAGGAGGAGACGGCGCCGGGGATGGAGCCGAAGACGCGGCCCGGGACGAGGGGAGCTCGACGAGGGCAGACAGCTGGCCTGGGAAGGGGGAGAGCCTGCCCGTGAGGCCCGGGAAGCCAGCACGTGGGTCGTCAGGGTTGAGCGCGACGATGCGGTCCGTCGAGCAGAACCCTTTCGTCTGCCCGACGTTGTAGATCGCCACCACCACCGTGTAGCCCAGCATCACGTACAACACCACGCCGGAGAGGAACGTCACGAACCTGCTCCCTATTTTTTGTCGGGAGGAAGAAGAAACTAAAAACCTTAACCCTAATTTTGAAGAGAACGGGCTCTAGGGTTAGGGTTTTTGAGTTGGGAGGAAGGAAGGAGAAGAAGAGGAGGAAAGAAGGGTGTTGCTGAACTAGAGTTAGTGTTTTGGATCTATCCTTAGGATTTTGGAGTTGGGGGAGAGGAGGGAGGAGAAAGGAGGAGAAGGAGAAGACCGTCCAGAATTAGGGGAGAGAAAAAATTTTGTTGAAGCGTGCGCGGGGTGTAGAAGGATTTTTGCCAAAATTGAACTTAAAAAATATTACAAGTTTGCCACCGCTCTAAAATATTAATGACATTTTGTTTTATAAACGTTATAAAAAGTCCAAAATTAGCCCAAACTGTCATAGAAAAAAGGTATTTCGAACTTTGATAACGCTTAGGTATCAGGCGTCATCAATACGTCTTGTCGAGCGTTATTAATAGGCCTTTTTGTTGTAGTACATGACCTCGAAGGACTAAATTAAGTCATTTATTGCATCAAACCCAATTTTGACCCGACCCAACTCATTTGAACCAAACCCAAACTTCATGTTATCCCCTCATGGACACCAACACATTCACCCCCTATAAAACACCAAACACCATAAGCCCACACACTTCCAAATCCA
The DNA here is from genome assembly GCA_029216955.1 of Iris pallida. Lineage (NCBI taxonomy): Eukaryota > Viridiplantae > Streptophyta > Magnoliopsida > Asparagales > Iridaceae > Iris > Iris pallida. The sequence continues at coordinate 12,278,579 of JANAVB010015600.1, forward strand.
ATGGACAACTTTGTTGATCATACTTCTTAAATATAACTTAACCTAGCACACTCAATCCTAGCCCTTCATTCAAAACCCCTACTTATTCCCAACCACCCATCTCATCATGACAACCCACACCCACCTCCTTCTACTTTTTCCTAAATAATCAGCCAACTTTACCTCTTCTGCCAGATCCGACAGCCCCCACTTTCCAGACTTCTTCTTTCTCCTCTTTATCTTCTTCCTTCCATAAAGAACCATCTTATTCTCCTCCTCCATCACCACCATCATCTCCACCACCACCAATTTCTTCCTTTCCTCCTTCATCTCTTCTTCCCAAGCTCTCTCCCACACCTTCCTCTCCTCCTCCCCCTCCATAGCAGTAGCCATCGAAGCTGCTACTGCCACTGCAACTGTTCGACTGCAGCTACTGCTACATACATCCCTTCTCCGCCATCGCGAGACCGCCCCCGTGCTCTGGTCCCCGTGCCACCACCCTACGGTCATCTTGGGTGACCTCCCCCAACCGGTCACACCCACATTCTACCTCGCCGCCATTCTGGCCGTGCCGTCGCGACCATGGCAGCGTACAACAGCCACATTGGCCACGCTGCAGTAGCAGCGGCCACACTGACGCGCGAGCACAGGCTCTGACGCAGCACAGCGACTGCCGTACACTGCTGCCCGCAGCCACCACGAGCCCTGAAAAACTTCGGTGATCCCCTGTGTGCCACCTCGGCATGGCAAAAGCATCCCCGACGCGAGGAATAGACGATTCGTGCATTTCGTACGGGATCCCGTCGAGACGCGCATGTTTTGAAACTCAGAAATCGTGCTCCATCGCAGCGAATTTGCGCTCATTTTCTGGGCAATCCGACCGTTGGATAATCGAGATCTTTTCTCCTTCTCAATCTTGGTATATATACCCCTTCGCTCCTTTGAAGTTTCAACTGTCAATTCGATCGTTTGACAGACCAAAATCGGTCGTCAAGTTGACCATTTAAATTATGTTATTTTTGGACAGTTTTGTGGAGCCAACTTCGTGGATTCGTATCTCCGCCGTCGCAGCTTCAATTGAAGTGCCACTAGTTCCTGTGCACAGCCGGTATAACCACCTTCTTGCCCCTTGTCACTCCCCAATCCTGGAATACGTATTTTAATACGTAAACCGATAAATTATATTTATCTTGTATTTATACGATATTTATTATGCAGTATTTCTTCATGCATTTCCCAAAAATATTCGACAAAATATTATTTCCTAATTTATTTTCTGCATTTGGGCCTACAATTTTGGCTCAATTGGATAACCTATTCTTGGTCCACCAATGGTTCACCATGAACCCTTTGGTTCATCATGAACCCATGGGTTCAAGATTCTATATAATAACTCAACTCATTCTCTCTCCTCTCATTATTTCCTCGCATTTATTTCCTCCACCAACCAAGACAAGTACCAACTTGCTCAAGAGATGGATCCATATTTTGTCATTGATTTCTTACAAAACTATTTGCCAAAATATGTTCTTCTCCTCAATCCATACTAGTTTAGAACTTGGAAATTTTCATTTTGAAGCTTTGATTTTTGTAGCTCTAAGTTTTAATCATTTTTGGATTTTGTATGGTTTGATCTACTTTAGTTGGATTTTATGGGTTTTTGATGCTTCCATGTGGAAGAGCATTCCATTTCATCCAAGATGGAACCTTGGAAATCCGGATTTGGAGTTCGGATGGCCAAGTTGTGATGTTTTGAAGCTTGGAGGTTCAACCATAGAGTTCTTGCTATTTGGAGAAGACAGTGAGCAGTGTGCCGAGCTGCTTAGCTTACGCACACTGAACGCAGCCTTGAGTACGCTTCCTGTTGGAAGCGTGTCTCTCCTTGAGCTTGCGTGACTTTTCACGCAGCTCTCTCCTTGAGTCTGCGTGACTTTTCACGCAGCTCCCTTCCTGAGCTTGCGTGACTTTTCACGCAGCTCTCTCCTTGAGTTTGCGTGACTTTTCACGCAGCTCTCTCCTTGAGCTTGCGTGACTTTTCACGCAGCTCTCTCCCTGAGCTTGCGTGACTTTTCATGCAGCTCTCTCCTTGAGTCTGTGTGACTTTTCACGCAGCTCCCTCCCTGAGCTTGCGTGACTTTTCACGCAGCTCTCTCCTTGAGTCTGCGTGACTTTTCACGCAGCTCCCTCCCTGAGCTTACGTGACTTTTCACGCAGCTCTCTCCTTGAGTTTGCATGACTTTTCACGCAGCTCTCTCCTTGAGCTTGCGTGACTTTTCACGCAGCTCTCTCCTTGAGTCTGCATGACTTTTCACGCAGCTCTCTCCTTGAGCCTGCGTGACTTTTCACGCACGCTGCCTTGAGTGAGCCTGCGTGACTTTTCACCCCTTGAGCGTGCGTGCTTTTGTGCGTACGCTTTTGATATTTTATCAGATATTATATGCCCATTTTATATCCTTACGCCTTTTGTCTCGAGCATGATATGAGCACTGATGTGACCCCGGAGAACAAAGTGTTCATACCCGATACCTGTACCTGAATGTCCCAGTTCTTGTTAATGCTCGACAAATGACTCGTACCTCCGCGTGGCGTATTTACAATGATGCATTACACTAAGGAGGGTAGCACATGTTGACATACTGATTGACATGGATCATCTTTGGGGTACTCGTACTAAAGTACGACTTTAGGGAAGATAATCATGCAGGCCACAGCATGTGAGTCCAAGATTTCACTTAGGGTTAAATTAGACAACTAAACATACTAGATGCATGGGGAGGGCAAAATCCCGAGATCGTGTTACACCAGCCGCCTTGAGATCTTGTCTCGACGCGCCGGCTGGTCACCACGGATACTGTGTCATCTGCAACGAGTGGATGACTATATCCGATTAATTCCTTCTATATATTATATATTTTAGCAAGGTGGCCTTACGAAGGACCTGTGCTCCATCATACATGTCTACGCGAACCCCTGGGTTAGCTAGCCTTGCTGGAAAGATACGATCTGAGGATTTTCTAAATAACACGACGCGAGGATAACCTCGTCCCACTAGAAACTCGTAGACTTGATTGGCCGTGAAAACGACTTGCTTGTATCCTATTACCTTCCGTGAATAACTGAGGGAAGCGGACTGTCATGGTACGTGATCCAACCCATATTCTTGTTTGATTGTTGGGTTGGCTATCGTACTATGACCGACTGTGGACCGAAGTTATGAACGGAAGATTTATTATGGTTGTGAAGTGCTACTTCTGTGAATGACTGAGGAACATGGTCTATCGTGGTACATGATCCAACCCATGTTCTTGTTTGATTGTTGGGTTGGTTATTGTACGGCGATAGGCTATCGACCGAAGTCACGATCAGGAGATTTTATTGTTTATACCGTTTAACTTATGTAAAAGTTATAGAGTACGACACGTCCCGACTCCATGCGGCACCTTTTGTCCTTGTTTGGTTGTAAGGGTGCCATATGGGTTCGAGGATGTTGCGCTACCCTATAATAGTAGCATAAGTATTACTATTATCAATCATTCTATTAACTGGGTTTTTAATCTTAACTCTTGTGCCCCTTTGGCGGTACTTGCTATTCGGGGCTGACCCCGCTGGTTTTTGTTTGGCCAGATCTCGTAGCAGAGCCAGAGGACACGATCTTCCTCCCTGACATCCATGGTGCATACTAGGAGCATGGCTGTTCGGGGACTCGAGTGGGTTTCTTCTCCACTACTCCTGCTTATACATTTTGCGGCGTTTAGCCACCGGCACCTGTTAGCCGGATTACATGATATTTTGTGTCAGTACAGAATTGTAAATAAATAGACTGCAGCTGTGTATAATTTTGTACTCTTGACTCTCTGAGATAGCTAAATTATAAAGCTAGTCTCTCATTATCATTTTGATGAAGCGTCAGGGATGCCTTACTGCTTTATCGTTAATGTTCATTTCATTGCTGATGTGACTTGATCGATTGAGACATAGAACTCTGTGGGACCATAGGAGACTTGATTATAGCATGTACCCCCTAGTCTTTCGACAGCCACGATCGCCGTATGACGTTACGTACCTCATATGGAGTAGCTAGCCTAGTCCGTCTCCGTATTTCGGTACTGGGGCATGACAAGGTTTTAGTGGTGGCCCATGCTGGTCTGATTTTCAGACTTGTGGGGTATTACGAATTATTAGGAGTCTCAATCAAAACTTGTTCCCCTTGAAATTCTGATTCAAATTCTTTGTCCTTGCCTTGACCTCTAACCTGACTTGCATCCTCGAAATCTTCCTCGTTCGGACTTGATAATCTTATATCTTTCTCTATAGGGGCGCTTCATTCTCAGTAGCGGGTGAGGCCCATGAGGAAGAGCAGCAAGAGCATGGCTCGACTGGGCGCCAGCAGGGGAGAGAACCTTTCCCAGGACAGACACGAGCAGAAATGGAACCAGAGGCAGTGCAGCCGCCGGTTATTGAAACTCCTGCAACACCAGCAGCGACGGCAGTACCAGATGCCGTAGCACTCCTGGAGATTATCCGGGGGTTTCTTGTCACTAACCAACAGCAACAGACTCGGCAGCAGGAGCAGAACGTGTTGCTGAACCAAGGGATTCAGTTAGCTCTTGAGATGAGTGTCGGGGCTGACTCGGAAGCATCAGGAAGGTTTCGTCGCTTGAACACGAGGTATTTTGATGGCACGGAGGAAGCCATCACTGCGGATGCCTGGATTCAAGACATCGAAGCCATTCTTGTGGCAGCCAAGGTTCCAGATGATGAGAAGGTTGATCAGGTCAAACTGGTACTTCAGGATCTTGCCCGCGACTGGTGGGCATCAAAAGAAGTTGGTACAAGACGCCCTGTTCGTTGGACCACCTTTAGTGACAGATTCAAGGCCAGGTATTTTGGCGTAGTAGCTCGATATGAGCTCCAGCAGAAATTTATCAGTCTCAAGCAAGCAGGCAAGACCGTAGATGGGTATGCAGCAGAGTTCTGCAGATTGTGCCATTTCGCACCAGCAATGGTGGCAATGGAGCCAGAGAAGGCTATGAGGTTCCAGCAGGGACTTCATTTGGAACTATTACAGCTTGTGGAAGGACACGATTACCAGACGTTTGACGCTGTTTTGACGGCCGCTCGGAGGCACGACCTTACCCAGCAGAGGTTGGCATCGAGGACAGGAGGTAAGAAGAGATCTCATTCCCAGGTTGGAGGAGGAGAAATACAGCGAACATCGACACCAGCACCCGGTGTACGTATTCATGATGCAGGAGCACCGCGGAGGACGGCCGTGTCAACTAATACAGCGCCAGTTCGGCATCAGCAGCCGAGGAACCAACAACAGCGTCAGGGAGCACCCCAGGGCTGTACATTCTGTGGGAAGGCAGGGCACACGAGGGAGGTGTGCCGGTCAGCGAATGGCTTATGCTTGAGGTGTGGTAGTTCAGACCACCGTATCTCCACTTGTCCTGTGATGTAGAGGCCAGGAGGGCCAGCTCAGCAGTTTCCAGCAATGCCAGCTCCGGTGGCAACCCCGAGTGGAGGGCCAGTATTAGCAGTAAGGCCCCTAGCCCAGCGTCTACCAACGTAGGCTCAGATGTTCCGCCAGGCACAGGAAGCCGAAGGCCCTCAGAGGCAGCAACAACATGGTCGAGAAAGGCCGCAACAAGGAGCTCAGCGGGACCAGGGACAGGCTCTCACATTTTCCTTGGAAGAGGCTCTAACGTCTAGTGACGTGGTGGCAGGTAAAATTCTCGTCACCTCATTTCCTGATGTAGCATTATTTGATTCAGGCGCTACTCATTCATTCATCTCTGCACAATATGCTACACGGATTAGATTAGAGTTTGTGGCCTTGCCGGAGAGGATGGATATACTCACCGACAATGGGCTCGTAGAAGTTAGCAGAGTGCGCTTTTCATGTCCGGTGGAGGTGTGTGGGCATTTACTGCCCGCATCATTGATTGAATTCCCTATAGGGAATTTTGATGTCGTTCTTGGCATGGACTGGTTGAGAGACAGTCATGCGACAATTGATTGCAGAGAAGGTAGGGTCATATTCAGCGTTCCTGGGATGGAGCAGTTCATCTTTACTCGGACCTTGAAGAATCAGGCCGGAGGCGTCATCTCAGCAGCAGTGTCAGAGCCAGGACAGATTCCGAGAGTGGTTGAAGATTTTCTCGACGTCTTCCCTGATGAGCTCCCAGGGATACCCCCAGTCAGAGAGGTAGAATTTAGTATTGAGTTGAACCCTGGAACGAGACCTATTGCAGACAGAGTTTATAGAGTGTCGTCGTCAGAACAGGATAAGTTGTATCAACATGAAGAAGAGTTGAAGTCTAAGGGATTCATCCGAGATAGTAAATCGCCCTGGGCTATGCCAGTAATTCTAGTTCCCAAGAAGGATGGGTCGACAAGGATGTACATCGACTACCGCAAGCTGAATGCAGTAACAGTGAAGAATAAGTACCCACTACCAAGGATTGATGACCTGTTTGACCAGTTGAGCAAGGCCAGCATCTTTTCCAAGATCGATCTTCGGTCAGGATACCATCAAGTAAGAGTCCGGGAGCAAGACATACCGAAGACAGCATTCAAATCTAGATATGGGCATTATAAGTTTTTAGTAATGCCCTTTGGACTAACCAACGCCCCCGCAGTATTCATGGATTTAATGAACCGCATCTTTCTGTCGCATTTGGACAAATTTGTGGTGGTGTTCATAGATGACATTCTTGTCTATTCCAGCAGTGAAGAGGAGCATGAGAAATATCTTAGGACTGTCTTACAGACATTGAGGGAGCATCAACTTTATGCGAAGCTCGACAAGTATGAATTCTGGTTAGATCACATTTCGTTCCTGGGATATATAATTTTTGGGGCAGGAGTGTCAGTAGATCCGAAGAAGATTGAGACCGTAGAGCATTGGCCAGTCCCGAGAACGGTTGCAGAACTGCGAAGTTTCTTAGGATTAGCTGGTTACTACAGAAGGTTCGTGGCGGACTTTGCCAAGATCTCTGCGCCCTTAACGCGTTTGACGCACAAGGACGTAGAGTTTGTTTGGTCAGCTAGCTGTCAGGCATCATTTGAAGAATTGAAGAAGAGATTGATCTCAGCTCTGATCTTGACACTTCCAGTAGGAGCGGGAGGCTTTACAGTATACTGTGACGCATCTGGGAAGGGTCTTGGATGTGTATTGATGCAGCACGGAAAGATGATACCATATGCGTCTCGACAGCTTCGAGACCATGAGAAGAATTACCCGACTCACGATTTGGAGTTAGCAGCTGTGGTGTTTTCACTCAAGTTATGGAGGCATTATTTATACGGAGATCGGGTAGAGATCTATACTGATTATAAGAGTTTGAAATACGTATTCACGCAGCGAAATTTGAACATGAGGCAGAGAAGATGGTTAGAACTACTGAAAGACTTTGACTTAGATCTTCAGTATCATCCAGGCAAGGCGAATATAGTTGCAGATGCACTGAGTAGGAGAGACAGTGCCTTTATTTTGACCTCGCAGAAGCATATTTTAGAAGACCTTCAGAGTATGGGAATCGAAGTAGTTTTTCCAAGGGATATAGAAAGAATGACCAGTATATAGATTCAATCAATCTTAGTAGAGAGGATAAGGGCAGCACAAGTAGGAGATCCACAGATTCAGAAGTTACGGTCGGAGTGTGAATCAGGCCATAGGAAGGAGTTAGTGATTCATGAAGATGGTATGCTCAGGTTTGGAAACAGACTCTGTGTACCGAGTGGAGACCTTCGGCAAGAAGTTTTGTCCGAAGCTCATAGTTCTATTTACTCCATTCATCCAGGAGGAACGAAGATGTATCGAGATATCAGGCAGTACTTTTGGTGGAATGGCATGAAAAGAGAGATAGCAAGATTTGTATCCAAGTGTCTGGTATGTCAGCAGGTGAAAGCCGAGCAGCAGAGACCAGCAGGGTTGCTACAGCCGCTTCCTATCCCAGAATGGAAATGAGAGCACATCACGATAGATTTTGTGACTGGTTTACCTAGATCCCCGACTGGTAAGAATGCAGTCTGGGTAATAATAGATCGACTCACGAAGGTCGCTCATTTCCTTCCCTTCCGAGTTGGACAGACTACTGAGCAGTTAGCAGAAATATACATGAAGCAGATAGTAAGGCAGCACGGTGTTCCAGTTAGTATAGTATCAGATCGGGATACGCGGTTTACTTTCCATTTTTGGCGGAGCTTACACCAAAGTTTGGGAACCAAGTTAAGATTCAGTACTGCTTATCATCCACAAACTGACGGGCAATCAGAAAGAACCATTCAGACGTTAGAAGATATGCTACGGGCGTGTACCTTAGATTTTGGCGGATCTTGGGAGGATCACCTTCATCTAGTGGAGTTCTCCTATAACAACAGCTATCAGGCTAGCATTCAGATGGCCCCGTTCGAAGCATTGTACGGAAGGAAGTGCAGGTCCCCTTTGGCATGGGACGACGTCGGAGAACGGAAGTTGTTGGGACCAGAGATGATCACGCAGACTGTGGAGATAGTTAAGTTGGTCAGAGAGCACCTTCGAGTTGCACAGGACCGACATCGTTATTGGGTAGATCAGCATCGTAGGCCTCTAGAGTTCAGAGTTGGCGACCAAGTGTTTCTGCGGATTTCGCCTACTCGGGGTATCATCAGATTTGGAACCCAAGGAAAGCTTAGTCCAAGATACGTTGGTTCTTTTAAGGTTCTCGCTCGGTTAGGCGATGTGGCTTATCGACTTGCCCTTCCGCCTTCGTTGACTGGCATACATGATGTGTTTCTTGTGTCCCAATTACGTGGGTATGTCCCGGATCCGAGTCATGTCCTCGATCATTCTGAGTTAGTCGTTGGTACCGACCTAACTTACGAGGAACAACCTGTGTCTATTTTGGACCGACGAGAGAAGGTACTCAAGAATCGGACGATAAGTCTTGTCCGTGTTTCTTGGAATCATCACTCTTCGGGAGAGTCAACCTAGGAGCGCGAGGACGAGATCAGATCTCGGTATCCGTATTTGTTTGACTAATAAGGTATATTTTGCACCTTATTGACACGATTCCATGCTTATCTGCATCTGCTAGTTTGCGCTTTGTGATGTATGATAATAACTGCTATGATAATTAACTTGTATATGATTGTGCCTTGCTTGCCTTGATTTTACTATCCTGTCTTGACTGGAATTCCGAGGACGGAATTTTTCTAAGAAGGGTAGAGATGTCACTCCCCAATCCTGGAATACGTATTTTAATACGTAAACCGATAAATTATATTTACCTTGTATTTATACGATATTTATTATGCAGTATTTCTTCATGCATTTTCCAAAAATATTCGACAAAATATTATTTCCTAATTTATTTTCTGCATTTGGGCCTACAGTTTTGGCTCAATTGGATAACCTATTCTTGGTCCACCAATGGTTCACCATGAACCCTTTGGTTCATCATGAACCCATGGGTTCAAGATTCTATATAATAACTCAACTCATTCTCTCTCCTCTCATTATTTCCTCTCATTTATTTCCTCCACCAACCAAGGCAAGTACCAACTTGCTCAAGAGATGGATCCATATTTTGTCATTGATTTCTTACAAAACTATTTGCCAAAACATGTTCTTCTCCTCAATCTATACTAGTTTAGAACTTGGAAATTTCCATTTTGAAGCTTTAATTTTTGTAGCTCTAAGTTTTAATCATTTTCGGATTTTGCATGGTTTGATCTACTTTAGTTGGATTTTATAGGTTTTTGATGCTTCCATGTGGAAGAGCATTCCATTTCACCCAAGATGGAACCTTAGAAATCCGGATTTGGAGTTCGGATGGCCAAGTTGTGATGTTTTGAAGCTTTGAGGTTCAACCATGGAGTTCTTGCTGTTTGGAGAAGACAGTGAGCAGTGTGCCGAGCTGCTTAGCTTACGTACACTGAACGCAGCCTTGAGTACGCTTCCTGTTGGAAGCGTGTCTCTCCTTGAGCTTGCGTGACTTTTCACGCAGCTCTCTCCTTGAGTCTGCGTGACATTTCATGCAGCTCCCTCCCTGAGCTTGCGTGACTTTTCACGCAGCTCTCTCCTTGAGTTTGCGTGACTTTTCACGCATCTCTCTCCTTGAGCTTGCGTGACTTTTCACGCAGCTCCCTCCCTGAGCTTGCGTGACTTTTCACGCAGCTCTCTCCTTGAGTCTGCGTGACTTTTCACGCAGCTCCCTCCCTGAGCTTGCGTGACTTTTTACGCAGCTCTCTCCTTGAGTCTGCGTGACTTTTCACGCAGCACCCTCCCTGAGCTTGCGTGACTTTTTACGCAGCTCTCTCCTTGAGTTTGCGTGACTTTTCACACAGCTCTCTCCTTGAGCTTGCGTGACTTTTCACGCAGCTCTCTCCTTGAGTCTGCGTGACTTTTCTCGCAGCTCTCTCCTTGAGCCTGCGTGACTTTTCACGCACGCTGCCTTGAGTGAGCCTGCGTGACTTTTCACCCCTTGAGCGTGTGTGCTTTTGTGCGTACGCTTTTGATATTTTATCAGATATTATATGCCCATTTTATATCCTTACGCCTTTTGTCTCGAGCATGATATAAGCACTGATGTGACCCCGGAGAACAAAGTGTTCATACCCGATACCTGTACCTGAATGTCCCAGTTCTTGTTCATGCTCGACAAATGACTCGTAACTCCGCGTGGCGTATTTGCAATGATGCATTACACTAAGGAGGATAGCACATGTTGACATACTGATTGACATGGATCCTCTTTGGGGTACTCGTACTAAAGTACGACTTTAGGGAGGATAATCATGCAGGCCACAGCATGTGAGTCCAAGATTTCACTTAGGGTTAAATTAGGCAACTAAACATACTAGATGCATGGGGAGGGCAAAATCCCGAGATCGTGTTACACCAGCCGCCTTGAGATCTTGTCTCGACGCGCCGGCTGGTCACCACGGATACTGTGTCATCTGCAACGAGTGGATGACTATATCCGATTAATTCCTGCTATATATTATATGTTTTAGCAAGGTGGCCTTACGAGGGACCTGTGCTCCATCATACATGTCTACGCGAACCCCTGGGTTGGCTAGCCTTGCTGGAAAGATACGATCTGAGGATTTTCTAAATAACACGACACGAGGATAACCTCGTCCCACTAGAAACTCGTAGACTTGATTGGCCGTGAAAATGACTTGCTTGTATCCTATTACCTTCCGTGAATAACTGAGGGAAGCGGACTGTCATGGTACGTGATCCAACCCATGTTCTTGTTTGATTGTTGGGTTGGCTATCGTACTATGACCGGCTGTGGACCGAAGTTATGAACGGAAGATTTATTATGGTTGTGAAGTGCTACTTCTGTGAATGACTGAGGAACATGGTCTATCGTGGTACATGATCCAACCCATGTTCTTGTTTGATTGTTGGGTTGGTTATTGTACGGCGATAGGCTATCGACCAAAGTCACGATCAGGAGATTTTATTATTTATACCGTTTAACTTATGTGAAAGTTATAGAGTACGACACGTCCCGACTCCATGCGGCACCTTTTGTCCTTGTTTGGTTGTATGGGTGCCATATGGGTTCGAGGACGTTGCGCTACCCTATAATAGTAGCATAAGTATTACTATTATCAATCATTCTATTAACTGGGTTTTTAATCTTAACTCTTGTACCCCTTTGGCGGTACTTGCTATTCGGGGCTAACCCCGCTGGTTTTTGTTTGGCCAGATCTCGTAGCAGAGCCAGAGGACACGATCTTCCTCCCTGACATCCATGGTGCATACTAGGAGCATGGCTGTTCGAGGACTCGAGTGGGTTTCTTCTCCACCACTCCTGCTTATACATTTTACGGCGTTTAGCCACCGGCACCTGTTAGCCGGATTACATGATATTTTGTGTCAGTACAGAATTGTAAATAAACAGACTGCAGCTGTGTATAATTTTGTACTCTTGACTCTCTGAGATAGCTAAATTATAAAGCTAGTCTCTCATGATCATTTTGATGAAGCGTCAGGGACGCCTTACTGCTTTATCGTTAATGTTCATTTCATTGCTAATGTGACTTGATTGATTGAGACATAGAACTCTGTGGGACCATAGGAGACTTGATTGTAGCATGTACCCCCTAGTCTCTCGACAGCCACGATCGCCGTATGACGTTACGTACCTCATATGGAGTAGCTGGCCTAGTCCGTCTCCGTATTTCGGTACTAGGGCGTGACACCCCTTAAGTTTGTTTCATTGTGAGCTTGTTTGATTGGTTAAATTTGACGCCAAAGTTGGTCGTCCAAATTCATAATTTCCAACTTGTAAAATTCTAATTTTTGACCCGGGACTCCGGATTCAAATTCTGACACCACCAGTAGACTCGTGACGTCTTTCTAGCACATATTCATATAAAGTTTGTTAGATTTGGAGGACGTTGGCCCTGAAATGCATTTCGGTACAAGGCGGGTCTCGCAGTCCGAGTCAACAGACCATTTTGAGATCGGCTCATCGGAATCCAATTTCGGATATACTGTTGAGTTTGTATCGTCATTTTGGACTCGTTGATATATACTTTACAATATTTAATGGACATTGGTTCTGTCACGCATTTTCGTACAAACCAGAATTCTAATACCATAGTCAACGGACCATTTTGAGATCGACTCATCGGAATCCAATTCTGGATATACCGTTGGGTTCGTATCGTCATTCTATATTTGTAGACATATAATTTGTCAGGTTTAGTAGACTTTATCATGGCACGTCTTTCGGTGCAAAGTAGGTCCAACACGGATATCATTTTGATCCAAAATTACCTTTTTGCCCCTATTTCCAAATTGGACTTATGGGTAGGTTATCCTAGCTGATTTGACCATTTTGGACACGTTGGTGATATTTGTTTCATCATCCGACAACGTCTGTAGATATTTTCTTTATGTATCACTTTCAGTTATAATAAATTTTTATTTATTTTTGTATTTCGGAATCCGTGTAACGAAACTGAGATCAGTCAATTTCAGTGATCTTATATCGCTGAAATTAACAAAATGAGCATATGGATCACTATAATAAGATTATTAACCTTATGGTTGATCGTCTTATCTCGATTTGTGTGTCGTAGGTTTTGATGCACGAATAACGAGGTGTAACTTGATATTTTAATAATCTACAACTTGTAAAACATATTATTAGCTTATATATATATATATATATATATATATATATATATATATATATATTGCACATCGAGTCGTGGTGTACTGGTAACACCACCGTGCACCGGGGGTGAGAGCCGGGTTCGAGCCCTCCCTACCACGGAGGTGGCTGGGTGGCGGTGGCCACGGCCTCCGGGCCAAAGTCGGGTGGAGTCGTCCACCGACTTTGGTTTTAAAAAAAAAAAAATATATATATATATATATATATATATATATATATATAGCTTATATATATATATATATATATATATATATATATATATATATATATATATATATATATATATATATATATATATATATATATATATATATATATATATATATATATAAAAGCTATATATATATATATATATATATATATATATATATATATATATATATATATAAAAGCTATATATATAAAAGCTATATATATATATATATATATATATAAAAATATATATATATATATATATATATATATATATATATATATATATATATATATATATTTATATATATATATATATATATTGTTTATATAAACAATATATTGTTTATATATATATATAAACAACATATATATATATAAACAATATATATATATATATATATATATATATATATATATATATATAACCCTTTTTATTCATTCAAGGCGCAAAATGCCGTAGCCTTTACAAGTTAGCGCAAAAAGAAGAAGACAAAAAAGGTAAAGGGGAGCCTCTCCTAGCAATATATATATATATATATATATATATATATATATATATATATATATATATATATATATATATATATATATATATATTTTATATATATATATGATTTTGTAAAACTCTAAATGATTTTGGGTTTCTAGTATTATCTAACAATAATTTGTAAATAAAATTATAGTTTCTAAATATTATAAATGATTTATAGATAGATATGTATATGTAGTTATAATTTTCCTTTAAATCGTAAGTCACGACTATTATAGTCGTTTCCTATTCCTCATCTCTATTATCGTGCCAAATCTTGATTCTAGACTAGTATATATCAAACTAGGTTATTTGGACTTTTCTGGACTCAGTGGAACTGGCTATGTCATTATCTGGGACCACCTTGTGGAGCATAGCATTGGTACCTATTCTGTGTCGACATGTTTGTATCGTACATGTCGACTTCCAACTAAATTGAGACAAGTACATTCTCTGATAATTTTTCCCATTTATGATAATTACTATGTTTCATATACTTAGTGTAGATGTACTTGTTTCTCGAGACAATGGTCATACGGATTAGTATTTACGGATCCCATCATGAGATATTATTACCGTGTTTTGGTATACCCTATGGAAGCCCCATTGTATTTCTTGTGCTTTGTATAAACACCGATACCTAAGAAGATTTGCTATCTTCTCAGAATATCCCGTGTCATAACGTACCATGGTTGTATCCACTTTACCAGTCGGGGCAGGGAGTAGTAGTTTAGAAATGTGACCATACCTTTTCCGTGCATGATATTGTTTTTTCGTAAATGTTAGTCATACATTGTACGCATGACTAGCCAGGCCATATTTTCGTGCAAGTTTCCAAGCTGGTCATTTGTTAAAACTAGTACTCACTCACATAGATAGATGATTCTTGACCCTTGTACATGCCATAATTAGTTTCTCTTGTTCTTGCTCTAGTTTACTGTTTCACCCTTGCCATGCTACTTTTATGTACCTTTTATTTGTGCTTGTATATTCTTTCTATTTACTGGAAACTGTTGTTGGAGATGTGCTCATTCCAATCCTGACTGGATACGTAGACAAATATTAGGAATTGCTATGCCCCACATTATTGGACTACAGGATGATGCTTGCAACGACCATGGTTCGTATTACGTATTGGTATACGTATACGTATATTGCATATTTCCTTGCATGGTTATTTTAGCATTTCATTTCTTGGTTCGATTCAACTTGCTGGTTCGGCTTGGCTTGGTTTTATGTGGACCAAACCCCCACCTACCACCACCATCACTTATGTTCCCACCTAACTCTCTCTCTCTCCTCATTAATTCTTCTCCATCACTTCTTCTTCTCCACCATTACTCTTCCACCTACCAGGGAAAGAGCTTAGGCAAGTGCAGCTTGCTTCATGGAGGAACCCAAGTTTTATTGTTCCATTTTCTTCTCTACGAGATTTTAACACACTTTAATATTTAGCATTTCTAATTTCCATGGTTCAATTTGTGTAGATCTAAGTTTATAGTATTCTCAGATTTCTTGGGTTTTAATCTACTTAACATTATTATTTCCAAGTTTTGATGGTTCCATATTGTAGAGAATTTCATTCTGTCCCATTTTAACCTATGGAAGTCTGGATTTCGACCTCGGATGAAGGATTTATGAGCTTTGAAGCCATGGACTTCATGGTTCTTCTTCTCGGACAAGTGGAGAAGAAGAATAGTGCTGAGCCGCATGGCTTGCATGGCCCAGCCGCATGAACTTCTTAGCCGCATGGCAGTACTTGACTGCATAGAATTTTATGCGGCAAGTCTTCCAGCCGCAAGGCAATACGAGCCGCGCGGGATCCCGTCGAGACGTACATGTTTTGAAACTCAGAAATCGTGCTCCATCGCAGCGACTTTGCGCTCATTTTCTGGGCAATCCGACCGTTGGATAATCGAGATCTTTTCTCCTTCTCAATCTTGGTATATACCCCTTCGCTCCTTTGAAGTTTCAACTGTTAATTCGATCGTTTGACAGACCAAAATCGGTCGTCAAGTTGACCATTTAAATTGTGTTATTTTTGGACAGTTTTGTGGAGCCAACTTCGTGGACTCGTATCTCCGCCGTCGCAGCTTCAATTGAAGTGCCACTAGTTCCTGTGCACAGCCGGTATAACCACATTCTTGTCCCTTAAGTTTGTTTCATTGTGAGCTTGTTTGATTGGTTCAATTTGACGCCATAGTTGGTCGTCCAAATTCGTAATTTCCAACTTGTAAAATTCTAATTTTTGACCCGGGACTCCGGATTCAAATTCTGACACCACCAGTAGACTCGTGACGTCTCTTTAGCACAAATTCATATAAAGTTTGTTAGATTTGGAGGACGTTGGACCTGAAACGCATTTCGGTACAAGGCGGGTCTCGCAGTCCGAGTCAACAGACCATTTTGAGATCGGCTCATCGGAATCCAATTTCGGATATACCGTTGAGTTTGTATCGTCATTTTGGACTCGTTGACATATACTTTGTAATATTTAAGGGACATTGGTTCTGACACGCATTTTCGTACAAACCAGAATTCTAATGCCATGGTCAACGGACCATTTTGAGATCGACTCATCGGAATCCAATTCTGGATATACCGTTGGGTTCGTATCGTCATTCTATATTTGTAGACGTATTACTTGTCAGTTTTAGTAGACTTTATCATGGCACATCTTTCGGTGCAAAGTAGGTCCAACACGGATATCATTTTGATCCAAAATTACCTTTTTGCCCCTGTTTCCAAATTGGACTTATGGGTAGGCTATCCTAGCTGATTTGACCATTTTGGACACGTTGGTGATATTTGTTTCATCATCCGACAACGTCTGTAGATATTTCTTTATGTATCACTTTTAGTTATAATAAATTTTTATTTATTTTTGTATTTCGAAATCCGTGTAACGGAACTGAGATCAGTCAATTTCAGTGATCTTATATCGCTGAAATTAACAAGATGAGCATATGGATCACTATAATAAGATTATTAACCTTATGGTTGATCATCTTATCTCGATTTCTGTGTCGTAGGTTTTGATGTACGAATAACGAGGTGCAACTTGATATTTTAATAATCTACAACTTGTAAAACATATTATTAGCTTATATATATATATATATATATATATATATATATATATATATATATTTTATATATATATATATATATATATATATATATATATATATATATATATATATATATATATATTTATTTATTTATGTCTTATCTCGATTTGTGTGTCGTAGGTTTTGATGTACGAATAACGAGGTGCAACTTGATAATTTAATAATCTACAACTTGTAAAACATATTATTAGCTTTTATATATATATATATTTTATATATATATATATATATATATATATATATATATATATATATATATATATATATATATATACATATACATAAAAAAATATACATTTACATATACATATGTATATATATATATATATATATATATATATATATATATATATATTTATATATATATATATATATATATATATATATATATATATATATATATATATATATATATATATATATATATATAAAATATATATATATATATATATATATATATATATATATATATATATATATATATATATATATATTTTTGTTATATATATATATATATATATATATAAACAAAATATATATATATATATATATATATATATTTTGTTTATATATATATATATATATATATATATATATATATATATATATTGAAACAAATCCCCCTTTTTATTCATTCAAGGCGCAAAATGCCGTAGCCTTTACAAGTTAGCGCAAAAAGAAGAAGACAAAAAAGGTAAAGGGGAGCCTCTCCTAGCAATATATATATATATATATATATATATATATATATATATATATATATATATATATATATATATATATATATATATATATATATATATATATATATATGGTTTTGTAAAACTCTAAATGATTTTGGGTTTCTAGTATTATCTAACAATAATTTGTAAATAAAATTATAGTTTCTAAATATTATAAATAATTTGTAGATAGATATGTATATGTAGTTATTCTTTTCCTTTAAATCGTAAGTCACGACTATTATAGTCGTTTCCTATTCCTCATCTCTATTATCGTGCCAAATCTTGATTCTAGACTAGTATATATCAAACTAGGTTATTTGAACTTTTCTGGACTCAGTGGAACTGGCTATGTCATTATCTGGGACCACCTTGTGGAGCATAGCATCGGTACCTATTCTGTGTCGACACGTTTGTATCGTACATGTCGACTTCCAACTAAATTGGGACAAGTACATTCTCTGATAATTTTTCTCGTTTATGATAATTACTATGGTTCATATACTTAGTGTAGATGTACTTGTTTCTCGACACAATGGTCATACGGATTAGTATTTACGGATCCCATCATGAGATATTATTACCGTGTTTTGGTATACCCTATGGAAGCCCCATTATATTTCATGTGCTTTGTATAGACACCGATACCTAAGAAGATTTGCTATCTTCTCAGAATATCCCGTGTCATAACGTACCATGGTTGGATCAACTTTACCAGTCGGGGCAGGGAGTAGTAGTTTAGACATGTGACCATACCTTTTCCGTGCATGATATTATTTTTCCGTGAATGTTAGTCATACATTGTACGCATGACTAGCCAGGCCATATTTCCGTGCAAGTTTCCAAGCTGGTCATTTATTAAAACTAGTACTCACTCACATAGATATGATTCTTGACCCTTGTACATGCCATAATTAGTTTCTCTTGTTCTTGCTCTAGTTTACTGTTTCACCCTTGCCATGCTACTTTCATGTACCTTTTATTTGTGCTTGTATATTCTTTCTATTTACTGGAAACTGTTGTTGGAGATGTGCTCATTCCAATCCTGACTGGATATGTAGACAAATATTAGGAATTGCTATGCCCCACATTATTGGACTACAGGATGATGCTTGCAACGACCATGGTTCGTATTACGTTTTTTGGTATACGTATGCGTATATTGCATATTTCCTTGCATGGTTATTTTGGTATTTTATTTCTTGGTTCGGTTCAACTTGCTGGTTCGGCTTGGCTTGGTTTTATGTAGACCAAACCCCCACCTACCACCACCATCATTTATATTCCCACCTAACTCTCTCTCTCTCTCCTCATTAATTCTTCTCCATCACTTCTTCTTCTCCACCATTACTCTTCCACCTACCAGGGAGAGAGCTTAGGCAAGTGCAGCTTGCTTCATGGAGGAACCCAAGTTTTATTGTTCCATTTTCTTCTCTACGAGATTTTAACACACTTTAATATTTAGCATTTCTAATTTCCATGGTTCAATTTGTGTAGATCTAAGTTTATAGTATTCTCGGATTTCTTGGGTTTTGATCTACTTAACATTATTATTTCCAAGTTTTGATGGTTCCATGTTGTAGAGAATTTCGTTCTGCCCCATTTTGGCCTATGGAAGTCTAGATTCTGACCTCGGATGAAGGATTTACGAGCTTTGAAGCCATGGACTTCATGGTTCTTCTTCTCGGACAAGTGGAGAAGAAGAATAGTGCTGAGCCGCATGGCTTGCATGGCCCAGCCGTATGAACTTCTTAGCCGCATGGCAGTACTTGACTGCATAGAATTTCATACGGCAAGTCTTCCAGCCGCATGGCAATACGAGCCGTATGAACTCAATCACTCGTTGCCACATATAGTCCGCCTCCTTTCAGCCGCATATGGCCTCGGCCTAATCCAGTCGCATGAACTCAAATATCCGCAGCCACATATGCTTGATTGTTCCTCAGCCGCAAACGCTGCCCTTGGTTCTTAGCCGCATGAACACCAGCATCCTCAGCCGCATAAGCTTGCATACTCTTGCCGCATGAGCGCGCACTCTTTCAGCCGCATAAGCTTCTTCCTTCCCACTGCCGCATAAGCCTGAGTTCCCCGCTGCTGCATGAGCCCCGTATTACTTTCCAGCCGCATGAACTTGTCGCTAGTGCAGCCGCATAAGATGTTGTCTTCCCCCAGCCGCATGGACTTCTGAATCCCGAGCCGCATAAGATCCAATCTCTTGGCCGCATGAGCCCTATTACCCCTGGCCGCATGAGCTCAATTCTCTTAGCCGCGTGGCTCCTTCCACAGTCTTGTCCTCTTTTATTATTTTATTATTACTATTATTATTATTATTATTAAATTGAAATGTCGCAATTATGCTTATGCCATGTAAGTTCTGATATGTTCCATGGACACGATAGTGGCCCACCGTAGCGCACTATTGACAAGTAAACTGACATGATATATCTCGACATGCTGTTACGACAGTTAGCCTGATATGATAAGTATGACTGACCTGGACACCGTGGGCGATTGTGTTTGTAAAAATAAACCAGTGTTGTCTTGCATCATATCTATGATAGGGATCCCTGAGTACCACGGTCAGGGATACCTACTGCAATTGACTAAGGCTAATCAACTAGAATAATCCAGTAGTCATGGAGAGATTTTCTAGCTACAGGCAATCCCATTATCTGGGCACATTAAGTGGACTTGTAGCCTACCGACGAGTAGGGCACATTTTCAGCACACCGTCACGTGTTACACCCTTCATAAACGGACATTCGACCTGGATAATCGGATGGTCTGCCAGGCTTGTGGCTGTTGGAATAATCTCATTACATGTTGCTAGTAACTAGGCCTGTGATAACCCTAGTTAGTTAAAGTATCAAGCCATACTCTTTGCTTGGTCGTGATTGATTGGATGGAGTTTAGCCCAGCTTAGTCTTGTCCTGATCCTGTACAAGATTGTGACATAACATGATTAATTATGCTTACCTTAACAATAACGATCAGGAGACCAGTTCTGTTCAGGCGAAGGGTTACAACCCCGGTCCATGTTTGGTTTAAGGGTTGTAACTTGGCTCTCGGAGCAGTTCTGTGTCCTCTCTTCGTTTATTGTCTTATTGCTCCCCATGCCATGCTTGTTATGTTTTACCTTACTTCAATAACATGAATATTTATACTGGCCTTAACAATAAAGATCAGGGGTCCAGTTCTGTTCAGGCGAAGGGTTACAACCCCGGTCCTTGTTTGGTTTAAGGGTTGTAACCTGGCTCCCGGAGCAGTTCTGTGTCCTCTCTTCGTTTATTGGCTTATTTTACTCTATGTCGAGCTTATCCTGTTTACCTTACCAACAAGTAGTTGAGACAGGTTTCTATTCAGGTGAAGGGCTCCAACCTCGGTCCTTGTTTGGTTTAAGGGTTATGACCTGGCTACTTGAATGGTTTCCTCATACTCAAATTACTATTGTTATCTTTATTATACTCAAATTACTGTTGTTATCTTTATTATTATCAGTTTTGTTTATAATTATCTTTAATATTCATTTATGATATGCTGGTTTTAGTTCCTAAGTGAAGCCTCCTTTGTGGCACTTGCTCTTTCTGGTGTCTGACCCAGCTAGTTTTGTATGGCCAGATATCGGAGCAGCACCAGAGGATCTATCTGTCTTCCAGCCAGATGGTGACCACCAGGCGTAACCCTGGCAACGAGTGGGTTTATTTTTGGCTCTCCCACTTTATTGTAAAATTATTCTTTTGAGACGTTTAGCCGGCGAGCACGTGTTAGCTCGTATTGCACCTTTATTTACTATCTGCCTACAGGCTATAACATGATTGACAAATCCTAGGGTTGATCATGTATGACTGAAACTCTTGCTAGTCTTGACATTTTGTACGACTAGCTTCATGATCATCCAAATATGTAATGTATGGGATGCCTTACTATTGTATATTTGATGTTCTAACATCTTGTAACTGTTATTAATTGCTTGAGATTGAGACAATAGGCTTATTCATGACCATAGGAGACTGATGGCTTGTAGTTAAACCCTCATGTATCTAGACAGCCGTAGCCGTATAGCGAGGTGGGTTACACTTCAATGTACGTAGCTGGCTATGTACGCCCCCGCTCTCCAGTGTTCTGGTTCTGGGGCGTTACAATGCTAGCTGAGATGGATCTCAACATTCTTTCATAGTGAGTTGTCTTCTGGAAGCTCTAGGCCATACTTTCTTTATTTTAGATTTATGTTTCGTTGTCGATTATGCCTCCGACACATTCTTGTCTCATATGTTCATTTTGTAGATTCTAGTTGGTCTAGTGATATTGTTATCTCTTCTTATTCTTATCTTCTTAGATGTTGTGATTGGAGTATATATTATTGTTATAGATCTCCTAGATGTTGTAGATAGTTATTGGGTACTTGACAGCGCTCTACCGTTGATACCGTAGCGTAGGCTGGGTGTGGCCCATGTACTCGTGCCCGAGCATCCGGGTGCTTGTCATGACACATTTCTGTGGTGGCCCATGCAGGTCAGTCTTCGCAATCAAAGCGAAGTTATGGTAGTACTTAGGCTTAGCCGTACTACTGCGAGCCTGTCCTAGGATTTGGATTTGAATAATGGAATAATTTATGATTTTGATACTCAATCACTTATTAAAATCTTTTGATAGATTCTAGGAATGACCCCTGAGAATCTTACTTCGAAACTATATTGAGTCTATTTTCCTTTTGATCTTGCTTATCCTGATTTTCGAAACACCTGTTGCCAAACCCTATTCTTGCACTAGGATGAGTCTTATGGACCCCAGATAGAGCTAGAAAGTAGAAGTTGAACTTATGTACTATTTAGGTTGAGATTTGTTTTAGAATGTATTTCAGGAATTTTGAATTTTGACCTAGATAATATCTTTGGGACAACCCTTGAGGATCTCACTCTAACTCTTACCTCGAAATCTATTTTCGCTTGTCTCCATTTACTCTTCCTTGATTTGTTGTTGATTTTGATTCCTGATATTTGTTGACTTTGATCTTGCACCGAGATAAATTTTATGGATTGAATTAAGGTATATCCTAATAATATATTTGATGATGACAATGAGGAAGGTAAATGTCTGCTTTATTTATGGAGTTTAGAATTTTTCGCAGTCATACTAGCTAGCATGACAAGGACATAAAGACTGATTTTGGATATACTTATCCTAGTTGTGGAATTTAGAATTTCTTGCAGCCATACCGGTTGGTATGGTGAGAATTCTAGATAACATGATTTTAGGGTGTATACCTTAGTTATGGACTCTATCGTTTATTGTAGTTATGCTTACTGGCGTGGCAAAAATTTTGGCAACATGATTTCAGGAAGACGTGTATAGTTATCAGATCATATCTTAAATTGGTTCACTTCGTTATGACCATATGAGCAATGAAAAATTCTAATCATCATTCTTCCTTGTCTTGATTAACTCTGTCCTATCTAGATCCACAGCTACGATTATAGGTTCTCTAGAACTCTCCAATAAGGATTGCTTTCATATTATCTTTTCTCAAAAAAATTATTTTTATGTTTCATCTTTCCTATGATTTGACTAAACTCTTCTTCGTTAGCCTTTTGGGTAATTCTTCTCGTCCTTCTCGGTAACTGTTGGAATCCCTTATGGATTGATCAACCCAGTCTTAGGCCATTGCTACCTTCTATAATAGACAACCTCGTTAATGGATTCCGTAGTATAACTATAATATGTTTGTGATTTTGATGAGTGATTTTCCTAGAGGTTGATTAGGTTAAGCTTATAGGACAGATATGAGTGACTGACTATAGTGGACTTAGAAACCATTAAGAAGATTGCTTTGGTAGTATAAATTGATGATAGGGTATCTAAGATGGAGTGATAAAATATTATATTGTTGTGACTATGGATTGAGGATCCAAATCCTGTACTTACGACTTGAGGATTGAGCATTTGTAGGATTTTGGTTAGTTACCTATAGACTAATTACATATGGTTGGAGAGTAGATCGATATGTGGAATAATGCAGGATAAGTTACAAGGAGATATAATATTGCATACAAGATCGAGAGATATCAGAAAAAATAATAATGGACAAAGCAAGGACATATATAAATTGGTAATAAATAAATCGGTAAATGAATCAAGAGTTTGAAATTGAGGGTTTGTATTCAGGAGTTGTTGAGTAAAAAAAAAAGAAACAGAAGAGATGATCACAAGGGTAGCAGATTGAGTAATGTAGCCGTAGTAGCTCCATGCTTTAGCTTGACCTATTGGATAATTTTTAATTTCGATGACGAAATTCTTATAAGGTGGGTAGGATGTGAGCCCCATAAATTTTAGGGTTTATTTTATAATTTTCTAAATGAATTATGTTCAATAAATATTTTTATTTAATTATTTTGTTCATTAAATGTTCTTTTCCGTAACTTTGATTTCTGGAGCGTCAGAGATGTCAATCTTTGGAAACTTCTTTCATGAGTTTGTAGTAGACAAGATTATCTTTATTTTGATATATCATGTCTCACTCAAACTTGTTCTCTTGTATTCTTTTTGCATCACACAACTTTCGAATCAATTTAGGCCATTTGACCATTCCCACTTTTATTTATGATTATCATAAGCACATTGCCATGACTTTTAAATTAGGAGCAAAAGACTAGTTTTCTCAAAACCAACTTCACACGCATGATCTAGTTAAGACACCCTACACCCATGACCTTCGTGTCCCACTCAAACACACCATCTTGTATTTCATTTTTATCGCACAACTTTTCTAACACAAGACCCAATCTTAATTCATCCTACGGAGTCACATTTATTTTCGACTTGAATTGGGAACACCATTTCGACCCAAACCTGTCGACCCAAAATATGGACACGACCCACATTAAGCCTAATACGCACATGACACTTGTGTTCCATGCAATTAAACCCCTGCATGCTACTTATTTGCCGTGATCATAAAGGACTAAATTAAGTCATTTATTGCATCAAACCCGATTTTGATCCGACCCGACTCATTTGAACCAAACTCAAGCTTCATTTTATCCCCTCATGGACACTAACACACTCACCCCCCTACAAAACACAAAACACCATAAGCCCACACACTTCCAAATCCAATGGACAACATTATTGATCATACTTCTCAAATATAACTTAACCTAGCACACTCAATCCGAGCCCTTCATTCAAAACCCCTACTTATTCCCAACCACTCATCTCGTTATGACAACCACACCCACACTCCAATGTGGTTAGCCCTAATCCCAAAAACAATTTTCCCTCTCTACTTTTGTAGAGATATTTCTCTCTCTCTCTCCTAAGGAAATACCACAGCCAACTCTCTCTACTTTTTCCTAAACTCTCAGCCAACGTCATCTCTTTTCCCATAGCCGACAGCCCCCCCTTTCCAGACTTCTTCTTCCTCTTCTTCACCTTCTTCCTTCCATGAAGAACCATCTTATTCTCCTCCTCTATCACCACCATCATCTCCATCACCACCATCATTTTCTTTCTGTCATGACCCGC
Organism: Iris pallida; assembly: GCA_029216955.1. NCBI lineage: Eukaryota > Viridiplantae > Streptophyta > Magnoliopsida > Asparagales > Iridaceae > Iris > Iris pallida. The sequence goes on from JANAVB010015600.1 coordinate 12,303,840, forward strand.
TCCCGAATAATTGGACACGAGTCGGACACGCCCAGTCTTCGTCGTTAGACACGATGAAGTAAGCTGTACCAAGCTAGGGAAATCTAACCAGATAAACATGAATGTGCACAATCACAGTGTCACGCCCCAGAACCAGAATACTGGAGAGCGGGGGAATGACTCAGCCAGCTACGTATTACGGGTAGATGAATACCGTATAATACGATCAATGCTGTCTAACCAGACGAGGGGGTGCATACTACATAAAAGTCTTGTTATGGTCACTTCACATCTATTGTCTCAATCATTCAAACAAGGAAACAGAAATAGAGAACATGTAAGATAAAGCAGTAAGGCGTCCCAAACGCTCAGTCAAAATGTTCTTGAGATCTGGCTTTACAAAACATAGCCAGATGATGAAGCAAGGTATACACAATTGTTATCAGCTGCAGTCTGACTTAATTACAATTATGCAAAAGTAAGTACAAGACAATCCGACTAACATGTCGGTGCCAAACGGCTAAGTATAAAGTAAATAACAAAACGAGCAGTGAAGTAAGGGACCCACTCGAGTCCTCCTGCGATCATTCCCCTAGTATTGACCATCTTGGAGGTAGAAGTACGCTGAGTCCTCGGGAACCGGCTCTAAATCTGGCCATGCAAAACCAGAGAGGTTAGACCTCTAATAGCAAGTACCACAAGGAAGGACGATATGAAGGACTAAACCAGTAAGTAAGAGAATATAATAATAGATCTCTGCTTTCCACTAGGATTCACATAACATCACGACACTTCGAACCAACCTCCCAACCAAATAAGGACAGAAGTTGGCCCGTCATGTCCTGACATTCTGATCATCTCAGTTAGGCAACAGAGTAGGTACAGTACACAAACAAATCATCTTGGACGGCCAATCAATTCCTACGGCTTGCTATTGTGAGTCCCAAGTTATCCTGGAATAATGCAATCAAGATTCCTCAGTTCTTACTATGTGCGAGCAAGGCTAGTCTATCCAGTCAATCAATTGCGCCATGCATAAATTAGACGAGTCCCAGCGGGACGCCCGTCATCAATATACAATATACAATAATAATATAAGCAGATACCGCTCCCTGCCCGTGTGGCAGATTTGCCGTATCTGTGGAAACCAGCCGGCCCGTCGGGTACTACTCGTCCCAAGGGGACTGTCATGTAAGAACTCGGGAATCCATTCTCTCCATGATATTATTTATTTTATTTAACTTAATAGTCCCTACGTTGAGTGAAATCCCATGCCGTGGATCATGGTCATTCAAATGAGTACTTTCGTACGGGGTACGATATGTGCAACTCTACAACGATACCCGTGCGGCTAGGTTGTAGGTTTTACATAGCGTGATGCAACAATCAAATCTAACCACGGAGTAATCATGCCTTGACCATGAAGTACACATGCTCCTTTTGTAGAAAATAAATAAATAAATAAATAGATTGAAGCCTGCATGTGCATGTATGTCAATATTCGGGATCAGCCAGTCGATTACAATAGTTCATAACATGAACGTGTCTCATTCATTTATTTCAATAAGACGACTAGCCAGTCTCTTAGTTCCAACTAGGAACGCATGATCAATTTAGTCAAGATAACCATCGTCATCAATGGTGACAAGGCATGAAAGTCAATTATCATTAAATGGGGTCGAGTCTATAACTCTCAAGGTCAAGTTCCAGTCTTACTGGGTATCCATCAATCAATCAAGACACTTGGCACTAATACACAACCATATGTATTAAAATACTAACATGCTAAGATTATCGGGTTCATGCAAAAAGGCGTAAGGACATAATAGGAGGATTATCATGCCATCATTAACTGAATAAGTGTAGAATAAATAAAAACACCCAGGTCAGAAAGTCACGCCAATAAGTCTATGCTAAGACCAAAAGTCACGCAAGAAGTCTATGCTAAGACCAACAAGTCACGCAAGAATCATGCGCGTAAAAAGGGGTATGCCAAGTCTAGCCTGAAGGAGTGAGCGTATAAAATAATACACGCTGGCAAACGTGACCGTGGAAAGAAATTCACGCACACACTGGGTGAACGTGATAGGAAATCCACGCACGTACAGAGTGGACGTGATAGGAAATTCACGCACGCAAGTACAATGTGGTCGTGAAAAGTCACGCACACATGCACGTAGACGTGAGCATGAAAAGTCACGCACTCGAGTACAAAGACATGAGCGTTACTCAAAATTCACGCACGCACATAAAGACGTGAGCGTGACTCAGAATTCATGCAGACAACGTAAAGACGTGTGCGTGACTAAAAATACACGCTGGCACGTAAGAACGTGAGCGTGATTAAAAATACACGCAAGCACGCAAGGATGTGTGTGTGACTGAAAACACACGCTGACACGTAAGAACGTGTGCGTGACTAAAAATACACGCACGCACGTAAAGATGTGAGCGTGAAGGGCTGATGTTTACGCGAGCACGTAAGAACGTGAGCGTACAACATCTCCCAAACTCCAAGTCCTATGGAGCCTTCGTCCCAGTGCCAGAAATACACGCTAAGTTGGTGGACCAAAACCCATGAACAGCCGAGAATGCACAAACTTAGATCTAGATAAAATAAGCCACAGAAATCAAAAATGCCAAGCACTAAACTCTCTCAGGATCATGAGGGGAAGAGTAATGATCCATAAAAATGGATGAAGGAGAAGCAAGATTGCACTTGCCTACTGCTACTGCTGGTAGGTGGAGAAGATGGTGTGGAGAAGAAGAAGAAGAAGTAAATGGTGAAGAAGAAGAGTTATGAGGAGAGAGAATGGAGATGGTGACTTTAAATAGCAAAGGGGGTGGTAGGTGGGAGTTTGGGCCGGGTTGCATTCGGGTCCATCAAGGCCAACCCGAAAAGGCTAACTAAAGCAGAGAATAAAATTGCAGAAAATAAAGTGCAGAAAATAAAATTGCAGGAAATTAAATTAACATGAAAATTAGAGAGCAGATAATTAATTAACATGAAAATTAAAGAGCAGATAATTAATTAACATGATACATGATAAATACAGATAATAAATTATAGGAATTTAAATACAGGATGATACATGATAAATACTAAATAATTATACATGATAAATACTAAATAAATACATTCAAGCAATATACGTATTAAAATACGCATTCTGGGAACGGGGAGTGACACACAGCATCTATAAAACGTTCCCAGAAAGATCACCATATTCCACAAATCTATATAACATAAATGTACCAGAGTCATCAGGAATGAAATGTACTATGAACTCCAAAACAATATCTAGGAGTAAAGCTAAATAGTCTAAACCTGAAGCCTCTAGCTAAGTAATGTCTCTATCCTGCTCAGCTAATGTCCCGAGCTCTGGCCCATATGGTAGAATGATATCCTGCAAGTACACCTACAACATATCCAGTCAGGAGCGGAGCAAAGTACAATTCTAGGTAATGAACAAGAATATCATGATATGGAAATGAGTACAGGAGAACATGAAATATAAGGTACATGAAAGAACATGAATGTATGAAATATAAGTACATAAAATAAAGTACAAGAAATAGAGTACAGGAATGTAACCATGAACCTGAAGTACATGACATGACATGTGCACAATATTTGAAATATAACTAGCCTATGTCACCGGCTGGGGTGAGTACAGGAATATGTATAGGAGTACATGAATATCGGTACGACTTAGGACCCGCGTGCACGATGCGAGGCCTAAGCTATCTACATGAATATTGTAACTGGGTTTGGTCACATACCTAGTGTATTTTTCCTCCCCAACACAAGCAAGTAAAAGAACAGGAAAGTACAAGGGTACAAGATATTGTGTCACGTCGTGTCATCAAGAGAAGTACAAGATATATAAATGCACAAGACAATAGAAAAGTACTTGCCTTGCTCCGGGAAACCAAGGGTAATGAATGGAGCTGGAAGTCCTCTTGAATAATAATTACAATATGGTTAAGCTTCCAAACTTCATTAACTAATATTGCTAAAAAATATTAATGACTATTGTTAACACTAGGCTACCTATTGACACAAACAACTTAAGGGTGACTTATACAAAATTCCAAAATAACCTTAGCAAGATATTTTGTGATACAATTCATGACATCATGACACTACTAGCAGTATCCTGCTAAGATTACTCACTATAATTTTGTTAGAAAACAGCCTTGGTAACACCTGTACCTATTCTCAACAGTTCACATCAACACCTTTGAGTAACAAATTAATATATATAAATATAACCCTCAGATTCCAGAGAGGAATCGTAGATGCAAACCACCCAAACTTCACTTAACCTAACCTCCACATGAACAAGTACCCATGGTTCTTAATTTCAAATATTTAACTTAAAAGACTCTGCTACCACTGTCCTATTAACACGAAATCTCCACTCCTGCTATGTTACTACTATAGTTAGTCTCCTTACACTGCTGTTATTAACCATCCCCTGTTTAACTAGGATTTTTCTTTCAAAACCAACTTAAGCAACTTAAATTGCATAACTGTTCTAGTGCTAATATTCTTAATCCATATCAGAGCAAATTATGACCAATTCAATTGGTTAACTAGGCATTTTGGAGAAAATTAAGATTACCTATAAGTAAAATTGATGTAAAAGTAGTAGCATATCCCAAGGTAAGCTAACCAGAATCAGAATTCTGCCATAGGAACCTCTCTTACATTATTGCCTAATATTCAGACAGTTAAACTTTTATATAACTTGCTTCCCTCAGGTTCACATAGAACTTTGCCATGTTTACCAAATTACCCATTCCATCATGTAAGCATACTCTCAGGATTAGAGTTTATATTAAGCTAAACTTCAAACACAACATTTGCTTGCAATGCTTATAACCCAGCAGCATTAACTGTCACGCCCCAGAACCAGAATACTGGAGAGCGGGGGACAGACACAGCCAGCTACGTACATTGAAGTGAATCTCACCTCGCAATACGGTCACGGCTGTCTAGATGCATGAGGGTTTACTACAAGCCATCAGTCTCTTAAGGTCAATAACAAGCCTAGTGTCTCAACCTTAAGCAAGCGAGTAGATATAACAAGATGGTAGATCATCAGACATACAAAGTAAGGCGTCCCATATATTACATATTCAGATGATCATGAAGCTAGTCATACAAAATGCGAAGACTAGCAAGAGTTTAAGTCATACATGATCAACCCTAGGATTTGTCAATCATGCTACAGCCCGTAGGCAGACAGTGAATAAAGTTGCAAACGAGCTAACACTTGCTCGGCGGCTAAACGCCTCAAAAGAATATTTTTACAAAGGAGTGGGAGAGCAAAATAAAACCCACTCGTTGCCGGGATTCCTTCTAGTGTTCACCATCTGGCAGAAAAGTTGAGAGATCCTCGGTAGCTGCTCCGAAATCTGGCCATACAAAACCAGCTGGGTCAGACCCCAGAAAGAGCAAGTGCCACAAAGGAGGCTTCACTTAAGAACTAAAACCAGCATGTCAGCACATAAAGTCATAGGTGAAATAACATAAGACATGAGTTAAAGAAAACAGGATGATAAACGATAAGATAACTAGAGGACTATTCCGGTACCCAAGTTACAACCCGTAAACCAAACAAAGACCGGGGTTGTAACCCTTCACCTGAACAGAACTTAGCCTCGAACCAATTATCGATAAAGTAAAGCATAAACAAGCATGTCCGGAGATATCCATGCACTGGATCTAGGCAAGACTAAACAAGATAGGACTCCATCCATCATTCACGGCCAAGCAAAGAGTACGGCTTGATACTTAACTAACTAGGGTTGTCACAAGCTTAGTTACTAGCAAGATGCAATGAGGTACGCCTACGGCCACAAGCCCTGCAGACTATCCAGGTTATCCAGACGCAAGGTTCAAGCTTAGAGTTATCATGCCTTGTTAGGTGACTTGGATACAACACATGACAGTGTGCATATTAATCGTTTCATGTAGTGCCCCACATAACAGTGAGCTGGAAATGTGCCCTACTCGTCGGCAGGCTACAAGTCCATCAAGGAAGGCGCCCAGATAACGGGATTGCTTGTAGCCGGAATACCTCTCTATATGCTCTACTTGATCAATCTAGTCATTAACCTAGTCAGATTTGGTATGAATCCCTGACCGTGGTAACCAGGGATACATGTCCTAGACATGATACGAGACAAGACTGGTTGCTTATTCAAGCATATTCAATACAATCACCCACGGTATCAAGAATTCACTTAGCATGTCAGGTTAGCCGTCGCAACAGCGTATCAAGGTTATCATGTCAAGATTACTTATCAAGGGTGCACCACGGCGGGTCACCATCATGTCATGTTACTTATCAAGATTACTTTTCAAGGCAAGGGTGCGTCACAACGGACCACCATCAAGAATTATCATGTCAAATTACTTGTCAAGAGTGCACCACGGCGGGTCACTAATCATGCAATTCCATCACTAAGCCTTGTTTCGGTTAACATTCATAAATAATGTCATAATCACATCGGGTTCATGTCGAGTTTACATCAAAAGGCGTAAGGATATAAAATGGGTGCAAAAATCATAAAAAGAGAAATATGGGGACATAAGGCGCCAAGGGGGGGAACAAGGGGTACTATGGCCAACAAGTGGCATTAGCCAAGTTGCGCCAGGGTAACAGGTTGCGCCTGAGTCAGACTGTGCTCAAGTCAGGCTGCGCTCAAGTCAGGCTACGCTCAAGTCAGGCTACGCTCAAGTCAGCGTATGCAAGACATACGCCTCCAAAAGACAGCGTATGTACTCCATATGACTCCTCATCAAGGCAGCGTATGAGGTCCATACGACTCCTCTTCAAGGCAGCGTATGTACTCCATACGACTCCTCATCAAGGCAGCGTATGAGGTCCATACGACTCCTCGTCAAGGCAGCGTATGAGGTCCATACGACTCCTCTTCAAGGCAGCGTATGAGGTCCATACGACTCCTCATCAAGGCAGCGTATGAGGTCCATACGACTCCTCTTCAAGGCAGCGTATGAGGTCCATACGACTCCTCTTCAAGGCAGCGTATGAGTCAGACTGTGCTGCGCTAAAGAGCGCGCGCAACTCAATGGCACAAGCTAAAAAGCTCGTGCACACTGCTCACTGTCTTCTCCAAAATAGCAAGAACTTCATGGTTGGAACCCAAAGCTTCAAAAGTCCATAACTTGGTCAAAATAAGTCCAAATCCAACTTTTTAAAGGTCAAAATTGGATAGAATGAGATTCTCTACAACATGGAACCATCAAAACTTGAAAACAAAGAAGTTTGATAGATCAAAACCACCAAAATCCGAAAATAACTAATTTCTAGATCTACAAAAATTAAAGCCTCAAAATGAAAAATGACAAGTTCTAATGTGTCTTAGAAACATGAGGAGAAGCTAATGGAATAATAAAAATGGGCTCTCTTGTGGAAGCAAGTTGCACTTACCTAAGGGGTGTTCTTGGTTGGTGGTGGGTTTAATGGAGAAGGAAGAAGAGTTAATGAGAAAGTGGAGGAGAGAGAAAAGTTAGGTGGGTTATAAAGGGGGATGGTGGTGGGTTTAACATGATGAACCAAAGAATAAACCAAGCCAACCCAAAATAAACCAAGTTAAACCATTACATGCTATGATGAACCTAATCAAGATTAAACTGAAATTAGCTAGCCAGGCAGGAAAAATAATAAAAAAAATACATGTCAGGATTTCGTATACGTATACTGGAAATACGTAGAACAAAAAACGGGGGTGACAACTCTACCCACCTTAAAAGAATTCCGTCCTCGGAATTTAATCAAGAGGCTAGAGATGTCGAGCAAGCTATATCAATTACAGGCAATATATGACTAGCAGTCAATCAAGCAATCATTCATGCAAGCAAGGAACTTAAGCATAAGGCATAAGAAAGACATTATACCTTACGAGTCAAACAGGTCGGGATATCGTGATCGGATATCATCCTCACGCTCCCACGTTGACTCACCCAAAGAGTGATGACCCCAAGCAACACGGACTAACTTGATAGTCTTATTCTTGAGTATCTTCTCCCTCCGATCCAATATGGATACGGGTCTCTCCTCATACGAAAGGTTGGTGCCAACAACCAATTCCGAATGATCAAGGACATGACTCGGATTCGGAATATACCGTCGTAATTGGGATACATGAAAGACATCATGTACCTCACGTAACGACGGCGGAAGAGCGAGACGATAGGATACATCACCTACTCACTCTAGAATATCAAACGACCCTATATACCTAGGACTGAACTTTCCCCGCACGCCGAATCGAATGACGCCACGGGTAGGCGAGATCCTAAGGAATACATGGTCGCCGACAGAAAATTCAAGGGGACGCCGATGAGAATCGGCCCAATGACGCTGGCGATCTTGGACAACTCGAAGATGATCTCTGACTTGTCTGACCACCTCAATAGTCTGCGTCACCATCTCTGGTCCAAGCATTTGCCTCTCACCGATATCGTCCTAAGCTAAAGGAGATCTGCACTTCCTGCCGTATAAGGCCTCGAAAGGTGCCATCTGGATACTAGCCTGGAAACATTGTTGTACGAGAACTCTACGAGATGCAGGTGATCTTTCCACGAACCACCGAAGTCGAGTGTACATGACCGCAGCATGTCTTCAAGATTCTGGATCGTGCGTTCTGACGGACCATCTGTCTGCGGATGGTAGGCTGAACTGAACTTGAGACGAGTCCCCAAACTCTCTTGAAGACTCCGCCAAAAGTGCGAGGTGAATCTTGAATCTCTGTCGGACACAATACTGACTGGCACTCCATGCAATCTGACTATCTGCCTGAGGTACATCTCTACAAGTTGATCCGTCGACTGACCTATTCTAAAAGGAAGAAAATGAGCTACCTTCGTGAGACGATCAACTATAACCCAGATGGCATCTCTTCCAGCTAGGGATCTAGGTAATCCAGTTACAAAATCCATGGTAATGTGCTCCCATTTCCATTCTGGGATCGGTAAAGGTTAAAGAAGTCCAGCTGGTCTCTGATGTTCAGCCTTAACTTATTGACAAACTAAACAACGAGAGACAAACCGGGCTATCTCCCTCTTCATGCCATTCCACCAAAAATGCTGTCGAATATCACGATACATCCTCGTACCGCCGGGGTGAATGGAATACTGAGAACTGTGGGCTACTGCCATGATCTCCTGTCTGATATCACCACTGGGTACACAAAGACGTCTCCCATGTCGGAGTGTACCATCTTCACGAATGCATAACTCTGGTCTTCGCCCTGGTACATATTCTGCCCTAAGCCGCTGAAGCTTAGAGTTCGTGGACTGAGCTAACTTGATCCTCTCAACTATACTGGACTGAACTTGCATACTGGCCATCAATGCCACACTGGAAGGAAGAACAACTTCAATACCCATCTTCTGAAGATCTGGTAACAACTCTGGCTGCACCGTTAAAAAATAAACTCTGGCTCTCCTGCTCAATGCATCTGCTACTACATTGGCCTTCCCAGGATGATACTACAAGCTGATGTCATAATCCACAAATAGCTCTAGCCATCTCCTCTGACGCATATTAAGATCCTTCTAGGTAAATACATACTTCAGACTCTTGTGGTCGGTGAAAATCTCCACCCGATCTCCATACAAATAATGTCTCCAAAGTTTCAATGCAAAAACTACGGCTGCTAACTCCAGGTCATGGGTTGGGTAATTCCTCTCATGGTCACGAAGTTGACGTGACGCATAAGCGACTACCTTACCATGCTGCATCAAGACACATCCTAATCCCTTGTCGGATGCGTCGCAATAAACTGAAAATTCTCCTGTCCCGTCGGGAAGAGTGAGAATGGGAGCCGTCATCAATCTCCGCTTCAACTTCTCAAATGAACTCTGACACTCTGCTGTCCAAGCAAACTGTGCATCCTTACGGGTCAACTGCATCAGTGGCGCTGAAATCCGAGCAAAGTCTGACACAAAACGTCGGTAATAGCCGGCCAATCCGAGAAAACTCCGAACTTCTGCGACGGTGCTAGGTACTGGCCATGTCTCTATAGCCACTATCTTCTGGGGATCAACTTCCACTCCACCTCTGGTGATGATATGACCCAAGTACGAGATATGATCCAACCAAAACTCGTACTTACTGAACTTCGCGTACAACTGGTGCTCCCTGAGAATCTGAAGAACTACACGAAGATGCTGCTCATGCTCTGCCTTATTCTCACTATAGACTAAGATGTCATCTATGAACACTATCACGAACTGGTCCAAATAGGGCATGAAGATACGATTCATGAGGTCCATGAATACGGCCGGCGCATTGGTCGCTCCAAATGGCATAACAAGGAACTCCCAATGTCCATACCTCGATCTGAATACTGTCTTTGGGATGTCCTGCTCTCTGACTCTGATCTGATGGTACCCTGACCGCAAGTCAATCTTCAAGAATACTGCCGCTCCCCTGAGCTGATCAAATAAATTATCTATCCTTGGTAAAGGATATATGTTCTTAATTGTTACAGAGTTCAAGGTACGATAATCAACACATAATCTTGACGTACCATCCTTCTTCTTCACAAGAAGCATCGGAGCTCCCCAAGGTGATCCGCTAGCACGAATAAATCCCTTGGTTCTAAGTTCTTCAATCATCTTGTACAGGACCTCCAACTCTGATGGTGCCATCCTATAGACTCTCTCTGACACTGGTGCCGTCCCTGGAATCAAGTCGATAGTGAACTCTATCTCTCTCTCTGGGGGCATACCTGGAAGCTCTTCGGGAAATACGTCAGAAAACTCTTCTACAACTCTGGGAAACTGAACTGCTGCTGCTACGGTCATCCGTAATGCTGGGGAAGAAGGTTCTACTCCGCCTCGAGAAAAGGAAAACTCTGGCTCACCGGGAATACTAAAAATAATCTTGCCGACATGGCAATCTATTCTAGCATACTGGTCCCTCAACCAATCCATTCCTAGGACTACATCATAATCGGCCATCAGAAACTCTATCAACCTAGCGGGAAACTCTCTACCGCTAACTACGATTCGACACGAGGAAAATACCCTATCTACACCCACAAGTCCGTTACCAGTAAGTATATTGAGCCTTACTGATAATGACTCGGGCTCTAGTCCTATCCGTGTCGCGAATCGTACAGACATAAATGAATGTGATGCACCTGAATCAAATAATACTGATACAGAAAAAGAGTTGACGAGAATGGTACCTGCCACCACCTCACCTGATGCCAACTCCTCCTCGACGGTCAAAGCCATCGCTTGACCGTGCCCTCTGGGTGCTGGTCCCCTCTGCTGGAAACCTCTCTGGCGGTTCTGAACCTGAGCTTGGACCTGGGCATACTGTTGCGGTCACTGCTGCTGGAATGCCTGAGCCTGAGGCGGCAATGGCCTCGAAGGCTGATACTGCTGCTGCTGCACTGGTGCTTGTCCTCTCACTGAGGGACTAGTCTGGGCCGATAAGGATGAACCGGCTCTCTGAGGGCAGGACCCTATCATGTGATCCGGTGTCCCACAAGCCAAACACAATCCTTGTGCTCGACGACATTCTGACACTACATGCCCTGGCTTTCCATAATGAGTGCAGCCCATTGTGGAAGACTGCCTCCGCTTCTGCTGCTGAGGATACGTCGGAGTCGAATGCTGAACCGACGTAACTGATGCTGTCCTCCTTGGAGCTCTAATGGACAAGGCCCTAGCTGCCGGGACTGGGGCTGAAGACTGGATCATCTGACCATGGGACCGCTTCCGTCCTCCAGTTCTGTCTACAATTCTCTGCGAGGTATACTCATGCCTCTTAGCTGCCCGCAAAACAACATCAAAGGTCTGATGCTCAAACTGCTCCACTGCTAGAATGATCTCTAGGTGGAGTCCATGCTGGAACCGCTGCGCTCGATCAAACTCGGTTGCCACCAAAGTAGAAACAAACCGACTCAGTCTTGAAAACTCGGCCGCATATCCATCGACCGTCCTGCTCATCTGCCTGAGATTGGTGAACTTCGTCTGTAAGTCATGCCGAGCCACAGCATCGAAGTACTTGATCTGAAACTTGTCACTAAATACCGCCAACGGAACAGGCGTTGCCAATCCAACCGCTATCATCGCCCACCAGGTGCGGGCTAGGTCCAATAACTGTAGACGTACCACAGCTACCTTCTCTCCTTCTGGAATCTTGGCTGTATCTAACATAATCTCAATGTCCTGGAGCCACGCATCAGCTGCAATAGCGTCTTCACTCCCATCAAAGAAGGGAGGGTTGAGGCGCTTGAAACTGCTAGCCGTACTGTTCCCTTGATAACCAACACGGCCCATGGCATCCTGTACTGCCTGGTGCAGGGCATCGCCCAGACGATCTTGAGACGCAAGCAATGTCCTGATGAGACCCACCAAGGTGCCATCGTCAGGCTCTGCAGGCTGGACTGGCTGAACTGGGGGCTCGGGATCCCCGAAATGTATGACTCGGAAGGCCGCTCCAGAGTGCTGGGCTTGGTCTCCAGGTTGCTGTTGGTCCACTGAAGGTGCTCCGCCTCGCTGATCGGTAGAACCAGTAACAATGTCGCTGAAGAAACGACATGGGGAACAATAAGAAAAGACCATGATAGATCGAGGATACAAACATGTGATCAGGTCAAGGATTCTGAAAGATCAGAAGGCACGAGTAGAGTTCAAGGACGAGTGCTGATTGAGACATCTATCCGGTAAACCCTCACACATTTTGATTTACAAGACCTGCATGGGCCACCACTTAAACCGTGTCACGCCCCAGAACCAGAATACTGGAGAGCGGAGGATAGACACAGCCAGCTACGTACATTGAAGTGAATCTCACCTCGCAATAAGGTCACGGCTGTCTAGATGCATGAGGGTTTACTACAAGCCATCAGTCTCTTAAGGTCAATAACAAGCCTAGTGTCTCAACCTTAAGCAAGCGAGTAGATATAACAAGATGGTAGATCATCAGACATACAAAGTAAGATGTCACATACATTATATATTCAGATGTTCATAAAGCTAGTCTTACAAAATGCGAAGACTAGCAAGAGTTTAAGTCATACATGATCAACCCTAGGATTTGTCAATCATGCTACAGCCCGTAGGCAGACAGTGAATAAAGTTGCAAACGAGCTAACACTTGCTCGGCGGCTAAACGCCTCAAAAGAATATTTTTACAAAGGAGTGGGAGAGCAAAATAAAACCCACTCGTTACCGGGATTCCTTCTAGTGTTCACCATCTGGCAGAAAAGTTGAGAGATCCTCGGTAGCTGCTCCGAAATCTGGCCATACAAAACCAGCTGGGTCAGACCCCAGAAAGAGCAACTGCCACAAAGGAGGCTTCACTTAAGAACTAAAACCAGCATGTCAGCACATAAAGTCATAGGTGAAATAACATAAGACATGAGTTAAAGAAAACAGGATGATAAACGATAAGATAACTAGAGGACTATTCCGTTACCCAAGTTACAATCCGTAAACCAAACAAGGACCGAAGTTGTAACCCTTCATCTGAATAGAACTTAGCCTCGAACCAATTATCGATAAAGTAAAGCATAAACAAGCATGTCCGGAGATATCCATGCACTGGATCTAGGCAAGACTAAACAAGATAGGACTCCATCCATCATTCACGACCAAGCAAAAAGTACGGCTTGATACTTAACTAACTAGGGTTGTCACAAGCTTAGTTACTAGCAAGATGCAATGAGGTACGCCTACGGCCACAAGCCCTGTAGACTATCCAGGTTATCCAGACGCAAGGTTCAAGCTTAGAGTTATCATGCCTTGTTAGGTGACTTGGATGCAACACATGACAGTGTGCATAGTAATCGTTTCATGTACTGCCCTACATAACAGTGAGCTGGAAATGTGCCCTACTCGTCGGCAGGCTACAAGTCCATCAAGGAAGGCGCCCAGATAATGGGATTGCTTGTAGCCGGAATACCTCTCTATATGCTCTACTTGATCAATCTAGTCCTTAACCTAGTCAGATTCCGTATGAATCCCTGACCGTGGTAACCAGGGATACATGTCCTAGACATGATGCGAGACAAGACTGGTTGCTTATTCAAGCATATTCAATACAATCACCCACGGTGTCAAGAATTCACTTAGCATGACAGGTTAGCCGTCGCAACAGCGTATCAAGGTTATCATGTCAAGATTACTTATTAAGGGTGCACCACGGCAGGTCACCATCATGTCATGTTACTTATCAAGATTACTTTTCAAGGCAAGGGTGCGTCACAACGGACCACCATCAAGAATTATCATGTCAAATTACTTGTCAAGAGTGCACCACGGCGGGTCACTAATCATGCAATTCCATCACTAAGCCTTGTTCCGATTAACATTCATAAATAATGTCATGATCACATCGGGTTCATGTCGAGTTTACATCAAAAGGCGTAAGGATATAAAATGGGTGCAAAAATCATAAAAAGAGAAATATGGGGACGTAAGGCGCCCAAGGGGGGGAACAAGGGGTACTATGGCCAACAAGTGGCATTAGCCAAGTTGCGCCAGGATAACAGGTTGCGCCTGAGTCAGACTGCGCTCAAGTCAGGCTGCGCTCAAGTCAGGCTACGCTCAAGTCAGGCTACGCTCAAGTCAGGCTACGCTCAAGTCAGCGTATGCAAGACATACGCCTCCAAAAGGCAACGTATGTACTCCATACGACTCCTCATCAAGGCAGCGTATGAGGTCTATAGGACTCCTCTTCAAGGCAGCGTATGTACTCCATACGACTCCTCATTAAGGCAGCGTATGAGGTCCATACGACTCTTCTTCAAGGCAGCGTATGAGGTCCATACGACTCCTCTTCAAGGCAGCTTATGAGGTCCGTACGACTCCTCATTAAGGCAGCGTATGAGGTCCATACGACTCCTCTTCAAGGCAGCGTATGAGGTCCATACGACTCCTCTTCAAGGCAGCGTATGAGTCAGACTGCGCTGCGCTAAAGAGCGCGTACAACTCAGTGGCGCAAGCTAAAAAGCTCACGCGCACTGCTCACTGTCTTCTCCAAAACAGCAAGAACTCCATGGTTGGAATCCAAAGCTTCAAAAGTCCATAACTTAGTCAAAATAAGTCCAAATCCAACTTTTCAAAGGTCAAAATTGGGTAGAATGAGATTCTCTACAACATGGAACCATCAAAACTTGAAAACAAAGAAGTTTGATAGATCAAAACCACCAAAATCTGAAAATAACTAATTTCTAGATCTACAAAAATTAAAGCCTCAAAATGGAAAATGACAAGTTCTAATGTGTCTTAGAAACATGAGGAGAAGCTAATAGAACAATAAAAATGGGCTCTCTTGTGGAAGCAAGTTGCACTTGCCTAAGGGGTGTTCTTGGTTGGTGGTGGGTTTAATGGAGAAGGGAGAAGAGTTAATGAGAAAGTGGAGGAGAGAGAAAAGTTAGGTGGGTTATAAAGGGGGATGGTGGTGGGTTTAACATGATGAACCAAAGAATAAACCAAGCCAACCCAAAATAAACCAAGTTAAACTATTAAATGCTATGATGAACCTAATCAAGATTAAACTGAAATTAGCTAGCCAGGCAGGAAAAATAATAAAAAAATACATGTCAGGATTTCGTATACGTATACTGGAAATACGTAGAACGAAAAACGGGGGTGACATTAACTAACCAAGCGACCACATGCAAAAATACTCAAAAGATCTATATAACCAAATATACCAACCTGCAAAGCCAACTCTAACCATACTAATATCGGTCATCCACCAGCAAAAGATTATAACATAACCCTAATTAATTTCGAATGTAACAGCTACTCCAAAAGCTAATCCAGTATCCAACCACATCTAGTTAGGGCTTAGCAACACCTAAAAGTCCAGAAGTCCAAAGCAACAAAATATACAACCCAACAGCCACGTTTTCGAAATCAGAGTTTAGCAAGGAGGTTCAAAAATTGATTGACAGAAAATATACAACCATATCGAACTAAAATAGGAATTTATAACAATTAGATTTAAAATAGAAATTATTCAGCTAAACGCTCAAGCAGTCAATCTCCAATGCTATTCCAATCCAGTCGATCCCTGCACACGCCCCCTAATTCAAACTCAAGCAACCTGGACACGAACTAGTATAGGATTCGAACTAAAAGCTGGACACGCTAAATCTAGAAACAACTAACCCACAGCTCCCGAATATTCCCTGCCCAGTAATTCACCATTCAAAAACACCATAACATGCTCGAATTACCTACAAGAGTGTAAATCGTTACCTGAAGAGAAAAGGGTCCGATCTGGAAAGAAGACGCAGCCCCAATGGACGGACACCGTCTCCTCGTGCAAAGAGGAAATGTTGTTACATTAATTCTCGATCAAGAATTTCAAGACTTTAAAAGAGAATGAACCAGAATACTCCAATTAGAACACAAAACTCCCAATCAGTGTGTTTCCTTGGAACAATAGATCACCATGAGATAATTCAAAGAAAAGATCAAGAACTTACCGAGATTCGATCGATCCAGAGAAGATGGAGGCGATCATCGGATTTGTCCTTGTCCCTCCGCTCGTCGTCGTCGAGATATCGAAGAAGATTGCGTGACGTCGCACAGTCGAACACTGCCGAAGAAAGTGAGCGCCTCCTAGAAAACAATCTGTCTAACCGCTGGGACAACTCACCGCCGAAGAAGAAGGTTCGTCGTCATCGATCTTCGAGAGAAGAGAGCTCGTCGCCAGTGAATGAGGCTCGTCGGAGAGAACCGACCTCGAGCACTCGGATTGACCAGTCGGGTAGGAGTCAAGTTGCCGTTGTCTCTCGCCACCGCCAGGGAGGGTGAGCGTCTAGCCATCGCCACCGTCGGTCGATGGTCTCCACCTCCGCCATGACAAGAATCTAGGGTTAGGGTTGTAGAGGATTTGGGGAAAACGAGAGGGAGCGGGCTCAACTCTGTTAGAGTGGTTGAGAATGGGATTTTCTCTTTCCTCCAAAATTGGCTGAGTTATAAAGGGGTGAATGATAGTGAGAGTTTTGCACAAAAGTCTATCAAAATCAATTATTTACATTCTTAACCAAAAGTTTGTTAGAGAAGTTGTTAAAGTTGTTAGAAAATATGGGGACCATCACTAGTTAGTTATAACTAACTAGTGAAATTAATACGTGTGCCAAATAATTTAAATCAGTTTAAATAACATAGGAAATTTTTAAGAAATTATTTATTCAATCAAATTCAAATTAGGAGAAAACTTTAAAATCCTATAAAATGGAGAAAGAGGGCTACACTTTCTTTTCTCCTCCATCTCTTCTTCCCAAGCTCTCTCCCACACCTTCCTATCCTCCTCCCCCTCTACGGCAGCAGCCATCGGAGCTGCCACCGCCACTGCAACTGTTCGACTGTAGCTATTGTTGCGTACATTCCTTCCTCGTCGCCGCGAGACCGTCCCTGTGCTCTGGCCCCCGCGCCACCACCCCACGGCCAATATCTTGGGCGACCTCCCCCAACCGATCGTACCCATATTTTGCCTCGCCGCCATTCCGGTCGTGTCATCGTGGCCAAGGCAGCATGCAGCAACCGTATTGGCCATGCTGTAGTAGCAGCGGCCACACAGACGTGCGAGCGCAAGCTCTGTAGCAGCATAGAAACTGCCGTACATTACTGCCCGCAACCACCACGAGCCCTAGGAAACTCTGACGACCTCCTGCATGCCACTTCGGCGTGGAAGCAGCGTCCTCGATGCGATGAACAGACGATTCTTATGTTTCGCACGGGATTCCGTCGTGACGTGCGCGTTATGAAACTCAGAAATCACGCTCCGTCGTAGCGACTTTGTGCTCATTTTTTGAACAATCTGACCGTTGGATCATCGATCTCTTTCCTCCGTCACAATCTTGGTGTATACCCCTTCGATCCCCTCAAGGTTTAACAATTAATTCGATCGTTTGATAGATCAAAACCGGCCGCCAATTTGACCATTTAAGTTGTGTTATTTTTGAACAGTTTTGTGAGCCAACTTCGTGGACTCGTATCTCCGTCGTCGTAGCTCCGTTTGATGTGCCACCAGTTCCTATGCACAGCTAGTATAACCATCTTTTTGCCTCTCAAGTTTTGTTTCACTGTGAGCTTGTTTGATTGGTTGAATTTGACGTCAAAGTTGGTCGTCCGAATTTATAATTTCCAACTTGTAAAATTCTAATTTTGGACCCGGGACTCCGAATTCAAATTCTGACACCACCAGTAGACTCGTGGCATTGTTCTAGCATGAATTCATATAAAGTTTGTTAGATTTAGAGGACGTTGGCCTTGGCACGTATTTCGGTGCAAGACGGGTCTCATAGTCCGAGTCAACGGACCATTTTGAGATTGGCTCATCAAAATCCAATACTGGATATACCATTGAGTTTGTATTATCATTTTGGATGCGTTGACATAAACTTTGTAAGGTTTAATGGACATTGGCTTCGATACGCATTTTCGTGCAAATCGGAATTCTAATGTCCTAGTCAACGGACCATTTTGAGATCGACTCATCGGAATCCAATTCCGGATATACCCTTGGGTTCATATCGTTATTTTGAATTCGTGGACATATAATTTATTAGGTTTAGTAGACTTGTATTCTGGCACATCGTTTGGTGCAAAGTGGGTTCAACACGGACATTATTTTGACCCAAAATTACCTTTTATCTCTGTGTCCAAATTGGACTTATGGGTAAGCTATCGTAGCTGATTTGACCATTCTAGACACGTTGGTGATATTTGTTTCATTATCTGACAACGTCTGTAGATATGTTCTTACGTATCACTTTTAGTTATAATAAATTCTTATTTATGTTCGTATTTCAGAATCCGTGCAACGAAACTGAGATCAGTCGATTCCAGTGATCTTACATCGCTGAAATTGACAAGATAACCATGTTGATCACTAAGATAAGACTGTTAACCTTACGATTGATCGTCTTATCTTGATTTGCATGTCGTAGGTTTCGATGTACGAATAACGAGGTACAACTTGATATTTTAATAATCTACAACTTACAAAGCATATTATTAACTTTTATATTTTTTTCTTTTATATATATATATATATTAACTTTTTTTTTCTTATATATATATATATATATATATATATATATGATTTTGTAAAACTCTGAATGATTTTGGGTTTCTAGTATTACCTAATAATAATTTGTAAATAAAATTATACTTTCTAAATATTATAAATGATTTGTAGATAGATATGTATATGTAGTTATTCTTTTCCTTTAAATCGTAAGTCACCACTATTATAGTCGTTTCCTATTCCTTATCTCTATTATCGTGCCAAATCCTGATTCTAGACTGTTATATATCAAACTAGACTATTTGGACTTTTCTGGACTCAGTAGAACTGGTCGTGTCATTATTTGGGACCACCTTGTAGAGAATAGCTTCGGTACCTATTTCGTGTCGACACGGTCGTGTCGTGCACGTCGACTTCCAACTTAATTGAGGCGAGTACATTCTCTGATAATTTTTTCCATTTACGATAATTACTATGTTTTATGTACTTAGTATAGATGTACTTGTTTCTCGACACATTGATCACACGGATTGGTATTTACGGATTCCGTCATGAGATGTTATTCCGGTATATTTGTATACCCTGTGCAAGCCCTGTTGTATTTCTTGTGCATTATATAGATACTGATGCATGAGAAGATTTGCTACCTTCTCAGAGTATCCCATGTCATAACGTACCATGGTTGGATCCACTTTACTAGTCGGGACGGGGAGTAGTAGTGTAAACATGTGACCACACCTTTTTCGTGCATGATATTATTTTTTTGTGAGTGTTAGTCATACATTACACGTATGACTAGCCAGGCCATATTCCCGTACAAGTTTCCAAGTCGGTCACTTGTTGAAACAAGTACTCACTCACATAGATAGATGATTCTTGACCCTTGTATATGCCATGATTAGTTTCTCTTTTTCTTGCTCTAGTTTACTGTTTCACCCTTGTCATTACTTTCATGTACTTTTTATTTGTACTTGTATATTCTCTCTATTTACCGTCTCATAGCACTTATCATTTACTAGAAACTGTTGTTGGAGATGTGCTCGTTCCAATCCTGACTGGATACGTTGACAAATATTAGGAATTATTATGTCCCGCATTATTGGACTACAGGATGATGCTAGCTGAGACGGATCTCGACATTCTTTTACAGTGAGTTGTCTTCTAGAAGCTCTAGGCCATTCTTTCTTTATTTTAGATTCATGTTTCGTTGTCGGTTATGCCTCCGATACATTCTTATCTCATATGTTCATTTTGTAGATTCTAGTTGTTCTAGTGATACTGTTATCTCTTTTTATTCTTATCTTCTTAGATGTTGTGATTGGAGTACATATTGTAGTTATAAATCACCTAGATTTTGTAGATAGTTATTGCGTACTTGACAGCGTTCTACCGTCGATACCGCGGCGTAGGCTGGGCGTGGCCTATGTACTCGTGCCTGAGTATCCGGGTGCGGGTCGTGACAGGATCCAAGTTTACTTGGATACCAAAGTCTTTGCCTAATACTGTAGGTGGAGCATCCTATGCTAAGCCATAGAACCATGGAACATGTTAGTGATTCTAAAGCTTCAAAGGTCATTTTCCAAGCAATTGTGCCAACACAAGTGTGGTCATTAGAACCACTTCGGTAACATGCTAAATGATTCTTCTTAAATGGTTAGAACTATAGAATCTTGCGTGTCTTTAATAAATTCTCAATATTTATCACTAGAAGTGCTTATTTTTGTTATGTTATATAAATTAGTGTGATACATGTTCTAGCATGCTTAGGATAATGTTCTTGAAATACAGTTGCATGGCTAGTTACTATCTCAAATGTTATGTCACACTAAGTAGCCATTTCTATTTGTCTGATTTTTTTTCATGCATATCTTTTGTCTTTATTTATAAACTATGCATATCATTTTTTTATGATCGTGTGTTTATTAGTGCACATTTTTATATATTGACCTCTAAAGCGCACTATGAAAGCTTCTTGAAAAATAGTTTTAGTATCTTAATCGTATGATCATTTCTTGTTCATTCTTTGGATATTTTCTCTTATAGTTAGATATTCTAGATTTCGATGATATTTGATGATACTGTATATATTCTTTTAAATCTAAGTTCTTAAAAGTATAGATCATTTTGGGTACAAATCTACAAAGGATCTGTCTGTCACCACGGCTACGGCCAAAGCGGAACGATACTTAAGCGTGAACCTCCGTTAGCTGGGATAGTACCCCTACATCTAACCCAAAGTAATCAATACTTTATAGACTTAAGATTTATTAAGGTCTACCTGCAACTATTATCTAAACCTGGATCCAAGGCACTGAACCCGGTCCCCTAAGTTCAAGAACACATCAGCGTATCTAGGCACTACATTTAATTTATAAATATTTTATATTTTATTTTTATCCATTGATTTTTTAGCACATATAAGGATATATATAATTGATACATCTTATGCTTATAGCTACAAATGATTTAAATTTTTGTATTGTTTGAGATCTTTCGATTCCAGTGGATATAATTATATTTTGTATTCTCTAAATCGATCTATAATCTTGGATTGATCTCATTTTTAAGAAGAGATGGATTTCTTCTTTTGATTTTTATCTTTTTATGGATAATATTATTTGATGGTAATATACATTGATCTTCTCTTCTTCTTTTTGTCACTCTATTTTTGATTTGATTTTGTGACTACTCATTGAATATTATGGTTTTCTGCTATGTTCTTTAGTGTTTCCATAATATTCATGATATTAGTTCTATGAAGCTTTTATTATCTTCTTATTCAAGTTAATAACTGTCTATAGCAGTAATTTTTGCGGGAAAAAAGTCAAGCAAATTGAATTTCTCTTTCTTGAAGTGTTTCTATTCTTTTACCTTACGGTTATCAGATGGACAGCGTACTAAGGTTTTAAAAGAAAAGAAATAAACTTTGATAAGAAGATCTAATACTTTGATGAGTTTGTTTCCTACTTTTGGAAATATATTTTATTTGTTCATCTATAAGCATTTATTTATTGGATACTTCTTTTTACTTGCCTAAAGATGATATTTATTTTAAGTTTGGAACTTTATATGCATTGGTCAAAGGGTTGAAAGATGCATATCTTGGATATACCTCAGATTTTATGATTTTATATTTTATGCATATAAATATTTTTGAACTAGATACACATATTTAAGGGGAAGCAAATTAATTGTTTACATTTATATGTACCCTTAATATGTAGTATACCTAGTTCGTCATGGATATATATTCTTTTATTTAAAATATCTTATTACATTGATCATGGTATTTTGTTTTATAATGGATTTATGAGAAAATATGATTCTTCTTGGTTCTCTCATTTTTATAGGTTTACTTGATTTTTCTATCTTGATAATTATTGAGCTATTATTTTTTTATATAGCATCTCAAACAATCACGGTACTTGAACTGTCTGATGAGTTGATACATTTTCAAACTCTTATTAATATGCATTTACTATTTTATTATGTATCATTCTCTCTCTTATTCTTGCATGCAATTTTATTTACATAGCATTTATTATCTTAGTTTATGCTTCATTCATTAAACAGCCTGTGAAATACATGTTATTCTGTCTTTTTTTTTGTATTTCTTCTACGTTTGTTTTTTATGTATGAATTGCGGGGGAGCTTCTCTCTTTGCAATTATTTTGCTAAGTGACAACAGGGAAGAAATTGGATCTAACATCTTTTTGCAGGATATAGATTTTGTTTGAGAAAACAATACAGATAAGTCAAGAACAATACCATACAGTTCCATACAAATTTTGATTCTTTTCAAATCAAGATCGAGATGTTATATCCATCAAGATTTGTCAATTATCAAAATGGAAAAGATTGTTGGCCCATTGGTCATAGTCAAACCTGATTTTAATAATTGATCTAACCCTGTATCAATGTAAGGGCAATTTGGACGATTGTTGAGATCTGCTACTGCTACCATTCATGACTGAAATCTTTTTGCCACATGAGTCTATATTTTCATATTCAATATAATTTTTATATTTTATTGAGTCTAGAAATACGATGTACACCGAATCGTACTGGCAAATAGGCTATCCCAAAATATTTTTAAAATATTCTTTGTTTTTAAAAATAACCCATTTTATAAAAACTTATAAACTGCTTAAACTTTTCAAAAATCCCAAAAACCAAATTGCAAAAACCTAACAGAACACCAAGGGAATTCGGCCCGAGTTCAGCCCGAATTCTTTTCGAGTTCGGTTAGTGCTTGTTGGATTTTGAACTTGGTCATCCTGCAGTTACGGATGCAATGGCTATTTGCCGAGATTTTCTCAAGAAATTCTGTCTAAATTCTGTCCGAATTCTATCTTTGGAAAACCTATAAATAGAGAAGAATTGTTCTCATTTCAACACACCTCTCTCTTTTTTTCTCTCTAAGCTTAATACGTTCTTCCAAAGTGTTCTAAGTTATTTATTTTTAAATCCCAAGCCAGTTATAATCCTCTAGCGATTTGCCAGTATGGTACGGTCTAGACGTTTCAGAGTGATTGTAATCAGAGACTTGATTGGAGAAAGACACTTCACAATTGAAGTTGGTCGAGTACTTCGGATCAAAGCTCGTGTTGTAGAAGTTACAAGAACTTCGGAGGAAAACTTGCAACATTTTTCCATAGTGGATTTTAACTGAAAACTAGAGTTCTTCTGACTGGACTAGTCCTCACAAGAGGAAAACCAGTATACGTCCTTGTGTTTGCGTTTGCTCTCTTCTCTCTACTTTTCATTTACATATCTGTGATATATATTTTGTGATCTTGCTGCTAACAATTTTTAATAGCTAAATTTTTTCTGCCTACTCTACTTAACCCCTTCTAGAGTATAGAGCATTACATTTTGTTCCTACAATTGGTATCAAAGCGAGGACTCTATTATTTGGCTTAACATCCTTAGAGCAGATCCTCAGTATTAAGTATTGTATTCTGATTCCAATTGTTCCTACAATTAATGAAATGTAAAGCGCTATACTCTAGAGAGGGGGTGAATAGAGTAGGCAGCAAAAATTTAGCTATTAAAAATTGATAGCAGCAAGATCACAAAATATATATCACATATATGTAAATGAAAAATAGATAACAGAGAGCAAACGCAAATACAAGGACGTATACTAGTTTCCCTCTTGTGAGGACTAATCCAGTCGGAAGAACTCTAGCTTCCAGTTGAAATCCACTATGAAAAAATGTCACAAGTTTTCCTCCGAAGTCCTTGCAACATCTACAACGCGATCTTTGATCCGAAGTACTCGACCAACTTCAATTGTGAATTATCTTTCTTCAATCAAGCCTCTGATTACAATCACTCTGAAACTTCTAGACCTACTGCACTGACAAATCGACTAGAGGATTGTAACTGGCTTGGAATTTGAAAATGAATAGCTTAGAACACTTTGGAAGAACGTATTAAGCTTAGAGAGAAGAGGAGAGAGAGGTGTGTTGAAATGGGAAAAATTATTCTCTATTTATAGGTTTTCCAAAGACAGAATTCGGACAGCATTTTTGGGAGAATCTCGACAAATAGCCGTTGCATCCGTAACTACAGGATGACCAAGTTCAAAATCCAACGGGCACTAACCGAACTCGGGCCAAATTCCCTTAGAGTTCTGTTAGGGTCTTTGCAATTTGGTTTTTGAAATTTTTGAAAAGTTTAAGCTGTTTAGGGGCTTTTTATAAGAAGGGCTATTTTCAAAAATAAATGATATTTTAAAAATATTTTGGGATAGCCTATTTGCAAGTACGACTAAGTATACATCGTATTTCTAGACTCAATAAAATATAAAAATTACATTGAATATGAAAATACAGACTCATGTGGTAAAACGGCTTCAGTCTTGAACGGTAGCAGTAGCAGATCTCAGCAATCGTCTAGCCCTTATATTGAGACAGGATTAGATCAATTATTAAAATCAGATTCGACCATGATCAATGGGCCAACATTGTTCACTCCAGCAAGGTGGCTTCCTTTGTGTCTTCTTTTTGTGTTTTGTGTTCTATCTCATTGTAGCGTCTGCGAACGTAAAGAGGAAAACATAATTTTTCACTTTGTTGGTATATTTTGCATTTTCTTCAAGTCACTTTTGTAACCTTCTCTAAGTGCTTCTTTTGAGTTTGCTAGAGTATAGATTTTGTGTCTTGCCAGAAGACTCTGCGCCTCTCTCTCGTGTTGTTGGCTAGAGTGCAGACTTTGTGTCTTGTCAGAAGACTCTAAGTCTTCCTTGGTTCCCTCCACTCTTTAAATCTGTTTTCGGGACTAACATGAACAACGATAAAATGAGAGGCAGGTCCGACCTTGAGCATGGCTGAGATGGACGATCACCCGGGACCCAAGACTAATAGAGGTATTAGTATATCTATACTAATATATAATTCGTGTAACACTTTTTTGTCTAAAAATATTATCATTTATGGATATAAAAAAATTAGTGACTCACTAACTCAAAGTTTCGTACTAATCTAAAATCATTGTAAACCTCATTTCTCTATGTCCTTCTTCTTTTACTGAAAATTGCACACTACGCACGTACCTTGACCCCTACAATGTATATAAAACTTTATGGGTAAAAAATTACATAGATAAAATATATAACATAAACCAAATTTATTAAGAATTTAAAGAAGTTACTACTAATCAAGAGCCAAATATAAATTGTTAATTACATGTTAAATAAAATTATTATAACTAATAATTACAAATTGATAATTCATATAGTTAGTTAGGAAAGAAAAATACACCTCTTAAGGAAAGTTCAAAAATATTAAAAAAAAAATCTATGATTAAATGTAATCACATCTATTAAATAAATATTCGTTAAAGGTAAATTGATGTTAAGCCTTATTTTAGCTACCAAATAGATGAAACATTAAGTTAAAAGAAGTAAACATTAAGATGTAATAGAATCCACATGTATTTGGCTAAGGAAAAAAATTTATTTATTTGTAAAAAAATATATTCAGTTTCTATCTCTTTCTATATTTTTCTAAGTTTTCTCTACAATTTTTTGCTCTCTACAACTAAATCTAATCTTCTAGTCTCAAAAAGCTCAAATCAAATGATCAACAAGTGCAACAACTAAATATTTGTAGGTTTGTTCTAAACAAATTTAGTTTATATAGTTGATTGTTTATTTCTTTTATATATTCATTAATTTTACTATAATTTATGTTTGAGGTCTATATATTATTATTTCATGTTCTTTTTGAAAAAGAAAAAGAAAAATTAGTTCAACAAATTCAACCCAAGTTCTATTGTTCTGATCTGTTTACTATTTCTATTTTCTTACACTTTTCTTTTTGTGCTAAGTAAAATATGTACTTCTAGAAAAACAACTTAGTGGATATGATAATAATAAAAAAAGGAAGAAAGAATTAGAATTATTATGTACTATTTCTATTTTCTTACACTTTTCTTTTCAAGTTCATTTTTCAAAAGGGACCCTTGATAGTTTTATTATCAATAGAGTTCAAAGTTCAAATGAAATGTTTTCAAAATTGTACTCAATGAACAAAGTGAAATAAGAATTAGAATTAGCATGACATAGAGAACAGTGAAAACGATGGTATTGATAATCTTTATATTAATTCAAAATAGAAATAATTATCATCTTCATAATACTAATGAAGATTATGGTAACTAAAAATTAACAATATTATCCAATTTCATTTTTCTTGTATTGGGAATGAAAAGATTAGAAGGTTTTAGAATTTTATTACATTCAAGGACCTCAAAAATCCCAAATTAGAGAATGGTGTGAGGGAGATTAGAATTCCTATTGTTAAATAATACAGTTTTATGATTCTTATTTTTCAGAACTTTAGTATATTATCAAATTAATTCGTAGTCTACGTAGAGCCGCATAAGATTTCGACCGGATGACGGAAGATCGATGGATCGAACCACGAAAGCAAATATCTATTATCTACTATACTATATAATGCCAAAAATTAGACTTCACAGTAAAAAAAAATTCTTATAAAAGTATTTTGCATATCTATACTAATTAAAATTGGTTCATTAATTAATTTTAATAATAATAACTTAATAATTATGAAGACTGTTATTTGATCTTTCCAACTAATCGTCCTCAGTTAATAAAAAAATAGAGTTGCTACGTTGCCTACGGTTCGTAACCACGGATGTAACCGCTGGCCAACGTAGCGGCCGATCATTGACCCCCTGATCCGGATGGAGCCCGAAAGTAGCAGGAGATCCAATGGGTGACGGCCACATCGACTGGCAGTCATATCCACGGTTATAAACCACGGACAAAATATTATTTTCGTTAAAGAAAAAAAATTTAAAATATGTGCAAAGCATACATACTGATATATATAATACTAGCATATGTGCACGTGTCTTGCATGTATTTTAACATTCTTTTAATTAACTTAGGAAGACTCTTTAGGAAGACCAAAGGGTAGTCTTCGTGATTATTAAGTTGTCTTTATTAAAATTAATGAGCAATTTTTAATTAGTATAGACATGGTATTTTCGGAATTCAAAAATTTTACCATCCAAATTTTTCTATTATATAATAGAATAGATTAATGAACAAATTTTAATTAGTATAAACATGCAAGGTTATTTTCGGAATTCAAAATTTTCAGCATCCAAGTTTTTCTATTATACAGTAGAATAGATAATATCCTCCAACTGAGGGCCAGAGATACGCTTTCAACGCACACTGAGTTTGACCAAACGTGGTTGTAATTGTTAGCCGCCATGCTAACGTTAAAATACTAATGCTATATATATGTAACAGACTTAGCTCTACACAAATAAATAATCCACTCGCTTCTTTTGATTAGTATCTATAATGGACAGCAACCATCTCCTCTCCCTCCAACTACATTCATCACCGTCGGATCAGAGGAACGAAGCAACGGCAGCCGCAGTCATTAAACCACACCCCTCCCTCCGCTCGGTCCGAAAGCCTCCCGCGAAGTCGTGGAGGAAGTCCGAACCGGCAGCCGCAGCCGAGGTGTACCAGGTCGAGCCGCGGGAGTTCCTCAGAGTCGTGCAGAGGCTGACGGGGAAGACGGGGTGCAGTCCCCGTCGACCGATGAAGGACACGGTCGCCCGGCCTCCTCCCCTCGAGCTCGCACCGAGACCGCAACCGCAACCGCAACAGTCGGCATTTGATCATCATGATCAGTCGCCAAAGGGAATGCTGTCGCCGAGCTTGTTCTTTTCGTCGTGGTTGCTGAGCCCTGGAACGGCGGCGGCTCTCGAGTCTTGAGCATTTCCCCGGGCCGGGGAGGAGCTGTTACTCTCAAGTGGCTACTCTATTTAGAATATGTTTCTTGTTTCAATTTTTTTTTTCCCTTCTTCTTCTTCGTGCTCCATAATATCCAAAGCATATATGCCAAGGAAATTTGAAATATAAGCTTATATATTAAAAGCAATGCCATTTGTGTAACTCGTGCATCATCTTTTGTTTGTTAAAAGTATTGCGAATTAATGCAAACATAAATTGCAAGACAACCCCTCAAATCCTACAATTAATTTGATCAAAAGACCTTCCCTGTTAGTATCAATTACTTGGTTTGCAATCTATTGTTTCCAAAAGTATTAGTTTGGATTCCTACAACTTCATCCTATATGGCTGTTTGGATGCTTGTAGCTCCTCATAAGTGTAAAAGTGTCACATTAAATATATTATAATGCAGTGCACTTGCAATGAAAGTGTGAATGTCTAACTTTTCAAAATATGTTTGAAACTCTGGATACATAGTTTTTTGTCCCTCACAAGTGGGGAGTTACAAACCTTTTTTTTTATGATAACATGAAAGTGTATGTGAGAATTTAAAAAGTAGAGATCATAGCAACTTGCAATGGAGTTACAATCCATTTTTCTTCCAACTGAAAAATAAAGAAATAACACTTTTAGTTGCAATGAAATGTCATATCACAACCACTTGCAATGAAGTTGCAAGAGATCCAAATACTGAAACTGTCTACACCAGCAGTCAGTTGCAATGAAAGTGACAGTTTCAAGTCATTTTCAATGCACTCTCACATATCAAACAAGCCCATATTGGTTTAACTCGTTGATTTTGGCAAATATGATATCCTGATAATTAGTCCATATTGAGTAGAATATAAAAATTCTATATTGGTGTAGGCAAGGACGAAACAAGAAATTCAAATTGGAGTGCTCTGAAGTATGTAGGGTTGAGCAGATTTCGATTTTGGAACCGAAACCAACCTGAACCGACTCAATTTAACAATTCAGGTCGGTTTTAAAATTTTCGGTTCCGATTTCGGTTTTGAGTAGAGGATATTTTGGTTTTACGGTTCGGTGGTTGGATTTAGGTTTTTTTCTTATATTGTTGAAAAATAGTTTAAATATTTGAATATATTTGAATAATTTGTTATATATATTTTATATTTTAATTAGAATTTTTTTATATTTTGATTATAATTTGTTATAAATCTCTATTACTACAATACGGCTTGAAAACGGTTCAAAAATGAGCCATCCAAAGCATATGTTTATACTCCATTAAATAATAAAAAATAATAAAAATTCTAACAACGGTACCTTCCCACATAGTTAAAAATAAAAATAAAAAAATCTAAATCCTTCTAACTAACTTAATATATAACAAATCATAAAATATATTAAATATTTAAATTATATATTATTTAATTAAACACATATCAAAAATTTTAAAAATATATCTAGAATAATTTATATATATATATATATATATATATATATATATATATATTATAAAATATACTTTAAATTTTGGTCCATCTTTTTTAACAATATCATACTTTCATGAAGGAGCAAGCACTGACTAGTCTTGCACGTGTGTGTGTGTGTGTGTGTGTGTGTGTGTGTGTGTGTAGAGGAAAGGCGAACAGGCAATCGGAAAACCCTAGGGGGTCCCTCACATGGGACCCCGACGCAACCGGAGATGGAGGGTCGGCCAACGGCGGCACGGGAGTCGGTGGTGCTGGCGGCGGCAGCGGCGGCACGAGCACTGGAGCCGCGCGTGAGGGAGCGAAAGCTGGCGCCGGAGTAGTGGACGGCCTGGGCGAGCGCTGGACGGTGGCACGGGCGGCGGCGGTGGCAGCGCTGGCGCGGCGAGGGCAACGCTGGCGGGGGCAGGCTTGTCAGGATCGGTGCGGCCAGAAGAAACATGAATATGGACGGCTCGACAGTAGCGACCGGGGGAGGATTGGCTGTGGTGGTGGATGTGCCCTTTATCGGAACCGACCGATGGGTTCCAACCTGCATCACTTAGCAAGTATCCAATTAGGAGCCGTGTCTCACCACTAGTGTAAATCTTGAACATAGCTTAGAACTGAGATTGTGTATCATTTTGACAGGACACCTGTAACTCCTCTTCCCAAAATTTTGATTATATATTATTTATTTATTTATTTGAATTAAATGGTGATTTTTAGAAAAAAGTTTATAAATAATTATTTAGCTAATTATGTCACGCCCCAGAACCAGAATACTGGAGAGCGGGAGAATGACTCAGCCAGCTACGTATTACGGGTAGATGAATACCGTATAATACGATCAATGCTGTCTAAAAGATGAGGGGGTGCATACTACGTGAAAGTCTTACTATGGTCATTTCATATCTATTGTCTCAATCATTCAAATAAGAAACAGAAATAGAGAACATGTAAGATAAAGCAGTAAGGCGTCCCAAACGCTCAGTCAACATGTTCTTGATATCTGGCTTTACAAAACATAGCCAGATGATGTAGCAAAGTATACACAATTGTTATCAGCTGCAGTCTGACTTAATTACAATTATGCAAAAGTAAGTGCAAGGCAATCCGACTAACATGTCGGTGCCAAACGGCAAAGTATAAAGTAAATAACAAAACGAGCGGAGAGGTAAGGAACCCACTCGAGTCCTCCTGCGATCATCCCTCTAGTATTGACCATCTTGGTGTAGAACCCTAGAGGGGGGGTGAATAGGATAATTAAAAATTAGCTACAACAATTGATGCAATAAAGACAATTGAAAGTAAAGAGTTGAAAGATCAAACGCAAACGCAAGGATGTATCCTGGTATCCTCTTTTGAGGCAGTCCAGTCCCGGAACTCTCTCCGGCTTTAATCCACTATTTAACCAAATAGTACACACGAGTTTGGATCCGAAGAACTCGCCAACTTCAACACGAGTTTGGATTCGAAGACTCGCCAACTTCTACACACGAGTTTTCTTACGAAGGCTCGCCAACTTCAAACAAAAGAGAATGAGAACTTGTTGATCTTCTAACACGTGAAGATCGAAATGTACAACTCTTTAATACTCTAGCACTTTGGGAGAGGATGACAATGAAAAGCTTGGAAGAGTATTAATGGTGGAGCTCTTGGTTGTTGGAAAATTTATGGAAGAGTTGGTGAGAAAGCTCAAGAGAGAGAGGGCTTTCTTTTATAAGAAAACCAAGAGTTGGTGGCATTTAATGCTCTGAATACAGACAGACCGGCATGCCGTCGGTATGCAGCGGCATACCGTCGGTATACCGGCCAAATAGTAACGGTCATATTAATGACCGTTAGAGAGCATTAAATGCGGCCATTAATGCTAGTCAGAGCAATTCGAAAACCAAATATTTGAAACCCGGTATACCGCCGGTATGCCGGAGCATGCCGCCGGTATGCCGACAATTTGTCACAGCAAGTTTTGAGTTGCTAAAAACGGTATACCGCCTGTATGCCGGAGCATGCCGTCGGTATGCCGACAATTTGTCACAGCAACTTTTGGGTTGCTAAAAACGGTATACCGTCGGTATGCCGGAGCATGCCGTCGGTATGCCGACAATTTGTCCCAGCAACTTTCTGGACAAGAAAAGCGGTATACCGTCGGTATGCCGAAGCATGCCGTCGGTATGCCGACTATTTGTCACAGCAACTTTCTGTATGCCAAAAACGGTATACCGCCGGTATGCCGGAGCATACCGCCGGTATGCCGCTCTGTAGCTATTTGATTTTTGACTTGTTCTTTTTACTGTCATCCGTCCTTAGGTGTTTACAGATATACCTAGACCAGTACAGACTCGAAGACTCTAAGCAGGAAGACGCCGTCTTATGCAGGGAACGTCGGTAACTGCTACAGTCTTCCAGGAAGAAGAAGAATGCTCTTGAACGGAAGAACTCCATGTAGTAGATCTTCTGAGAATATTTGAATCTGAAGAACAGAAGACTAAACTACGAAGATGCTGTTAATTACTCAAAATAAAATGTGCCAACAAACTCCCCTATTTTGATAATTGACAAAATAGAGAGATAGCATCTTCAGGGAGTAGCTCCCCCGTAGGTAGACAGCTCCCCCTCAATACGATTTCTTTCCCTTTGTCACTTAGTCAAAGATGGGGATAATCAATAGAAACAGTGCATAATAAAAAAAGACATGAGTATATAAAGAGAAGCATGCATTAATATATGAAGTAGGAAGTGAATACATGCTGGACACAAACATAGCATACTGAAAACATAAAAGACTCTCCACCATGAGAGCCAAATACTAGAGAAACCCAGAGATTAAGTCCCCGAAGGACAGCAAACAACAAGTAACAACCACACACCGGTCCCCGAAGGACCACAAAAGACAACATAAAGACAAACACATAAAAACTAGAAACACTTAAAAACCGAAACCATCACCAAAAGGAAGTCCATCCCTAATCCTCAGCCGGATCATCATCATCATCACCCTGAGCTTGCTGGAAGGCGCCAAAAGGATCAATGCCGTCAGGGTACATAAATCCATAGGCATTGGGGTCAGAGAAACGCGGGGCCGTGTACATGGGATCCTGAAGATTAAGATCCAGA
This sequence comes from Iris pallida, assembly GCA_029216955.1. Taxonomy (NCBI): domain Eukaryota; kingdom Viridiplantae; phylum Streptophyta; class Magnoliopsida; order Asparagales; family Iridaceae; genus Iris; species Iris pallida. The sequence goes on from JANAVB010015600.1 coordinate 12,336,713, forward strand.
AAGGTATCCCGGTCTTGCAGAGTGCGCTGAATAAAATATCCCTGATCGTGGAAACGAGACTGGATCAGGGTGCCAAGTCCACGAGTGTGGGCCCGCATCTGCTCCTCCGCCTGGGCCATCCGCATATCAAAGTGTTGCTGAGTGAGCGACATATAACGGCCCGAAGTAGGAAGGGTAGATGTGGGAGCAGCAGGAGTGGATGCCGGTTGCTCTTGGGAAGATGAGACACGGGAAGTAGAGGCGCCAGCAAGGGTACGGGAGACAGCAAGATATGAAGGGACGCCATCCGAGGAGCAGAGAGACAGGTCAACATGTTTGGCCTCCATAAGCAGAGTGATAAAAGAGCCATAGTAGAGATTCTGCTTCCCCGAAGGCAGGACACGTCGGAATTGCAGAAGAAGAGTCTTCGGGAAGGAGAATCGTCTCCGGGCATAGAGATGATACATGCAGACGAGGGCATCACCGGTGATTGCGTCATAGTTCCCGCCCTTAGGAAATAGAGTGTGGCAGACGATCCGATGGAGCTCGTAGTAAAACGGCTCCAGCTGGACAGAGAGGGCCGGGATGGCAGGAGGGTTGGGACCCTTGCAGATGATACGGTAGAATTCGTCGAAAGGTGATGCCGCCGAGGAGTTGAGAGCACCCAAAGATGGTAACGCTTCCCCTTTGTCCGGGATGCCTAAGATGTTCCCTACTTTCCGAGAAGTAAGACGGAAGTGACGGTCATTGACCATAGATTGAATGGCGGATGGATCGTCGTCATCCCCTCTCATGTTGCAATAGAAAAGTCGAACAGCAGCGGGGTAGACCGGAATTTGGCGCCGAAGAAGAGAGGAGAGACCGGCATCGTCAAACAAAGCGACGTGACCGGGGAAGAGGTTCCAGTTGATCGCCCGTCCCTTGAACACGTTGTGATGGACGAAGTGCTGGAACCAAAGCTCGGTCGCCAGAGAGTTGGAGAAGACGCGTTGGTCATAGCCGGTAGGTAGCGCCACCGGGACGAAGGGGTTAAACAAGGAGGAGGAGGAGGATCGGGGGCGCTTAGGGTTTGCCATGTAGAGGGATTTGGTGCTTTGGTGTGGAAGAAGAAGTAGTAGAGAGGAGATGGAAGAAAGTGGGTTTTTAAAGTAGAGGAGGAAGATGAAGAGATGAGTTTGAAAGGGGGGGTAGGCAGGGAACGGTTGTAGAGGAGGATTAAAGTGGGGAGATGAAAAGGTGATGGGATGAATTAATAAGAGTGGAGTAAAAAGAGGAGAGAAAGGGGGAAGTGATTTGAAGAGTAATAAATAGGAAGGGAGTTGAGGAGATGGGTAGTTAAGAGGGATTTGATGGATGAGAGAAAATAAAGATATGATAAAAAGAATAATGGAAGAGAGATAAAAAAGTGGGCCCGGATCTCAGAGTACGTGTCCTGTCCGCCGCCATTCGGCATACCGACGGTATGCCGACGTGTACCGACGGTATGCCGAGTTTCGAAACAGAACATAATTCTGCTTGGAAAAACGGCATGCCGCCGGTATACCGTAGTATACCGTCGGTGTGCCGGCCGAATGGGACTATGGATCAAAGGACAAAATGCCTAGTTCACGGCAAAGGAAAGAGAAGCGATCTTCCGGGAGAGGCTTAGTGAAGATATCGGCTAATTGATAGGTAGTATCAATAAATTCAAGACGGATATCTCCTTTTTGCTGATGGTCACGAAGAAAATGGTGTCTAATTTCAATATGCTTCGTGCGTGAGTGACAAATCGGGTTTTTCGTGAGATTGATAGAGCTAGTGTTATCACATTTAATAGGGGTGCAAGAATGAGAAATGCCATAATCTAAAAGTGTTTGTGACATCCAAAGAATTTGTGCACAACAACAACCAGCCGCAATATACTCTGCCTCAGTGGTTGAAAGAGCAACATAGTTTTGCTTCTTACTAAACCACGATACCAAGGACTTCTCGAGGAATTGACATGTGCCACTAGTGCTTTTGCGGTCAATCTTGCATCCGGCAAAATCTGCATCCGAAAAGCCGTGAAGCTCAAAGGATGAGGATTTCGGATACCAAAGACCCATGTTAATGGTGCCTTTGAGATAACGAAAAATGCGCTTAACGGCACTCAAATGTGATTCCTTTGGATTGGCTTGATATCGTGCCCACAAGCAAACACTAAACATGATATCCGGACGGCTAGCAGTTAAATAGAGTAAGCTACCGATCATACCTCTATACTTACGAATGTCGACCGATGTGCCATCTTCATCACTGTCAAGCTTTGTCGTTGTGGCCATAGGAGTCCTCATTGATTTGGATGAGTCAAGGTCGAAACGCTTGAGGAGGTCCTTTGTATATTTTGCTTGATTGATGAAGGTTCCTTTAGGTCCTTGTTTGATTTGTAATCCCAAGAAGAAGGAGAGTTCACCCATCATACTCATTTCAAACTCTTCCTGCATAACTTTGGCAAATTCTACACAAAGTGTGTTGTTAGTAGAACCAAAAATAATATCATCAACATAAATTTGAACCAATAAGAGAGTCCCATCATGGGATTTAATAAAAAGTGTGGTGTCAATTTTTTCCTTTGAAAAATTATGAGAAACAAGAAAAGAGCTAAGACGCTCATACCAAGCACGTGGAGCTTGTTTGAGGCCATAAAGGGCTTTATGGAGTTTGAAGACGTGATTAGGAAATTGAAAATCTTCAAAACCGGGAGGTTGTTTAACATAAACTTCCTCTTTAATAATACCATTTAGAAAAGCACTTTTAACATCCATTTGAAATAGCTTAAAGTCATTAAAACAAGCAAAGGCACAAAACATACGAATGGATTCAAGACGTGCAACCGAAGCATAGGTTTCGTCGTAGTCAATGCCTTCCTCTTGGTTATAGCCTTGAGCAACCAATCGGGCTTTGTTACGAGTCACTAACCCATCTTCATTAAGTATGTTGCGAAACACCCATTTAGTTCCAATAATGGGGTGATTGCTAGGTTTTGGGACAAGTTCCCAAACCTTGCTTCGCTCAAATTGATTTAGCTCCTCTTGCATAGCTATCATCCAAAATTCATCAAGAAAAGCATCATTAACATTTTTAGGCTCTATTTGAGAGATAAAAGCCACATTGGCACAAAGATCACGAGTGGCGGATCTTGTGCTAACACTTGAGGAAGGATCCCCAATGATAAGCTCCTTAGGATGATTGGTGACAAATTTCCATTCTCTTGGGAGATCCTTTGAAGGAGGCTCGAGAGAAGGAGACTCTTTAGATGGGGTCACAACTTCATTGTTAGATGAAGAAGGACGATCCTCAATAGAGGAGTTCTCCAACCCAAACGAGATGTCATCAATATCCTCGGAAGAGGAGAATGTAGAAGAGTTGAGTTCATTAAAAGAGACATTGATTGACTCTTCGACAAGAAGACTTCTTTTGTTAAAAACACGAAAACCTTTACTATGAGTAGAGTATCCAAGAAATATTCTTTCATAGGCTTTTTCTTCAAACTTGCCTAGGTTATCCTTGGTATTCAAAATAAAACAATTATAACCAAAAACTTTGAAATATTCAATAGAAGGAATTTTGTTGAACCAAAGCTCATAAGGAGTCTTCTTAGTAATAGGTCTAATTAAGACTCTATTAATAACATGACACTCCGTATTAACGGCTTCCGCCCAAAAATATTGGGGGAGCTTATATTGGTTTAACATAACCCGGGCCATATCGCCAAGGGTTCTATTCTTTCTCTCCACAACACCATTTTGTTAAGGAGTACGAGGACAAGCAAAATCATGTCCAAAACCATTCTTTTCACAAAATCTTTTGAAATCAACATTATCAAATTCTCCTCCATGATCACTCCTAATTTTGTTGATAGAAAAACCTTTCTTATTTTGAACACGTTTACAAAAAGCAACAAATTCACGAAAAGTATCACTTTTGCAAGCAAGAAAAATAACCCAAGTAAATCTCGAAAAATCATCAACTAAAACAAAAGCATAAAGTTTGCCACCAAGGCTAGCTACTCTACTAGGCCCGAAAAGATCCATATGAATAAGTTGAAGGGGTCTAGTGGTACTCACAGAGTTGATGGATTTGAAGGATGACTTGGTCAACTTACTTTTCTCGCATTCTTCACACACCATATCCTTTTTGAAAGGGATACTAGGAAGTCCTCGTATAAGCTTCTTGGAGGCGAGGCGAGAGATGGTATCCATGTTGGCGTGTCCAAGCCTCATGTGCCAAAGCCAACTCTCATCGTTCTTTGCAACTAGGCACCTGTCATTGTTAGTCCCTTCAACAAGATAAAGAACATAAATATTGTTTTCTCTAATGCCTTCATACACAATAGTTCAATTGGAGCTATCGGTAATGTAGCATTTGAGTTTAACAAACTTGATATCATAGCCATTATCGGTAAGATGGCTAATACTAAGGAGATTATGCTTGAGATTAGTAACAAGACATACATTATTAATACAAGGATAAGGAGGAGAACCGATATTACCATTTCCAATAATATAACCTTTAAGATTGTTACCGAAGGAGACGTGTCCTTCTTTCTTCATCGATAGCGTTGTAAAAAGTGAAGCATCACCGGTCATGTGCCGTGAACAACCGCTATCGAGAATCCACTTGCTTCTAGCATGAGAAGGATTCGTCACCTACAACATAAGTTGAAGATGAACATTTTGGTACCCATGATCTTATGGGTCCATGAGTGTTAGTCTTAGGAACCCACTTAAGAACTCTCATGTCAACTAGTTTTCTTGTATAACAAAAGTTTGAAGTGTGACCGACCAAACCACAATAATTGCACATCAAAGAAGATTTAGAAGAAGAAGTGTGAGTGTTGTGCATATGTGAGTTTCTAGTGTGAGAAGTTCTACCATGAGTGTTATGATGATAGTAAAAAAGCATGATGAGAGGTGTTCTTCTTAACAAAAGGTCCTTTTCTTGTGTTAGAAAAGGAGTTGTGTGTAGTGTTCATGTAATGGTTATGCCTAGCATTGTGATGAGTGTGAGGGTGTCTTGGAGCATGCATGTGAGTGGTATTCTTATTACCTAAATTCTTACTTCGTGTAAGAAGATCATTATACTTAATAGAAGTGGAATATTCTCTTCTATTAGCATCTTGACATTTGCGCATGGCAAATTCATAAGAGCTTCTCATGGATTGAATCTCATCATCCTTTTTCTTGATGGTGTAAAGAGATTCCTGAAATTTGAGTCGCAAAGACTCTATTTCATCCGTGTCAGAAATATGAGATTTTCCCTTCACATCAATAATGATACTAGAGAGCCTCTCTACTTCAAGTTGAAGAGCCTCAACCTCCTTAAGAAATTTCTTGTATTTATTCCGAACACCTTTGTGTTCTTCATGTAACTCAAGAATGGCTTTCTCCAAATCATCATAGGTAAGAGTGTTTAAGGAAAAATTATCAAGTACCTCATCGGTTGCCATGAGACAGACGTTGGTATTGTGTTTGCACTCCTTGTCGTTGTCGGAGTCGCTCGCGTCGCTTTCACACCAAATGCTAGTGTTGGCGAACTTTCTGGAGGACGAGCTTCCCTTGCTAGGCTTCTCGTACTTGCTTGAGTCTTTTCGTATCATCGGACAATCCCTCTTGATATGTCCGGGTCTTCTGCATTGATAGCACGCCAGGTCTTCTTCATTGTCCCGTCTAGAGCGGTTGGCCTTGTTGAACATTAAGAACTTCCGGAAGTGCTTAGCTGTGAGAGCTATTTCTTCATCATCGTCCGACTCATTATCGTCGGAGCTATCCTTGGAGTAGGACCTTGATGCTTTGAGAGCAAGAGTCTTCTCCTTTTCTTTGGTCTTCTCCTTCTCCTTCTCTTGAATGGAGTATTCCTCTTGGTCCTTCATGTCAAGCTCGTGAGTCATTAGCTTACCCATGAGGGTCTCTAGGTTCATGACGGTTAGATCGTTCCCCTCAATGATTGCGGTAGCTTTAGGACTCCAAGCTTTCGTCAATCCTCTAAGAATCTTCCTTATCTTTTCATGAGCGGATATTCCTTTCCAAGAGAAGAGAGAGGGTTAATGATATCACCAAAACGAGTAAACATGCTAGCAATAGAATCATCATGCTTCATTTTAAAAGATTCATATTCTTACGTGAGTCTACTGATCTTGGATTCCTTCACTTGTGAAGTTCCCTCGTGTGTGACTTCAAGTAACTTCCAAATCTCATTGGAAGTCTTGCAAGTAGAGATTCGGTTGAATTCACTACTGTCGAGAGCACAGTAAAGAGCATTCATTGCCTTGGCATCTCGACAAGCAAGCTTCTTCATGTTTTCAGCAAGTGTCTCCCGAAGGGTGTCAGAAGCAATATCCTCAATAGCTCTAGAAGGAGTAGGAAGGCCATTTATCACGCAATCCCATAAATCAAAATCTATGGACTTTAGATATATGCCCATCCTAATCTTCCAGTAGTTATAGTTGGTACCATTAAATAGGAGAGGCCTATTTGTAGAGTGTCCCTCATTGTGAAACGTGTTGATGCTAGGGTTAGAGGCCATGGATCACTCAAGGGTGTAAATCAAAATTAAGAGAACGAAGCTCTGATACCAATTGTAGAACCCTAGAGGGGGGGGGTGAATAGGGTAATTAAAAATTAACTACAACAATTGATGCAATAAAGACAATTGAAAGTAAAGAGTTTAAAGATCAAACGCAAACGCAAGGATGTATCCTGGTATCCTCTTTTGAGGCAGTCCAGTCCCGGAACTCTCTTCGGCTTTAATCCACTATTTAACCAAATAGTACACACGAGTTTGGATCCGAAGAACTCGCCAACTTCAACACGACTTTGGATCCGAAGACTCGCCAACTTCTACACACGAGTTTTCTTACGAAGGCTCGCCAACTTCAAACAAAAGAGAATGAGAACTTGTTGATCTTCTAACACGTGAAGATCGAAATGTACAACTCTTTAATACTCTAGCACTTTGGGAGAGGATGACAATGAAAAGCTTGGAAGAGTATTAATGGTGGAGCTCTTGGTTGTTGGAAAATTTATGGAAGAGTTGGTGAGAAAGCTCAAGAGAGAGAGAGCTTTCTTTATAAGAGAACCAAGAGTTGGTGGCATTTAATGCTCTGAATACAGACAGACCGGCATGCCGTCGGTATGCAGCGGCATACCGTCGGTATACCGGCCAAATAGTAACGGTCATATTAATGACCGTTAGAGAGCATTAAATGCGGCCATTAATGCTAGTCGGAGCAATTCGAAAATCAAATATTTGAAACCCGGTATACCGCCGGTATGCCGGAGCATGCCGCCGGTATGCCGACAATTTGTCACAGCAAGTTTTGAGTTGCTAAAAACGGTATACCACCGGTATGCCGGAGCATGCCGTCGGTATGCTGACAATTTGCCACAGCAACTTTTGGGTTGCTAAAAACGGTATACCATCGGTATGCCGGAGCATGCCGTCGGTATGCCGACAATTTGTTCCAGCAACTTTCTGGACAAGAAAAGCGGTATACCGTCGGTATTCCGAAGCATGCCGTCGGTATGCCGACTATTTGTCACAGCAACTTTCTGTATGCCAAAAACGGTATACCGCCGGTATGTCAGAGCATACCGCCGGTATGCCGCTCTGTAGCTATTTAATTTTTGACTTGTTCTTTTTACTGTCATCCGTCCTTAGGTGTTTACAGATATACCTAGACCAGTACAGACTCGAAGACTCTAAGCAGGAAGATGCCGTCTTATGCAGGGAACGCCGGTAACTGCTACAGTCTTCAAGGAAGAAGGAGAATTCTCTTGAACGGAAGAACTCCATGTAGTAGATCTTCTGAGAATATTTGAATCTGAAGAACAGAAGACTAAACTACGAAGATGCTGTTAATTACTCAAAATAAAATGTGCCAACACTTGGAGGTAGAGGTAAGCTGAGTCCTCGGAAACCGGCTCTAAATCTGGCCATGCAAAACCAGAGAGGTTAGACCTCTAATAGCAAGTACCGTAAGGAAGCACGATATGAGACATTAAACCAGTAAATAAGAGAATATAATAATAGATCTCTGCTTGCTACTGGGATTCACGTAATATCACGACACTTCGAACCAATCTCCCAACCAAACAAGGACAGAAGTTGGCCCGTCATGTCCTGATGCTCTGATCATCTCAGTTAGGTAACAGAGTAGGTACAGTACACAAACAAATCAACTAAAACGGCCATCCAACTCCTACGGCTTACTACTATGAGTCCCAAGTTATCCTGGAATTATGCAATAAGGATTTCTCAGTTCTTACTATGGAGAAGCAAGGCTAGTCGATCCAATCAATTAATTGCGCCAATCATGAATTAGACGAGTCCCAACGGGACGCCCGCCATCAATATACAATATACAATAATATAAGCAGATACCGCTCTCTGCCCGTGTGGCAGAATTGTAGTATCTGTGGGAACCAGCCGGCCTGTTTGGCGCTAATAGTCCCAAAGAGGGCTGCCATGTAAGAACTCGAAAATCCATTCCCTCCATGCAATCATTATTTTATTTAACTTAGTAGCCTCTATGTTAAGTGAAATTCTATGCCGTGGATCATGGTCATTCAGAATGAGTACTTCTGTACAAAGTACGATATGTCCAACTCTACAATGATACCCGTGCGGTTAGGTTGTAGGTCTTACATAGCGTAATGCAACAATTAAAACTAACCACGAAATAATCATGCCTTGACCATAGAGTACACATGCTGCTTTCGTAAAATAAATAAATAATTGTAGCCTACATGTATCTATATGTCAATATTCGGGATTGGCCAATCGATTGCAAATATGAACGTGTCTTATTCCATTTAATTCAATAAGACGACTAGCCAGTCTCTTAGTTCCATCTAGGAACGCATGATCAATAATTAATCAAGATAACAATCAATGTTAATTAATGCCAAATTCGAAAAAATAAAAATTGGAAAATAAATAAATGATTGGGAAATAAAAATCTCATGCGCTATGGGAAATGTTTGGAAAATAAATAATCTCATGCGCTGTGGAAAATGATTGGAAAATAAATAATCTCATATGCTGTGGGAAATGATTGAGAAATAAATAATTTCATGCGCCTGAGGAAATGATTGGGAATTAAATAATCTCATGCGCTGTGGAAAATAATTGGGAAATAAATAATCTCATGCGCCTGAGGAAATGATTGGTAATTAAACAATCTCATGCGCTGTGGGAAATGATTGGAAAATAAATAATCTCATGCGATGTGGGAAATGATTGGGAATTAAACAATCTCATGCGCTGTGGGAAATGATTGAAAAATAAATAATCTCATACGCTGTAGGAAATGATTGGGAAATAAATAATATCATGCGCTTGAGGAAGACATGCGGCTGTGGAAAATAAATCTCATGCGTTGTGGAAAATGATTGGAAAATAAATAATCTCATGCGCTGTGGGAAATGATTGGGAAATAAATAATATCATGCACCTGAGGAAGAAAGATTCATGCAGCTGTGGGAAATAAATCTCATACGTTGTGGAAAATGATTGGAAAATAAATAATCTCATGCGCTGTAGGAAATAATTGGGAAATAAATAATATCATGCGCCTGAGGAAGAAAGATTCATGCGGCTGTGGGAATAAATCTCATGCGCTGTGAAAAATGATTGGGAAATAAATAATATCATGCGCCTGAGGAAGAAAGATTTATGCGGCTGTGGGAAATAAATCTCATGCGCTGTGGCTGTTCTTCCTCTCCGAATTTTTCTGAGAACAGAACCATGGAAGCCATTGCTTCCAAGCTCCATAAATCCTTCATCCCAAGCCCAAATATGGACTTCCATAGGTCAAAATTGGGTAGAACGAAATTCTCTACAACATAGAACCATCAAAACTTGAAGATAACAAAGTTTACTAGATCAAAACCTAAGAAACCCGAAAATGCATCAAACTTAGATCTACAACAAATAAGCCATGAAAATTAAAAATGCTAAGTACTAAAGAGACTTAGAATCAAATAAGGAAGATGATGGAACAATAATAATGGGGATCCATCAAGAAGCAAGTTGGCACTTGCCTATCTCTTCTAGGTTGGTGGGAGAGTTATGAGGAAGAAGAAGAGTAATGAGAAGAAGTAATGAAGAGAGAGAAAGGGTTTGGGGCTTTAAATGGGGTGGTGGTAGGTGGGGGTTTATTTCGGTTCATGATGAACCAATATAATTAAACCAATCTGAGCCGAACCCATAGCAAAGCTAAAGCAGAGTATAAAAGCAGAAAGTAAAGTGCAGAAATGAAATTGCAGGAAATTAATTAACATAAAATTTAAAGGGATTTAAATACAAAGCAATACATGATAAATATAAAATATTTACATTTCAACAGTACATGCATTCTAAAAATACGTATTCTGGGAATGGGAAGTGACATCTCTACCCTCCTTAAAAAAATTTCGTCCTCGAAATTTCAAATCCAAGCAGGATAGAAACATCAGAGCTGGACTACTCCAGGTATAAGCAATTTAAGTAAGCAATCATTCTACAATGTCAATAGTAAGTAACATATCTATGTTGAACATTTTACGACACCAAGCAATTCTACTCATAAAGTAACAAGCATGAGGAGTTAAGACAATCAAGGTATACAGAAAGAGATATACCTTGTGAGTCAAACAGGTACGGATACCGTGATCGGATATCATCCTCACGTTCCCATGTTGACTCCCCTAAAGAGTGATGACCCCAAGCAACCCGAACAAGGCTAATTGTTCGGTTCTTGAGTATCTTTTCTCTTCGATCCAAAATAGACACAGGCTGTTCCTCGTAAGACAGGTTGGTACCAACAACCAGTTCAGAATGATCAAGGATATGGCTTGGGTCCGATACATACCTTCGCAACTGAGATATATGAAATACGTCATGCACCTCTCGTAACGAAGGTGGAAGAGATAAACGATAAGCAACATCGCCTATCCTATCAAGAATAACAAATGGGCCCACGTACCGCGGACTCAACTTCCTGCGAACTCCAAACCTAATGACCCCACGGGTAGGTGAGATCCGCAAGAACACGTGGTCCCCAACAGAAAACTCTAGCGGCCTACGATGCTGGTCCGCCCAATGACGATGCCGATCCTGCGCAACTCAAAGTCGTTCTCTAACTCCCTTAACCACTTCAACGGTCTGGACAATTATTTTCGGGCCTAGCATCTTTCTCTCCCCGATATCGTCCCATGCCAGTGGCGACCTACACTTCTTACCATATAGTGCTTCAAATGGCGCCATCTGGATACTGGCTTGATAACTGTTATTGTATGAGAACTCGACCAAGTGCAGGTGGCTTTCCCAAGATCCTCCAAAATCCAGAGTGCAAGCTCGCAACATGTCTTCCAAAGTCTGAATTGTTCTTTCTGATTGCCCGTCTGTCTGGGAATGGTAAGCCGTGCTAAATCTTAACTTGGTACCCAGACTATGATATAAGCTCTTCTAGAAATATGATATAAAACGGGTATCTCTATCTGACACAATACTGACAGGGACTCCATGCTGCTTGACTATCTGTTGCATATACAACTCTGCTAACTTTTCTGTAGATTGCCCTACTCTGAAAGGAAGAAAGTGTGCTACCTTTGTAAGTCGATCTACGATTACCCAAATAGCATCCTTACCACTTGGTGATCTCGGTAAACCGGTCACAAAGTCCATTGTGATATGTTTCCACTTTCATTCTAGGATAGGAAGCGGTTGCAATAACCCAGCTGGCCTCTGTTGTTCTGCCTTCACTTGCTGACATACCAAGCAACGGAAAACAAATCTAGCTATCCCCCTCTTCATCCCGTTCCACCAGAAGTGCTGCTTGATATCTTGGTATATCTTGGTTCCTCCAGGGTGTATGGAATACTGAGAGCTGTGAGCTTCTGCCATAACCTCCTGTCTGATATCTCCACTAGGCACACATAGACGTGACCCAAACCTAAGGGTACTATCTTCATGAATTTGTATCTCCTTTCTGAGTCCTGACTCACATTCTGCTCTAAGCTTCTGAATCCTTGGGTCTTGTGCCTGAGCTGCCTTGATCCCGTCTACCAAGTCGGATTGAACTTACAGACTCGCCAGAACTCCTTCATCACTAGGAAGTATAACCTCTATGCCCATCTCCTGAAGGTCTTCTAAGATATGCCTATGTGTTGTTAACATAAATGCGCCGCCTCTCCAGCTGAGAGCATCTGCTACCACATTAGCCTTGCCAGGATGATACTGAAGCTCCACGTCGTAGTCCTTGATCAACTCCAACCATCTTCTCTGTCTCATGTTCAGTTCCTTCTGGGTAAAGATGTACTTCAGACTTTTATGGTCTGTGTACATGTCTATTCGGTCACCATATAAGTAATGCCTCCATAGCTTCAAAGCAAATACTACTGCCGCCAACTCCAAGTCATGAGTTGGTTAATTCTTCTCGTGGTCTCGAAGTTGCCTAGATGCGTATGCTATCACCTTCCCATGTTGTATTAGGACGCACCCAAGTCCTTTTCCTGACGCATCATAATATACTGTAAAACCTCCGGGTCCAACTGGCAATGTAAGAATAGGCGCTGATATCAATTTCTGCTTCAGATTCTCAAATGATGCCTGGCATTCTGCCGACCAGACGAATGGTACATCCTTCTGTGTCAAGCGGGTCATAGGTGCTTAAAGCCTTGCAAAGTCTGATACGAACCTTCTGTAATATCCTGCCAATCCTAGGAAACTTCGTACATCTGCTACGGTCTTGGGTACTAGCCAACTCTCTACTACTTCTACCTTCTTGGGATCTACTGCTACTCCAGCTCCTGATATGATGTGACCCAAAAATGAAATGTGATCCGTCTAGAACTCACACTTACTGAGCTTGGCATACAACTGGTTCTCTCTCAGAACCTGTAACACTTTCCTGAGGTGGTCTTTATGCTCCTCTTCACTGGCAGAATATACGAGAATGTCGTCAAGAAATACAACGACAAACTGATCTAAGTATGGTATAAAGATGCGGTTCATCAAATCCATAAATATTGCTGGAGCATTGGTCAAACCAAACGGCATTACTAAGAATTCATAATGCCCATACTTCGACCTGAATGTTGTCTTGGGAATATCCTCCTTCCGAACCCTCACTTGATGATACCCTGAACGAAGATCTATCTTGGAGAAAACTCTAGCTCTGCTCAACTGATCAAACAAGTCATCGATCCTGGGTAGTGGGTACTTGTTCTTTACTGTCGCCGCGTTAAGCTTCCTGTAATCAATGCACAATCTGGATGACCCATCCTTCTTTTCTACAAGTACCACTGGTGCTGCCCATGGTGATATGCTAGCTTGGATGAACTTCTTCTCCTTCAGTTCCTCTATGTGCTGATATACCTTGGCCTGCTCTGAATCTACCATTCTGTAAACTCGATCTGATATCGGTTTAGTTCCAGGTGCCAATTCTATACTGAACTCAATATCTCTAACCGGTGTTAGACCTGGAAGTTCTTCAGGAAATACGTCTAGAAACTCTTTAACTACCTTCGGGACTTGAACTTCTTCCATTGCCGTCACTACTCCCTGCTCTTGTTGAGTTGCCACTGATCTGACTAAGATGAACCGCTTCATGCCTGGAATATCAAAAGATACACTCCCTCTACGATAACCTATTGTCGCATGACTGTCTTTCAGCCAGTCCATGCCTAAGATAACGTCGAAATTTCCAACAGGAAATTTTATCAACCGGGCGGATAAGGAATACCCGTAAACTACAACGCTACATGCTAGAATAACTCTACTAACTCCTACGAGCCCATTACCAGTGAGTATATTTAATCTCCCTGGCAATGCCTCGAATTCCATTCCTAGCCGTGTTGCAAATTGTGCAGATATAAATGAGTGCGATGCTCCCGAATCAAACAATGCTACTGCGGGATATGAGGCGACGAGAATGTTACCTGCCACAACATCTCCCGATGCCAATGTCTCTTCTAAGGACAGAGTGAATGCCTGTCCTCGACCTCCTTGCTGGTTTCCATGCTGCGGCCTAGCCTGGTGCTGCCGCTGGCCCCTGCCTTGGTGATGCTGGGGTGGTCTATGCTGGTGTTGTTGCATCGGCGGTCCCTGCTGCCGAAACATCTGAGCCTGTGGCATTAACGGACGTTGGGCCAATGGTCTCACTGCCACTGCGGATCCTCGATACTGCCCTGCCCCTGGTGCTGACAGAGCAGGAAACTGCTGCACTGGTCCTCCTGACCTCGAATTCATGGGACATGTGGCAACCCGATGATCTGGATTTCCACATATCAAACACAGTCCGTTCAATGCCCGACACACACCTCTAGTGTGCCCCATCATCCCATAATAAGTGCAGCCCGCTGAGGGTTGCTGATTCTTCTTCTGTTGCTGCTGCTGCCTGGGTGGTGGTGCTGGCCCTCGCATTGCCACATCGTGAATGCGAACGCCAAGGGATGGTACTGTTGTTCGGGGCGCTGCTCCCCCTCCTCCTTCAATCTGACTGTGAGATCTCTTCTGACCTCCAGTCCTCGCCGTGATCCTCTGAATGGTGATCTCATGCCTTCGGGTCGCCGTCAATACTTCATCAAAAGTCTGGTAATTGTGCCCCTCTATCAATTACAAGAGCTCAAGTTGAAACCCTTGCTGGAACCTCATAGCCCTCTGGCTCTCTGTTGCTACCATCTCTGGGGCAAACCTGCTCAATCTGCAGAACTCCGCTGCATAGGCATCTACCGTCTTGCCGGCCTGCTTGAGGTTGATAAACTTCTGTTGTAGCTCAAACTGCGCCACAACCCCATAGTACTTCGTCTTGAATCTTGTAGTAAAATTGTTCCAAGCAACAGGACGTCTGATGCCCACTTCCTCTGATTCCTACCAATCACGTGCGAGATCCTGAAGTAACAACTTCACTTGATCCACACGTTCTTCTGCCAGCACCTTAGCTGCTGTCAGAATAGCCTCAATATCCTTAAGCTATGCATCTGCTGAGATGGCATCCTCCGTTCCTTCGAAACGGCGGGGGTTGAACTTGCAAAACCTGGCTGATGCTCCCGAATCTGTCCTCGTCCCTCTTTCCAAAGCTGTCTGCAATCCTTGGTTAAGTCGTACATTCTGCTCTTGCAACTGAGCATGCATGCGCTGTTGGGCTAACATCTGATGTTGCTGAGTAGCCATCATCCCTCTCATGATCTCCAAAAGAGCCGGTGTGTCCATTTTCGCAGGGGTAGATGGAACTGTTGGTGGTGGTGGAACATCCGGATACTGCGACGCAGCTGCTGCTTCCACTTTACTTCTTCTTGGATAGTCTCTTGAGTTAGTACCGGCCCTTGTTGCTGACCAACATGGTCAGGTTGTCCGTATTGCTCTTGTTGTTGTTGTCCAGTCCTGGCAGATGCGGACGAAGTGCCCCTAAGAAAAGGGACAAAAGAACAATCAAACGATCGGACAGAAAAGATCAATGAAGTCAAAGGATACCGGAATGTCAAGCTAGAGTCGAGAGTAACGAATCATGAGATCAAGGGGGAACATGTGTGATTGAGACATCTTATAAATTAAAACACCCCACAAGTCTGAAATCAGACCTACATGGGCCACCACTAAAACCTTGTCATGCCCCAGAACCAGAATACTAGAGAGCGGAAGAATGACTCAGCCAGCTACGTATTACGGGTAGATAAATAACGTATAATACGATCAATACTGTCTAAAAGACGAGGGGGTGCATACTACATGAAAGTCTTACTATGGTCATTTCATATCTATTGTCTCAATCATTCAAATAATAAACAAAAATAGAGAACATGTAAGATAAAACAGTAAGGCGTCCCAAACGTTCAGTCAACATGTTCTTGATATCTGGCTTTACAAAACATAGCCAGATGATGTAGCAAAGTATACACAATTGTTATCAGCTGCAGTCTGACTTAATTATAATTATGCAAAAGTAAGTGCAAGACAATCTGACTAACATGTCGGTGCTAAACGGCAAAGTATAAAGTAAATAACAAAACGAGCGGGAAGGTAAGGAACCCACTCGAGTCCTCCTGCGATCATCCCTCTAGTATTGACCATCTTAGAGGTAGAGGTAAGCTGAGTCCTCGGAAACCGGTTCTAAATCTGGCCATGCAAAACCAGAGAGGTTAGACCTCTAATAGCAAGTACCGCAAGGAAGCACGATATGAGACATTAAACCAGTAAATAAGAGAATATAATAATAGATCTCTGCTTGCTACTGGGGTTCACGTAACATCACGACACTTCGAACCAACCTTCCAACCAAACAAGGACAGAAGTTGGCCCGTCATGTCCTGATGCTCTGATCATCTCAGTTAGGTAACAGAGTAGGTACAGTACACAAACAAATCAACTTAAACGGCCATCCAACTCCTACGACTTACTACTGTGAGTCCCAAGTTATCCTGAAATTATGCAATAAGGATTTCTCAGTTCTTACTATGGACAAGCAAGGCTAGTCGATCCAATCAATCAATTGCGCCAATCATGAATTAGACGAGTCCCAGTGGGACGTCCGTCATCAATATACAATATACAATAATATAAGCAGATATCGCTCCCTGCCCGTGTGGCAGAATTACAGTATCTGTAGGAACCAGCTGGCCTGTTGGGCGCTAATAGTCCCAAAGAGGGCTGCCATGTAAGAACTCGGAAATCCATTCCCTCCATGTAATCATTATTTTATTTAACTTAGTAGCCTCTATGTTAAGTGAAATTCCATGCCGTAGATCATGGTCATTCAGAATGAGTACTTCTGTACAAAGTACGATTTGCCCAACTCTACAACGATACCCATACGGTTAGGTTGTAGGTCTTACATAGCGTAATGTAACAATTAAAACTAACCACGAAATAATCATGCCTTGACCATAGAGTACACATGCTGCTTTCGTAAAATAAATAAATAATTGTAGCCTGCATGTATCTATATGTCAATATTCGGGATTGGCCAATCGATTGCAAATATGAACGTGTCTTATTCCATTTAATTCAATAAGACGACTAGCCAGTCTCTTAGTTCCATCTAGGAACGCATGATCAATAATTAATCAAGATAACAATCAATGTTAATTAATGTCAAATTCGAAAAAATAAAAATTGGAAAATAAATAAATGATTGGGAAATAAATAATCTCATGCGCTATGGAAAATGATTAGGAAATAAATAATCTCATGCACTGTGGGAAATGATTGGAAAATAAATAATCTCATGCGCTGTGGAAAATGATTGGGAAATAAATAATCTCATGCGCTGTGGAAAATGACTGGAAAATAAATAATCTCATGCGCCTGAGGAAATGATTGAGAATTAAATAATCTCATGCACAGTAGGAAATGATTGGGAAATAAATAATCTCATGCGCCTGAGGAAATGATTGGGAATTAAACAATCTCATGTGCTGTAGAAAATGATTGGAAAATAAATAATCTCATGCGCTGTAGAAAATGATTGGGAATTAAACAATCTCATGCGCTCTGGGAAATGATTGGGAAATAAATAATCTCATGCGCTGTGGGAAATGATTGGGAAATAAATAATATCATGCGTCTGAGGAAGAAAGATTCATGCGGCTGTGGGAAATAAATCTCATGCGATGTGGAAAATGATTGGGAAATAAATAATCTCATGCGCTGTAGGAAATGATTGGGAAATAAATAATATCATGCACCTGAGGAAGAAAGATTCATGCGGCTGTGGAAAATAAATCTCATGCGCTGTAGAAAATGATTGGGAAATAAATAATCTCATGCGCTGTGGGAAATGATTGGAAAATAAATAATATCATGCGCCTGAGGAAGAAAGATTCATGCGGCTGTGGGAAATAAATCTCATACGCTGTGGGAAATGATTGGAAAATAAATAATATCATGCGCCTGAGGAAGAAAGATTCATGCGGCTGTGGAAAATAAATCTCATGCGTTGTGGCTGTTCTTCCTCTCCGAATTTTTCTGATAACAGAACCATGGAAGCCATTGCTTCCAAGCTCCATAAATCCTTCATTCCAAGCCCAAATATGGACTTCCATAGGTCAAAATTGGGTAGAACGAAATTCTCTACAACATGGAACCATCAAAACTTGAAGATAACAAAGTTTACTAGATCAAAACCTAAGAAACCCGAAAATGCATCAAACTTAGATCTACTATAAATAAGCCATAAAAATTGAAAATGCTAAGTACTAAAGAGACTTAGAATCAAATAAGGAAGATGATGGAACAATAATAATGGGGATCCATCAAGAAGCAAGTTGGCACTTGCCTATGTCTTCTAGGTTGGTGGAAGAGTTATGAGGAAGAAGAAGAGTAATGAGAAGAAGTAATGAAGAGAGAGAAAGGGTTTGGGGCTTTAAATCGGGTAGTGGTAGTGGGGGTTTATTTCGGTTCATGATGAACCAATATAATTAAACCAATCTGAGCCAAACCCATAGCAAAGCTAAAGCAGAGTATAAAAGCAGAAAGTAAAGTGTAGAAATGAAATTGCAGAAAATTAATTAACATAAAATTTAAAAGGATTTAAATACAGAGCAATACATGATAAATATAAAATATTTACATTTCAACAGTGTAGGAACGATATAGTAAAGCGTAATACTCTAGAGGGGGGGTGAATAGAGTTGGCAGCGGAATAATGCTAATTAAAAAATGTTAGCAACACAATCACAGTATATAATCACAGTTGAAATAATGTAAATGCAGAGTTCAGAGAGCAAACGCAAAGACAACGATGTATACTGGTATCCCTCTGTTGAGGACTAATCCAGTCGGTAGAACTCTTGCTACCAGTTGAATCCACTATAGGAAAAACCGCAAGTTTTCTTACGAAGTCCTTGCAACTTCTACAACGCGAGCTTTGATACGAAGAACTCGTCCAACTTCAAATGTGAAGAGGTATTCTTCAATCAAGCCTTCTGATTACAATCTCTCAGAAACTTCTAGACCGTACCGCACTAGCAAATCGACTAGAGGATTGTAACTGGCTTGGGATCTGAAAATGAAAGCTCTAGAAAACTCTTTGGAAGGCAGAAAGCTTTTTAGATAGAGAGAAGATTGAAAGTGAATGAGTGAATTGAAATGATCGAAATCCATCTCTATTTATAGGAATTCCAAAGGGAGAACTCTGTCAGAATTCGGGCAGAATTCGGGCAGAACTCGATGAGCAAATCTCGGTCAAATTCGCAACTGCAGGAGGACCAAGTTCCAGAGAATTCAAAAACCAAACGGCCACCAACCGAACTCTGGCCGACCTTTGGCCGAACTCTGGCCGAGTTCTGTCAGGGTTAGGTTAGGGTTTTAAAATAGATTTTTGGTGATTTTTGAAAACCTTTTTGAAAACCTTTTTGCAAACATTTTGATAGGTCATTTTAAAAACATTTTGAACTATTTTGGGGATAGCCTATTTGCCAGTACGACTCGGTGTACAATGTATTCCTAGACTCAAATAAAGTGAAAAATTATATTACATAGGAAGTACAGACTCAAGTAGACAAACAGATCTTCAGTCTTGAACGGAGTGAATATCCAATCTTGCTTATGTCCAAGAAGCTGAGATGTCCCAACTAGCTTCGTATATCCAGACAGAGTTTTGATCAATTATTAAAATCAGGTTGACCCTATGACTAATGGGCCAACAATCTCTCCCATTTTGATAATTGACAAACTATGAATAACATTAAGCTTGTTCAAAAATATCAAAAAGTAGAAATTGTTCATAACCTGTATTTAACTCAAAAAAAATGTTAGATCATTTTTAATTTTCTCCCCCTTTGTCACTTAGCAAAATAATTGCACAAGAGAAGGCTCCCCCGTATTTAATGCAGAAGGCTCCCCCGCAATCAATGCATAAGTAACAAATAGCGAGAAAACAAATAAAAGAAATATAGTATAAAAAATAGAGATATAGCATCACAGGCATGTAATATTTCTACAAATTATCATCACAGGCATGTATTGCTTCAAAAACATAAAAAAAATCTCAGACATGCTATTTCACAGGCAGTTTAAAATGGAGAAGCAGTATAAAGAGATAGTGCTTAAACAAAATGCTGAAATAAACTGAGATGTCATAAATGAAACATCATAAACATGTCCATGAAGATAAAAAGTACTGATAGCAAACTACAAAGTACTGATAAAAAGTAAATAATAAAAACTTGGAATATCGGAGCATTTCCAAGTATACAATAGAATATCACTAATAATCAAATCAGATCTCATCATCAATATCATCAGCAGCGTGGCCAGCATGACCGGAAGTACCAGCACCAGAAGTACCAGCGCCAGTAGGATGAGTAGGGACGCCAGCATAGAACTCACCAACGTAATCTCGAGGTGCACAATACCAGTCATAGGCGTTACCTGGCTGGAAGTAGGCATGAACAGCCTCATCCTCACAGCGGTAACCCAAAAAAGCTGGATCTCGAGGGATAGAACCGGCTGAATAACCAGTCTGAGCGAATCGAAGATCAGCCAAGGAGTTTGCCATCGCCTGATAACGGATGACATCGCGGAACTCATGCTCGCGAGCCATGTCCGTCATCGAGACATGCAAAGCTGATAAATGCTGATGTATGTCCTCAAAAGTCATGGCATACGGCTGATGTGGTGAAGATGGTGCAGTAGGAGGAGCAGGAGGTGGAGCTGAAGCAGTCCGGCTGCAACGAGAAAGTGGAGTAACTTGGGCTCAGAGTCCTGAGTACAAGTCGATAGATCGATCTCGAACCGCTGAAAGATACGAGGGAGAATCATCGCGTAAGAGAGATTTCGATCTCTAGCACGACAACGTCCCATCATCTGAATGATTGTCTTAGGGGTGGAAAAAGGAATCCCCTTAAGAATATGGTATATGGCGGACAGCTCAAGCGAAGTCACATCATCCTTGGAAGTGGATTTTGGAAGAAGAGTAGAGTAGATGATGCGATGCAATTCGTAGTTAAACAAGTTCTGGTTGTTAGCCTTGAACTTTCCAGAACGTACTCTGTCAGGTGCACAGAGTTCCATTTTGAAACTCGTGAGTGTAGTGCCTTCGGGGAAATCGAATTCTGTGATATCAACTAGCGGTTCACCTTCATTGGGAATACCAAGAATCTCCGCTAGGAGGATATCATTGAACTCAATGTCTATGCCTCCAACACGTGTGCTCACGTCAAAAGTATTAACTACGAGATTGCAATAGAACAATCTAATGGCATTAGTAGCAATTGGAAAGCACAGTTTAACAAGTAAGTGTAACCCTAATGCCTCAAATAAGTGACGATGATCAGGGAATACCGTCCATTTAACCGGAGTGCCGCTACATATGGATCGGGTGGAAAAGTTACCGTACCATAATAAAGCTTGATCGAGGGTTTGAAAGAAGAACCCATCGAAAGCGCCGTCGCTCTTTTGGACCGGCGAAAACAAAGAATCCGTGTGAGGATTCGAAGAGGACCCTTCCTCACTAGGAGTGGTCTTCTTCCTCTTAGACGGATTAAATCTAGGTGCCATTGAAATAAAAAGCACTAATATGAAAGGTGGAGAGAGAGGGAGTTATACCTCACGAAAATTGGATATGTTGTAGAGAAGAACGATCTCCGCACGATTCCAAATTTTGGAAGGATTTCACCAAGTAGATTGGAAGCAATAGATTGGTGAAGAACTAGGGTTTGGAGGTCGGGGTCGGCTGCTGCTGCTGTTGTAATTAGTTTGGAAGCAATGAAAGAGAAGAAGCTCTCGGGTTCTGGATATATACACAGATACCTACAACCGAACTCGGGCCGAATTCGGTCAGAGCTCTGGCCGAATTCGCCTAGGGTTCTTTCAGGTTGTTTTTTGCTACTTCTTTTTCATTGACTCGTTGCAAATATTTAATTCAAAGATTAGTTATTTTAGTCTTCAAATAACATAATTAATAATATTTTATGAATTAAATGTCATTATACAGTGACTGTCTCAGATTAGCTGTAGGAGTACTGTCCCAGCTGGCGGAGGTTCACTGGAGAACTCTTAAGTACCGCTTCGCTTCAACCGTAGTTATGGTGACAGACAGACTCTTTATTAGCTTGTCTCTAACACAGTTTTTGCATAATGATATATAATCATAAAATAAAATTAATTAATATTATTGACGTCCAAAATTCCTAATTCTCGACGTAAATAATTGAAACGATCTTCCGCTAGAGGTTTAGTGAAGATGTCAGCTAATTGATTTTCAGTATCTATGTACACAAGGTTTATATCTCCATTTTGATGATGATCTCTAAGAAAATGATGTCTAATCTCGATATGTTTAGTACGAGAATGACATACAGGATTCTTAGTTAAATTAATGGTGCTCGTGTTATCACAGAAAATGGGAATATATGTGAAAAATAAATCAAAGTCTTCTAGGGTTTGTTTCATCCACAAAATCTGAGCGCAACAACGTCCTGCGACGATATACTCAGCCTCTGTTGTTGATAAGGCTACAGAATTTTGCTTTTTACTAAACCAAGAGACTAGAGCCTTGTCTAAGAAATGACATGTACCGCTAGTACTTTTTCTATCAACCTTGTATCCAGCAAAATCTGTATTCGAATAACCGATAAGGTCAAAGGATTTAGTTTTGGGATACCACAAGCCGACAGAAGAAGTGCCCTTAAGGTATCGGAAGATACGCTTAACTGCGGTCAGATGTGATTCCTTTGGGTTAGCTTGAAAACGTGCATACAGGCAAACACTAAACATTATATCTGGACGACTAGCAGTTAAGTAAAGTAAACTACCAATCATACCTCGATACTTACGTGTGTCGACTGGCTTGCCTTGTTCGTCAGAATCAAGCTTTGTTGAAGTTGCCATCGGAGTGCCAACAGGTTTGACATTGTCCAGATCGAACTTCTTTAGCAAATCTTTTGTGTACTTGGCTTGATTAATGAACGTCCCATTGTCGGTTTGTTTGATTTGCAATCCGAGAAAGAACTTCAGCTCTCCCATCATGCTCATCTCAAACTCATTCTGCATACACTTAGAAAATTCTTGACAAAGAGATTCATCAGTAGATCCAAATATGATATCATCAACATAGATTTGAATTAAAAGCAGCTTGCCATTAAAAGATTTAATAAATAGTGTAGTGTCAACATTTCCTTTTGAAAAATCGTTGTCAAGTAGAAAAGCGCTTAGACGGTCATACCAAGCACGAGGGGCTTGTTTCAAACCATATAAGGCTTTCTTCAACTTGAAAACATAGTCAGGATTTTTGAAATCCGTGAAACCCGGAGGTTGTGCTACAAAAACTTCTTCTTTTATAAAGCCATTTAGAAAAGCACTTTTTACATCCATTTGAAAAAGTTTGAAATCATGAAAACATGCAAATGCACATAACATTCGAATGGATTCTAATCTTGCAACTGGGGCATAAGTCTCATCGTAGTCGATACCCTCTTCTTGATTGTATCCTTGAGCTACGAGTCGAGCCTTGTTACGAGTTACTAAACCATCCTCATTTAGTTTGTTTCGGAATACCCAACGGGTGCCAATGACCGGATGATCAATAGGCTTGGGAACAAGTTCCCAAACTTGATTCCGTTCGAATTGGTTCAATTCCTCTTGCATGGCATCTATCCAGAAACTATCACTACATGCTTCATCAATAGATTTAGGTTCTAGCTGTGAAATAAATACAATACTAGAAACAATATCTCTACTGGATGATCGAGTACTTACTCCTTTGGTAATGTCACCAATTACCAAATCTTGTGGATGATCAGCTGTGAATTTTAACCTCTTCGGTAGACTCTGTAGGTAGCTGGTTCCTGGATCTCCTCTAGGGGGTTCAGCTAGTGCAGAGCTTGGTTCAGGTTCAGCTGATGTTGAATTTAATGTAGGCAGATCTTCATCACTATCATCGTGAGGCATTTGGTTCATTTCATCAAAAGTGACGTTGATTGATTCTTCGATGATCATGGTACGTTTGTTGAAGACTCTGTACCCTTTGCTCTTGGCCGCATAACCTAGAAATATACCTTCATCGGCCTTTTCGTCAAACTTTCTCAAGTTGTCTTTAGTATTAAGAATAAAGCACTTACAGCCAAATATCTTAAAGTATGAAACTGAAGGAATTCTATCAAACCATAACTCAAATGGAGTCTTCTTCGATTTGGGTCGAATTAGAACTCTATTGAGCACAAAGCAAGCTGTATTGACCGCTTCAGCCCAGAAGTATTTGTGTAGGCTAAATTGATTTAACATCACTCTGGCCATTTCGGTTAGAGTTCTGTTCTTACGTTCCACAACTCCATTTTGTTGTGGAGTTCTAGGGCAGGAGAACTCGTGTATAAAACCGTGTGTGTCACAACAATTTTCGAAATCAGCATTCTCGAATTCGCCTCCATGATCGCTTCTAATTCGAGTGATCATGTAACCTTTTTCATTTTGTACTTTCTTGCAAAAGGCGACAAATTCGGATAATGCGTCATTCTTGCGTGTCAAGAAATATACCCACGTGTATCTAGAAAAATCATCTACAATAACAAATGCATATAATTTACCTCCGAGGCTAGCAACTCTGCTAGGACCGAATAAATCCATGTGTAGCAATTGTAGAGGTCTAGTAGTACATACTGCGTTTACAGACTTGAATGTGGATCTGGTAGCCTTGTTCTTTTCACATTGGCTGCATACCGAATCCTTCTTGAATGTTATGTCTGGTAAACCACGTACTAACTTCTTTGTGGATAATCTTGAAATTGTATCCATGTTTGCATGACCGAGTCTCATGTGCCATAGATGACTCTCATCACTTTTGGCCATTAAGCATCTACCTGAAATGTTAGCTTCTTCCAGTAGATAGAAAACATATATATTGTCTTCCCTGATTCCTTCAAAAACAGTACTACCAGTTGAGCTATCAACTATAGTACATTTGTCTTTGCCAAAGTTGATATCATAACCATGATCAGCTAGATGACTTATGCTGAGCAGATTATGTTTCAACTCGGTAACCAGACAGACATCTTTAATCACTGGATATGAAGACTTACCAACATCACCGATACCAATAATATACCCTTTCAAATTATTATCGAAGGAAACATAACCTTCCTTCTTCTTCTTCGACAGTGTTGCAAATAGGGTAGCGTCACCGGTCATATGCCGTGAGCAACCGCTGTCGAGGATCCATTTGCTTCTAGCATGTAAAGGGTGTTCCACCTACAAAATAGTTTGCAGATGAAATCTTTGGTATCCATTTCTTGTAGGGTCCTGAATTGTTAGCTTTAGGTATCCAAGCATAAACATTTAAATCTACAAGCTTTCTCATTCTACATGCAGATGATATATGACCAATGAGGCCGCAATAATGACATTGTGCATGTCGAGTGTTGAAAGCTGAGTGGTGTGCATGGTTGGTAGGTTTGGGTTTTCTAGTATAGAAGAATGCATACCTATGATCATGTTTGGGCTTAACCTTTTGGGGTAAAGGTTTTATATGGTTTGGTCTGACAGTGTTTGGCTTGGGAATGTTCCGAATTCTCGGTAAGTGACACGTGTTAGGATAGGAAGCAGCAGGCTCAGGCTGTTTTTCTAACCTAATTTCCAACCTTTTGGAAGTATCATATAACTTAGTATAATCAGAAGTGAGTGATTCCATTCTGATTTGTGCAGATTGAAGACTTTTCTTTTCTCTAGAAAGATCTTCTCTCAATTGGTCTATAATCTTGTCTTTCTCTTCGGATGACTGTTTAGTCTCGTGTAATAAGAGCTTTATAGAGGAAAGCTCACCAGACTCACTAACATTAGCTCTAACCTCAGCTAGTAGGTCGGTAAGTCTTCCTATTTCTTCTTTGTACTCTTTGAGTACCTTCTTAGCGGTCTGATATTTACTACGCAGTTTCCTGTAGTCAAGCATCAGGTCACTGAAGGCATCTCCTAATTGCTCAAAGGTGAAGTCATTATATGTTTCTACAGGTTTAGTAGGTACCTGATCGATTGCCATGAAGCAGATGTTTGCAGCGTCCTCTGAATGTTCATCTTCTGAGTCGCTAGCTTCACTCTCATGCCATATGCTGGTGTTGGCATATTTTCGAGACGTTGATCTTTTCAGGTTGCCTTTTTCATACCTGTTGTTCTTCTTGCTCGATGATGAGTTGATGGGACAGTCCTTCTTCATATGTCCCTTCTTCTTACAGCCATAGCAGACAGCATCTTCTTGATACCAGTTGTTGCTGTTGTTCTCTTTGACTCTCTTCTCATGTCTCATGAATCTTTTGAACTTCCTTGCTAGGAGAGCTTGATCTTCAGCGTCAGATCCACTGCTGTCTGAGTCATCTTCAGCAGCTTTTCTGTGCTGAGCCTTGAGGGCGATAGTCTTCTCCTTTGGAGCAGGCTCTTCAAAATCTTGTAGCTCCAGTTCATGAGTGAGTAGTTTACCCATGAGTACTTCAAGTGACATTGTGGTGAGGTCGTTTCCTTCAATGATAGTTGTAGCCTTTGGAATCCAGTTCTTGGTGAGAGCTCGCAGGAGTTTGCGAATCTTTTCGTGGTTACTGTAATCTTTGCCTAAGGAGGACAAAGGGTTTACAATATCCAAGAATCTCTCGAACATTTGCGTGACTGTTTCATTTGGCTTCATTTTGAACGCTTCGTACTCTTGAGTAAGTCTGCTGACTTTTGACTCCTTGACTTGAGTCGTGCCTTCATGTGTAACTTCGAGAAGCTTCCACACACCATTTGCCGTTGTGCATGTAGATATCCTGTTAAATTCTGTTCTGTCTAAGGCACAAAAAAGAGCATTAATGGCACGTGCGTCAAGACTGGCCTTTTTCTTTTCTTCCTCTGTATAACTGCTTTGGGGTTTTTCAACCAAAACTCCCTCGACATTTATACGAGGTGGCTTCTGATAGCCATCAAGAACAATAGCCCATAAGTCAAAATTAAGAGATTTCAAGAAGAAACTCATCCGTGTTTTCCAATAAGTGTAGTTAGTACCATCAAACAGAGGGGGTTTGTTTGTGGCCTGACCTTCACTTATAAATTTCATAGTAGCCATGTGATGTGCTGTGATCTAATAAATAATGAATAAATAATAGCACTGTTACCTTGCTTTACCTGTAACACACGCTTTGGTACCAATTGTAGGAACGATATAGTAAAGCGTAATACTCTAGAGGGGGGTGAATAGAGTTGGCAGCGGAATAATGCTAATTAAAAAATGTTAGCAACATAATCACAGTATATAATCACAGTTGAAATAATGTAAAGGCAGAGTTCAGAGAGCAAACACAAAGACAGCGATGTATACTGGTATCCCTCTGTTGAGGACTAATCCAGTCGGTAGAACTCTTGCTACCAGTTGAATCCACTATAGGAAAAACCGTAAGTTTTCTTACGAAGTCCTTGCAACTTCTACAACGCGAGCTTTGATACGAAGAACTCGTCCAACTTCAAATGTGAAGAGGTATTCTTCAATCAAGCCTTCTGATTACAATCTCTCAGAAACTTCTAGACCGTACCACACTGGCAAATCGACTAGAGGATTGTAACTGGCTTGGGATCTGAAAATGAAAGCTCTAGAAAACTCTTTGGAAGGCAGAAAGCTTTTTAGATAGAGAGAAGATTGAAAGTGAATGAGTGAATTGAAATGATCGAAATCCATCTCTATTTATAGGAATTCCAAAGGGAGAACTCTGTCAGAATTCGGGCAGAATTCGGGCAGAACTCGATGAGCAAATCTCGGTCAAATCCGCAACTGCAGGAGGACCAAGTTCCAGAGAATTCAAAAACCAAACGGCCACCAACCAAACTCTGGCCGAACTCTGGCCGAACTCTGGCCGAGTTCTGTCAGGGTTAGGTTAGGGTTTAAAAATAGATTTTTGGTGATTTTTGAAAACCTTTTTGAAAACCTTTTTGTAAACATTTTGATAGGTCATTTTAAAAACATTTTGAACTATTTTGGGGATAGCCTATTTGCCAGTACGACTCGGTGTACAATGTATTCCTAGACTCAAATAAAGTGAAAAATTATATTGCATAGGAAGTACAGACTCAAGTAGGCAAACAGATCTTCAGTCTTGAACGGAGTGAATATCCAATCTTGCTTATGTCCAAGAAGCTGAGATGTCCCAACTAGCTTCGTATATCCAGACAGAATTTTGATCAATTATTAAAATCAGGTTGACCATATGACCAATGGGCCAACAAACAGTACATGCATTCTAAAAATACGTATTCTGGGAATGAAAAGTGACAAATTATTACGATAGATGACTTTAGCCATGGTTGATTTTTGAAGGACCAGACGACTAGGAATCATGGCACAGATAGTGCGGTGGCGTGCCTTGACTAGTGTATTAGCCCTGGTAAGGAAGGCCGAGCCATAGTGATGTCCTAACTAGAAAACCAGGCCAAGTTGCGATTTGACCATTATAAATAGTTTAATTATTCATTATTAATATTATTTGACGTTTAAGTGATCAGGTTGTACCAAACTGATCCGGACTTGACCCGAACCAAACCCGGGCCCATGTAATGTTGTAGAGCGACCAAAGACGTCTGTGTCAATAAAATTTAATGTGTGTATGCCATATTTTGTCGTATTGCTCTACTAAGTATATTTTATAGATAATTGTTATATATATGGTAAAGACATCAATATTATTTGATATATGTGATAATTGTTAAAAATAGGATAAATACCTTCCTAGTTACCCTTATGCATGTTGGGATATTTAGACTACATATTTTGTATGTACACTTATTATAGATTTTTTTATTAGTTATCATTATTATTTTTATTTATATTATTATTAGATTTATAATAATAAAAATATATCATTTAATATTCTAGATTATTTATGAAATAAATATTATTGTATGTATATATTTTAGTATAAGCCCAACACTATGAGAATATATTCCTAAGATTTATTTTGACTTTTGGAGTATATATATATATATATATATATATATATATATATATATATATATATATATATATATATATATATATAATATATATAAGGCTATTAATAGAAATAGAAAAAGAAAGGAAAAGAGTTTGAAACAAAAAGAGCAGCAAGCACGGCCCAACCATCCCCCAATCCAGCTGAGCGCATCCGACCTTCCCCAATACTGTTTCATGACAGAGTACTATATATCGAGAGTCAGAGAAAGAACAAAACAAAACCCTAGCCGCGCCACCGAACCCAGCCACCATGGGCGACCCTCCCCAGCCCTGGGCGCCGCCGCGCGCGGCCACAGGCCGGCCACGGCAGCGCCGAAACGCGCACAGGCACGGAGCAGCATAGGCACGAACAGCAGCCAATGAGGCCACTTCGCGAGGAGTTTTTGCAACGTGTGATTTGTAAGCCCCCTGAATTTTGGGGATTTATTTTCGAATTTTTTAAATAATTTATTTTCGATAATTTATTTTATTTAATTAATTTTGATCTTTAAATGCTCTTTACCATGAATTGGAATTCTAGAGCATCAGGGATGCCAGCCTCTGGAAACTTCCTTCTCGAAGTTTGTAGTAGACGAGATTATCTTCATTGTGATATTTCGTGTCCCACTCAAACTTGTTTTCTTGTGCTCCGTTTGCTTCGCGCAACTTTCAGGTCAATTTAGACCAATTTATCGTCTTTCGTAATTTGTGATTTAATTTCCAACTTAATTTCCGGATCCGACATCGGTCCAATCCAGTCGACCCAATATATGGCCCTGGCCTCTTTTGAGTCTACTATGCACGTGCCACTTGCGTGCCACCGATTGGATCTCTCTTGTGCTCCCATTCCATTCGTGATTTTATTTGGTTTAATTTATTATTTTAATTAAATCTTGGCCCCAAGCTTGTCGAAACTTGACCGAACCGGATCCAACGCCCAACCAGATTTTATGTAAATCCCTATCATGACTACCCGAACACCCCACATAAAATTCTCATTTTTCCCTATTTTTAAATATCTCTCTACAAGTATCTCTCTCTATTTCTATTTATATAATATATATACACATACATATATATAATTATATCTCTTCCTCTCTCTTCATTTAAACAACTCACTCCCACACTCTACTACCAACACCCCCATCACCCTCACAGCCGACCTATATCCACCCCCCTCTCTCTAAATATCTATCTCTCTCTCTCTAAATATCCCACTCCTTTATATATATTAACACACACACAAATAAATCTCTCACTCTCTCATCACTCTCACACACCCACACCACACCATCAACACCAGCTCACCCATTCTCGAACTCTCCCATGGCCGACCTCCTCTTCCTCCATGGCTGACCCACTCCTTCTCCTTCTCCTTCTCCATTCTTCATCATCACCACAATCTCCACCACTTCAACCATCATCATCCCCACCATCACCATTAACACCATCACCCACTCCACCAAACCGCCGACGACCGCTACCACGGCCACCCCTGCCGTCGACGCAGCCCCGCCACAGTCGCGGTGCCCGGCCAGGCCGGCCTCGCACCCTGCAGCAACGGCAGCAAGCAGCGTCGCGGCAGCGCGCAAAACCAGCAGACGCGCGTGCGTGCGGGCTGCCGTGCGCCGTCGTGCACCGCATGGCCGACCGCACTCCCTCCGGCGAACCCTCGGGGCAGGACCTGTGGCCATTGCCTTCTTCTCCGATGAGCCAAATAGGCAATTCGTGCGTTTAGCACAGAATCCCGTCGACGCGCGCGCGGACGGAATTTAGAATGTGCGTCTTGTTGCAGCAACTTTGCACACATTTTTCGAGAAATCCGAACGTTGGATCGGCGATTTCTTCGCTCCGTTACAATCTCGGTATATATCTCTTCACTCTCCTGAAATTTTATCCGTTAATTTTGTCGTTTGATAGATCAAAATCGGCCACCAAATTGACGTTTTAATTTGAACTGTTTTTGGACAGTTTCGTGGAGCCGACTTTGTCAGCTCGTAACTCCGCCGTCGCAGCTCCATCTGGCGTGCCATCAGTTCCTATGCATAGCTGGTATAACCCTCTTCCTACCCCTCCAGTTTTGTTTCATTGTGAGCACGTTTGTTTGGTTGAATTCGACGCCAAAGTTGGCCGTCCGAATTCGTAATTTTCAAGTTATTAAATTCCATTATTGAACCCGGGACTCCGGATTCAATTTCTGACACCATCAGTAGACTCGTGGCATCGTTCTGGCACGTTTTCATATAAATTTTGTTAGATTTGGAGGACGTGAACCCTGGCACGCATTTCGGTGCAAAGTGGGCCCCACAGTCCGGGTCAACGGGACTTTTTGACGTCGGCTCATCGGAATCGAATTCCGGATATACCGTTGAGTTCGTATCGCCATTCTCGACTCGTTGACATATAATTTGCTAGGTTTTAGTGGACATTGGTTCTGACACGCATTTCGGTACAAGTCGGATATCAATATCCGGGTCAATGGGTCATTTTGAGATCGGCTCATCGGAATCCAATTCTGGATATACCATTGAGTTCGTATCGTCATTCTGGACTCGTTGACATATAATTTGCTGAGTTTTGAGGACATTGGCTCCGACACGCTTTTTCGTACAAATCGGCTTCCAATATCCGGGTCAACGGACCAATCTAAAATCGGGTCATCGGAATCCAATTTCGGATATACCATTGAGTTCGTATCGTCATTCTGGATTCGTGGACATATAATTTGTTTGGTTTAGTGCACTTTTATTTTGGCACATTTTTTGGTACAAAGTGGGTCCGACACGGACACCATTTTGGCCCAAAATTACCTTTTTGTCCATGTGTCCAAATTGGACTTATGGATAGGCTATCCTAGCTAATTTGACCATTCTGGACATGTTGGTGATGGTTGTTTCACCATCCGACAACATCTGTAGGTTTTTACCTTATTATTATAATCCTTCTCTTTTTTATTCATATTTTTAGATCCTTGTATCGGATTTGAGATCCATCGATTCCAGTAATTTTATAACCACTGAAATTGAATGTGTTGACCCTGTAGATGTTTATAGAGACTAGCATTGACCCTGTTTGACCATGGTTGACTGCTTTGACTGAACATCGAAGTAAAGTCAACATTTGACCTAGTTTAACCTAGAAGTTGACCAGAGTTGACTAGAGTTGACCAGTTGACTAAAAGTCAACTGTAAGTCAACCTTTGACCTAGTTTGACCTAGTGTGACTCGGTGTGACCTAGTTTGACTTAGTGGACTGAGATTGACCTAGATTAATCATGCCTAACACTGTTGAACCCTAATTTAGCTTATATATATTTTATTTTAGGTCTGTGGCATCACTCTGAGCATCAATTCCATTTGACAGCTCAGGATCGCAGGCGAGCACATTCTCTGATAGTAGTTCCTTGTCTTGATATTTTCTGTATCCGATTCAGTTATAGTATTTTACTTGATTCTCGTCACGATGGTACACGGACTAGTATATATCGGATTCCTATCATGAGATATCATTCTTGGATTTTCTTGGGATACTGGTACTTGTTCGATCTTGTTCTTGTACTTGTATTGACACCGATTCCTGAGAAGGAGTAGCTACCTTCTTAGGGAATCTCGTGCCATGACGTGCTATGTCCGGATCTGTATACTATTCGAGGAATGGAGAATTTTATAGATAGTGTGATCAATGCCCACCTTGAGTTACTACTTGTATTATAGTTATACCCTCACCTCACGATAGGTATAGCCTGACCTGTGCTACTACTTGTTCTATAGCTTGCCATCCCGGCTGGACCGAGTCCACGTACTTGTAGCCGGTCGGCTGGAAGCCTGATCTTAACACATACCTATCACATTATGCTATAATATTCGAGGCACATTTTACATTTATTATATCAGTTACATATTACAGTTCAGCTTACTTTTCCTGCATGATTCACCTTGACATAGTTCCCAGTTTATATATCATGTTTTACTTACAGTCTTGATATATCATCTTGTATTCCATTATGATTGTCTCTTACAGCATTTGTCAGTACTATGAAACTGTTGTTAGTTTATGTACTCGTTCCATCCTGACTGGATATGTTGATAATATTTTAGGAGTAGTTGTGCCATTATTGGACTTCATGATGTTACTAGCTGAGGTGGATCTCACTATTCTTCTATGTGAGTTGCCTGGTAGTTATCCTTAGTTTGTCTTATTTTTCCTTCTTTATTTTCCTGTCTTATGATTTCTTCTAGTAGTTTCTTTTGTTCTTGTGCCTTAGTTATCTTTCCTGTCTTATCTTCTTTAGATGTTGGGTTATGATTGAGTACATTTGTAGTTCATGGACCTTCTAGATGTAGTGTATATTTATTCGGTACTAGACAGCGTTCTACCGTCAATACAGCGGTGTAGGCTGGGCGTGGCCTACGTATTTATATCCGTATATCCGGGTGCGTGACACAATTTTAGTGGTGGTCCATGCAGGTCAGTCTTTGCAATTAATGCGAAGTCGTGGTAGTACTTGAGCTTTTCTGTACTACTGCAAGCCTGCCCTAGGATTAAGGTTGAGTCATGGAATATTTTAGGAATTTGGTACTCAGTCACATATTAGGAACTCTTGGTAGATTCCATGGATGACCCCTGAGAATCTTATTTCGAACTTTTTGAAACTTTTTCCATTTGTTCTTGTCCGTCCTGATTTCTGAAACATCTGTCCGTTATCAACTTTATTCCTTCTTGGAATGAGTTTGTGGACCCCAGAGGGAAGGTATAAGTTGGACTTATATATCTTCTAGGTTGAGACGAGAATATGATTTGCCAGTCTCATATCAGGTTGAGATTGTTTTAGATTATATTTCAATGATTTCCTTTTATCTTGACCTAGATAGTACCTTTGGACATCTCCTGAGAATTTTCTTCTAAACCCTATCTCGGGATCTGTTTCCGCTAGTTTCCATTTACTTATCTTTTATTCGTTGTTGAATTTTAAATCTTGATGTTCGTTCGTTGTTGACTTCGATTTTGATTTTGTTTGAGATAAGTTTTTAAGGATTGAGTTTAAGATATCCTGATAAACATATTTGATGGAGACGATGAGAACGATAAATGTCTACTTTATTTATGGAGTTTAGAATTTATCGCAGTCATATTAGCTAGCCTGACAATGTCACGACCCGCACCCTGAAGAGGGGCACGAGCACGTGGTTACGTCCAGTCTACGCCGCAGTATCGGTGGTAGAACGCTGTATATAGGGTCTGTAAATACTATGACTAAAACAGATAAATGTACCTGTATAGTATATATACTCCGAATGGAGGTGACATAGCAATACAGTCTCAATCATATATATCAAACTAAGGTAGATAGCATGGGAAAGAAATATGATAGATAAAACATGAAATGAGTCCAAGATCCACAAGTCAGAGCTATACACAAATGTCCAGAGTCTCAGAAAATATATAATAGATACTACAAACTAAAATGTACTAGCTGGCTCGCAGGCCAGGCAAACCTAACTAACTACGCTACTCAGGGTGAGCAAAGTCTAGTGGCTCTACTAATAAGCCACGGTCCAAGTCTACTCTATCTAACCCATCCCCGTAATAGGTCGGGCAATCAGCCTCTGAATCATCTGTAAAATATCATAACGGTATCCTGTCAGAAAAATGAGCAAGTACAACTACCAACAGCAGTTCTATGTGAATTGACAAATACTATAAGAGACAGTATAATGAAATACAAGACAAAGATATAGGGCGACTTGGGAACCATTTGAAAGTCGAGTTATAACCCTTAAACCAAACATGGACCGGAGTTGTAACCCCTCTTTCAAACAGGACTTAGTCTCAAATCATGGTACAATATAAAGGCAGGTAGAGCATGTGAGTAAATGAAATCATAGCATGGTGAGAAGTACAGAAAGTAAAACTGAACTGGAATATAAGATATGACAATAAATATAAAATATGATTTGAATTATTAGGGCAATATATGATCGGCTAGGGAGTCAGAGTAGGGTTATCCACTTGGCCCGACAATCACAGAAAAATCTCTGGAAAGGGTCATGTCGGCCAACCTGGATAACCCGGCAAGGGGTGTCTGCTACACCCTACGTGAGGTGAGGGTGGCGCTAGCAAAATAAGGACATGGGGCTTTGATCACATAACCCCTAATAATTCCCCCATCCCCGAATAGTAACATGGATCCGGACATGGCACGTCATGACACGGATTCAAAAGCAGGTGATTAGCCCACTCCCAAATTAATGTCTATATAAGTACATGAAACATGGATATCACACACCAATATACCAAGAAAAATCTGGGAATAACATCTCATGACAGGATCCGATGTATACTAGTCCGTGAACTATCGTATCGAGAATCAAGTAAGACACTACAACTGAATCGAATATAGTAGATATCAAGACAATGAAAACTATCAATAAATGTACTCACCTGCTGTCCTGAGCTGCAGGGTATATCAATGCTCAAAGTGGTAATCAGGAACCTAAAGATGAGATACTGTATGTTAGTATAGGTTTAAACAAGTTTA
Organism: Iris pallida; assembly: GCA_029216955.1. Classification (NCBI taxonomy): domain Eukaryota; kingdom Viridiplantae; phylum Streptophyta; class Magnoliopsida; order Asparagales; family Iridaceae; genus Iris; species Iris pallida. Next base: position 12,372,142 of record JANAVB010015600.1, read on the forward strand.
AGAATGATTCACAATGAATGATATGAAATCTAGGTCAAACTAGGTCTCACTGAGTCACACTAAGTCTTGTCAAGTCAAATCTAGGTCAAATCAAGTTATATCAAGTCAATCTATGTCAGACCAAGTCAACCCTAGGTCATACCAGTCATCACAGGTCAAAACAAGTCGAAGAAAGTCAAACGGGGTCAAGAGTTAGCCTACAGTTGACTTTTGGTCAACAGGTCAACTCTGGTCAACTCTGGTCAACTCTAGGTCAACCCTAGGTCCAACTGGTCAAATGTTGACCAACAGTTGACTTTTGGTTAACTGGTCAACTCTGGTTTGGATTTGGTCAAATCTAGACAAAGTGTTGACTCACGGTTGACTTTTGGGTAAAAAGTCAACTCTGGGTCAACCGAGCCAAAATCGGTTCAAATATGACATTTGTAGGGTGTACCCAACATGCCACCCAAGTTTCAAGTCAATCCGACTACCCGAACTCCGTATCTCGAAATTACCCGATTACCCCTTAATATTTACCCTTAAACCGTTCTAACTTGACGCCAAGTGGCTTTCCCTTAGGAATTCCACTCCGTGCTCCCTAGGGTAGTAGGGTACTAGCCTATATAACCATTACCTACCAAGTTTTCTAGGGTAAGTAGACATCCAGTCCATCTTACGGTCCGAATCGCCCGTTTACCCGTTATCTTGAACATTTCAAGATACGGGATGGTGCGGTGCGATACCATCTCCCCAAGCCCACACGCAATCCCGATTCCAACTCCGAAGCCTACCCACAAAATCTAAATCACATTACCTAAGTCCCTTCCAAGTTTCAACGCGTTCCGAATCACGGAACTCAATTTCCCCCTATCACCAAATCCTAACTTAATCTTTTACCCTCTCATTCACTCATTCAACTCTCACTTTTCACACCCTCTTGGGACAATCTTAGGGGGCTATTCTAGTAGGTTTTAGAGGGGTATATAGAGCTATATATATAGGTATATATGTATATATATGGTTATATATATAGAGGTATATGTGGGTTGGATTGGGGGGGTTAAAGGGGGGTTTTTGGTGCCTATTGATGTTGCTACTGCTCCTGTTACTGCTGTTACTGCTACTGCAGCAACTGCAGCTGCTGCTGTCAGTTTTTTTTGGGGGGGCAGCAGCTCCCTAGGCCCCCATTGCTGCCTGCTGCTGCACTTCCTTCTCTCCTTCCTTCTCACCCTCTTACTCCCTCATTTCCTCCTCTATCTCTCTCTAAAATCTCTCCATAATCTCTCTAAAATATATATATATATCACTCACCACATCTAATTCTCATTCCCTTCCCCTCTCTATACTCACAATACACACACACATACATGTATATATCTACACATATCTATATATATAAAAATGTATATATATATATATAAATATATATATATATATATATATATATATATATATATATATATATATATATATATATATATGTATATATATAGACACACATACACCTATGTATCTATATATATATGGACACTCACACACACATATGGACACACACTCTCACATGGACACACACACTGTCACTCCCCATTCCCATAATACGTATTTTTATACATATACAGTTTATATATATATTTATTTAGTATTTATCTTGTATTATCCTGTATATCCCTTTAATTTCATGTTAATTAATTTTCTGCTCTTTAATTTTCATGTTAATTAATTGTCTACATTTTATTCCTGCAATTTATTTCTACACTTTATTCCTGTTTATCTTGCTTTCAGGTTCGGGTTCTTTGTGGAGGGTTTTCGGGTTCCTGGTGGACAACCCGGGCCAGCTCCACCTACCGCCCCCCTTTGCTATTTAAAGCTTCCTTCTCTTTCTCTCTCCTCATTACTTCATTCACCATTACTTCTTCTTCTTCCTCCCATTACTCTCCACCACCTACCAGCTGCAGGAGAAGGCAAGTGCAAACTTGCTTCTCAATCATCCATTTTTATGGATCATTACTCTTCTTCTCATGATCCTGAAAGAGTTTTGTGCTTGGCATATATGATTTCTGTGGCTTGTTTTCTCTAGATCTAAGTTTGTATTTTCGGCTGTTCATGGGTTTTAAATCCACCAACTTATCGTGTTTTCGGATCAGAGAGTTCATGTGGTAGAACTGCTCGTTAGTCACGCACACGTCTCTACGTGTTTGCGTGTATTATCAGCCACGCTCGCGTTTGCGTGCGTGTATTTCTTAGTCACGCTCGCGTTTGCGTGCGTGTATTTCTCAGTCACGCTCGCATTTACGTGCGTGTATTTTTAGTCATGCTCACGTTCTCATGAGTGCGTGTATTTTCAGTCACGCACACATCCATGAGCGCGCGTGTATTTTTAGTCACGCACACGTCTCTGCATGTCTACGTGTATTTTCAGTCACGCTCACGTTCTCATGAGCATGCGTGTATTTCTTAGTCATGCTCACATTTTCATGAGCGTGCGTGTATTTTCAGATATGCACACATCCATGAGCGTGCGTGTATTTTCAGTCACGCATACGTCTCTGCGTGTCTGCGTGTATTTTCAGTCACACTCACGTTCTCATGAGCGTGCGTGTATTTTCAGTCACGCACACATCCATGAGTGCGTGTATTTTTAGTCACGCACACATCCATGAGTGCGTAGATTTTTAGTCACGCACACGCCCACGAGTGCGTGCGTGGATTTCTTATCATTTTCCACACTCACACTGTGCATGCCAACATGAACCATTTTTCACGCTCACTCTGACTAGACTTATTGACGTGACTTTTGGCCTTAGCTTAGACTTGCTGGCGTGACTTTTAACCAGGGTGTTTCTATTTGCTCTATAACTTATTCATTTAATGATGGCATGATAATTCTTCTATTATATCCTTACGCCTTTTGGCGTGAACTTGATAAAATCATGACATGTTAATATTGTAAATATGGATTGTTGTGTAGAATGTGCCATGTGTCTTGATTGATCCATGGATACCCAGATTGACTGGAACTTAACCCTGAGGAGTTACAGACTTGACCCCGTGTAATAAAAATTGACTTTCATGCCTTGATACCATTGATAATAATGGTTATCTTTACTAAAATTGATCATGCGTTCCTAGTTGGAACTAAGAGACTGGCTAGTTGTCTTATTGAATGAAATGAATGAGACACGTTCATGTAATGAACTATTGTACTCGATTAGCCAATCCCGAATATTGGCATACAGGCACATGCAGGTTTCAAATTATTTATTTATCTTATTTACAAAAACAACATGTGTACTTTATGGTCAAGGCATGATTACCGTGGTTAGTTTTGATTGTTGCATTACGCTATGTAAAACCTACAACCTAGCCGTACGGGTATCGATGTAGAGTTGCGCATATCGTATCCCGTACGAAAGTACTCATTTGAATGACCATGATCCACGGCATGGAACTTCACTCAACGTAGAGACTATTAAGTTAAATAAAATAATGATGGCATGGAGAGAATGGATTCCCGAGTTCTTACATGGCAGCCTCCTTGGGACTATTAAGTGCCCGACGGGCCGGCTGGTTCCCACAGATACGGTAAATCTGTCACACAGGCAGGGAACGGTATCTGCTTATATTATTGTACATGCTATAACGGCGGGCGTCCCACTGGGACTCGTCTAACTACATGATTGGCGCAATTGATTGATTGGATAGACTAGCCTTGCTTGCACATAGTAAGAACTGAGGAATCCCTAATTGCATAATTCCAGGATAACTTGGGACTCACAATAGCAAGCCGTAGTAGTTGATTAGCCGTTCAAGATGATTTGTTTGTGTACTGTACCCACTCTGTTGCCTAACTGAGATGATCAGAATGTCAGGACATGACGGGCTAACTTCTGTCCTTGTTTGGTTGGGAGGTTGGTTCGAAGTGTCGTGATGTTATGTGAATCCTAGTGGGAAGCAGAGATCTATTATTATATTCTCTTATTTACTGGTTTAGTCCTTCATATCGTCCTTCCTTGTGGTACTTGCTATTAGAGGTCTAACCTCTCTGGTTTTGTACGGCCAGATTTAGAGCCGGTCCCCGAGGACTCAGCTTACTTCTACCTCCAAGATGGTCAATACTAGGGGCATGATTGCAGGAGGACTCGATTGGGTTCCTTACTTCACCGCTCGTTTGTCATTTACTTTATACTTAGCCGTTTGGCACCGACATGTTAGTCGGGTCGTCTCGTACTTACTTTTGCATAATTGTAATTAAGTCAGACTGCAGCTGATAACAATTGTGTATACTTTACTATATACCATCTGGCTATGTTTGTAAAGCCAGATCTCAAGAACATTTTGACTGAGCGTTTGGGACGCCTTACTGCTTTATCTTACATGTTCTCTATTTCCTGTTTCTTGTTTGAATGATTGAGACAATAGATGTGAAATGACCATAGTAAGACTTTCATGTAGTATGCACCCCCTCGTCTGGTTAGATAGCATTGATCGTATTATACGGTATTCATCTACCCATAATACGTAGCTGGCTGAGTCATTCCCCCGCTCTCCAGTATTCTGGTTCTGGGGCGTGACAAGGTTTTAGTGGTGGCCCATGCAGGTCTGATTTCAGACTTGTGGGGTGTTTTGATTTATAGGATGTCTCAATCACGCGTGTTCCCCCTTGATCTCATGATTCATTATTCTCAACCCTTGCTTGACATTCCGGTATCCTTTGACTTCATTGATCCTTCATGTCCGGTTGTTTGATTGTTCTCTTGTCCCTTTTCTTAGGGGCACTTCGACCGCATCGGTCAGAGCTGGACAGCAACAACAACAGCAGGAGCAACATGGACAACCTGACCCGGTGGGTCAGCAACAAGGGCTAGTCTCACCTCAAGAGGCTACCCAGGAAGAAGTGATAGTGGAACCAGCAGCTGGATCGCAGTATCCGGACATTCCACCACCACCCACAGTTTCACCTACCCCAGTGGACACACCAGTCCTTCTGGAGATCATGAGAGGAATGATGGCTACTCAGCAACATCAGATGTTGGCCCAGCAACGCATGCACACTCAGCTACAAGAGCAGAATGTGCTACTCAACCAAGGATTACAGACGGCATTGGAAAGAGGAGTGAGGACTGATTCAGGAGCATCAGCCAGGTTTTGCAAGTACAACCCCCACCGTTTCGAGGGCACGGATGATGCCATATCAGCAGATGCATGGCTTAAGGACATAGAGCTATTCTGACACCAGCTAAGGTACCAGCAGTAGAACGTGTGGATCTAGTGAAGTTGTTACTTCAGGATCTCGCACGTGATTGGTGGGAATCAGAGGAAGTGGGCATCAGACGCCCTGTGGCTTGGGACGATTTCACAGCAAGATTCAAGACCAAGTACTATGGAGTTGTGGCACGGTTTGAGCTACAACAGAAGTTTATCAGCCTCAGGCAGGCCGGCAAGACGGTAGATGCTTATGCAGCGGAGTTCTGTAGATTGAGTAGATTCGCCCCAAAGATGGTAGCAACAGAGAGCCAGAGGGCTATGAGGTTTCAGCAAGGGTTTCATCTTGAACTCTTGCAATTGATAGAGGGGCACAATTACCAGACTTTTGATGAAGTATTGACGGCGACTCGAAGATATGAGATCACCATTCAGAGGCTTGCGACCAGGACTGGGGGTCAGAAGAGATCCCACAGTCAGATTGAAGGAGGAGGGGGAGCAGCGCCCCGAACAACAGCACCATCCACTGGCATTCGTATCCATGATGTGGCGATACGAGGACCAGCACCACCACCTACGCAGCAGCAACAGCAACAGAGGAAGAACCAGCAACCCCCGGCGGGCTGCACTTATTGTGGGAAGATGGAGCACACTAGAGATGTGTGTCGGACATTGAATGGACTGTGTCTGATATGTGGAAATTCAGACCATCGGGTTACCACATGTCCCATGAATTCGAGGTCAGGAGGACCGGGGCAACAGTTTCCTGCTCTGCCAGCACCAGGGGCAGGCCAGTACGAGGACCAGCGGTGGCAGTAAGGCTGTTGGCGCAGCGACCGTTAGTGCAGCAGGCTCAGATGTTTCGGCAGCAGGGACCGCCGATACAGCAACACCAGCATAGACCACCCCAACATCATCAAGGAAGGGGCCAGCAGCAGCACCAGGCTAGGCCGCAGCATGGGAACCAACAAGGAGGTCGAGGGCAGGCATTTACACTGTCCTTGGAAGAGGCATTGGCATCGGAAGATGTTGTGGCAAGTAACATTCTCGTCACCTCATATCCCGCAGTAGCATTGTTTGATTCGGGAGCATCCCATTCATTTATATCTGCACAATTTGCTACACGACTAGGAATGGAGTTCGAGGCATTGCCAGGAAGGTTGAATATACTCACTGGTAATGGGCTCGTAGGGGTTAGTAGAGTTATTCTAGCGTGTAGTGTTGTAGTTTGCGGGCATTCCTTACCCGCCCGGTTGATAGAATTTTCTGTCGGAAATTTCGATATTATCTTAGGTATGGACTGGCTGAAAGACAGTCATGCGATAATAGATTGTCGTAGAGGGAGTGTATCTTTTGATATTCCAGGCATGAAGAGGTTCACCTTAGTCAGATCAGAGGCAACTCAGCAGGAGCAGGGAATAGTAGCGGCAATGGAAGAAGTTCAGATTCCGAAGGTAGTTGAAGAATTCCTAGACGTATTTCCCGAAGAACTTCCAGGTCTACCACCGGTTAGGGATATTGAGTTCAGTATAGAATTGGCACCAGGAACTAAACCAATATCAGATCGAGTTTACAGAATGGTAGATTCAGAGCAGGCCAAGATATATCAGCATATAGAGGAACTGAAGGAGAAGAAGTTCATCCAAGCTAGCGTATCACCATGGGCAGCACCAGTGGTACTTGTGGGGAAGAAGGATGGGTCATCTAGATTGTGCATTGACTACAGGAAGCTTAACGCGGCAACAGTGAAGAACAAGTACCCATTACCCAGGATCGACGACTTATTTGATCAGTTGAGCAGAGCTAGAGTTTTCTCTAAGATAGATCTTCGTTCAGGGTACCATCAGGTGAGGGTTCGGAAGGAAGATATTCCCAAGACAGCATTCAGGTCGAAGTATGGGCATTATGAATTCTTAGTAATGCCGTTTGGTTTGACCAATGCTCCAACAATATTCATGGATTTGATGAATCGCATCTTTATGCCATACTTAGATCAGTTTATCGTTGTGTTTCTTGACGACATTCTCGTATATTCTGCCAGTGAAGAGGAGCATGAAGACCACCTCAGGAAAGTATTGCAGGTTCTGAGAGAGAACCAGTTGTATGCCAAGCTCAGCAAGTGTGAGTTTTGGTCAGATCACATTCCATTTTTGGGTCACATCATCTCAGGAGCTGGAGTAGCAGTAGATCCCAAGAAGGTAGAAGCAGTAGAGAGTTGGCCAGTACCCAAGACCGTAGCAGATGTACGGAGCTTCTTGGGATTGGCAGGATATTACAGAAGGTTTGTGTCAGACTTTGTAAGGTTTTCAGCACCCATGACCCGCTTGACCCGGAAGGATGTACCATTTGTTTGGTCGGCAGAATGTCAGGCATCATTTGAGACTTTGAAGCAGAAGTTGATATCAGCACCTATTCTTACATTACCAGTTGGACCCGGAGGTTTTACAGTATATTATGATGTGTCAGGTAAAGGACTTGGATGTGTCCTTATGCAGCATGGGAAGGTGATAGCATATGCATCTAGGCAGCTTCGGGACCACGAGAAGAATTATCCAACTCATGATTTGGAGTTAGCAGCAGTAGTGTTTGCTCTGAAGCTATGGAGGCATTACTTATATGGTGACCGAGTGGAGATGTACACAGATCATAAAAGTCTGAAGTACATCTTTACTCAGAAGGAGCTGAACATGAGGCAGAGAAGATGGTTAGAGTTGATCAAGGATTATGATATAGAGCTTCAGTATCATCCAGGCAAGGCTAATATAGTAGCAGACGCTCTTAACAGGAGAGGCGGCACATTTATGTTGACAACGCAGAGGCATATCTTAGAAGACCTTCAGGAGATGGGCATCGAAGTTATACTTCCTAGTGAAGTAAGAGTTCTAACAAGTCTGCAAGTTCAATCCGACTTGGTAGACAGGATCAAGGCAGCTCAGGCACAAGTCCCAAGTATTCAGAAGCTTAGGACAGAATGTGAGTCAGGACTAAGGAAAGAGATGAGAATTCATGAAGATGGTACACTTAGGTTTGGATCGCGTCTATGTGTGCCTAGTGGAGATATCAGACAGGAGATTATGACAGAGGCTCACAGTTCTCAGTATTCTATTCACCCTGGAGGGACCAAGATGTACCAAGATATCAAGCAGCATTTCTGGTGGAACAGAATGAAGAGAGAGATAGCTAGATTTGTTTCCTGTTGCTTGGTATGTCAGCAAGTGAAGGCAGAACAGCAGAGGCCAGCTGGGTTATTACAACCGCTTCCTATCCCGAAATGGAAGTGGGAGCACATCACGATGGACTTTGTGACCGGTTTACCGAGATCACCAAGTGGTAAGAATGCTATTTGGGTGATAGTAGATCGGCTTACGAAGGTAGCACACTTTCTTCCTTTCAGAGTAGGACAATCTACAGAAAAGTTGGCAGAGTTGTATATGCAACAGATAGTCAGGCAGCATAGAGTCCCTGTCAGTATTATGTTGGATCGAGATACCCGCTTTACATCACATTTCTGGAAAAGCTTACATCACAGTCTGGGTACCAAGTTAAGATTTAGCACGGCTTACCATCCGCAGACGGATGGGCAATCAGAAAGGACGATTCAGACTTTAGAAGACATGTTGCGAGCTTACACTCTAGATTTTGGAGGGTCTTGGAAAAGTCACCTGCACTTGGTCGAGTTCACATACAACAACAGTTATCAAGCCAGTATCCAGATGGCGCCATTTAAAGCACTATATGGTAAGAAGTGTAGATCACCGCTTGCATGGGATGATATCGGAGAGAGAAAGATGTTAGGCCCAGAAATGATTGTTCAGACGGTTGAAGTGGTTAAGGGAATTAGAGAGCGACATCGAGTTGCACAGGATAGGCATCATCATTGGGCGGACCAGCATCGTAGGCCGTTAGAGTTCTCTGTTGGGGACCACGTATTCTTGCGGATCTCACCTACTCGTGGGGTCATTAGATTTGGCGTTCGCAGGAAATTGAGTCCGCGGTACGTAGGCCCATTTGTTATCCTTGATCGGATAGGCGATGTTGCTTATCGTTTATCCCTTCCGCCTTCGTTACGAGAGGTGCATGACGTGTTTTATGTATCTCAATTACGTAGGTATGTATCGGACCCAAGCCATGTCCTCGATCACTCTGAGCTGGTTGTCGGTATCAACCTGTCTTACGAGGAACAGCCTGTGTCCATTTTGGACCGAAGAGAGAAGATACTCAAGAACCGAACAATTAGTCTTGTCCGTGTTGCTTGGGGTCATCACTCCTTGGGAGAGTCAACGTGGAAACGTGAGGATGACATCCGATCACGGTATCCACACCTGTTTGACTCACAAGGTATATCTCTTTCTGTATACCTTGATTGTCCTGATTCTTCATGCTTGTCACCTTATGGGTAGAACTACTTGATATCGTAGAATGATGAATTTACATATATAGTACTTGCTTTTGATATGGTAATAATGATTGCTTGCTCACTAGAATTGCTTGTATTAGTTTAGCTCCGATATTTCTGCCTGCTTGGATTTGAAATTCCGAGGACAGAATTTTTCTAAGGTGGATAGAGATGTCACTCCCCGTTCCCAGAATACGTATTTTTATACATGTACAGTTTATATATATATATTTATTTAGTATTTATCTTGTATTATCATGTATATCCCTTTAATTTCATGTCAATTAATTTTCTGCTCTTTAATTTTCATGTTAATTAATTGTCTATATTTTATTCCTGCAATTTATTTTTGCACTTTATTCCTGCTTATCTTGCTTTTAGGTTCGGGTTCTTAGTGGAGGGTTTTCGGGTTCCTGGTGGACAACCCGGCCCAGCTCCCACCTACCACCCCCTTTGCTATTTAAAGCTTCCTTCTCTTTCTCTCTCCTCATTACTTCATTCTCATCATTACTTCTTCTTCTTCCTCCCATTACTCTCTACCACCTACCAGCTGCAGGAGAAGGCAAGAGCAAACTTGCTTCTCAATCATCCATTTTTATGGATCATTACTCTTCTTCTCATGATCCTGAAAGAGTTTAGTGCTTGGCATATGTGATTTCTGTGGCTTGTTTTCTCTAGATCTAAGTTTATATTTTCGGCTGTTCATGGGTTTTAAATCCACCAACTTAGCGTGTATTCAGATCAGAGAGTTCATGTGGTAGAACTGCTCGTTAGTCACGCACACGTCTCTACGTGTTTGCGTGTATTATCACCCACGCTCGCGTTTGCGTGCGTATATTTCTTAGTCACGCTCGCATTTGTGTGCGTGTATTTCTCAGTCACACTCGCGTTTGCGTACGTGTATTTTCAGTCACGCTCACGTTCTCATGAGTGCGTGTATTTTCAGTCACGCACACATCCATGAGCGTGCGTGTATTTTTAGTTACGCACACGTCTCTGCATGTCTGCGTGTATTTTCAGTCACGCTCACGTTCTCATGAGCGTGCATGTATTTCTTAGTCACGCTCACATTCTCATGAGCGTGCGTGTATTTTCAGTCACGCACACATCCATGAGCGTGCATGTATTTTCAGTCACGCACACGTCTCTGCGTGTCTGCGTGTATTTTCAGTCACGCTCACGTTCTCATGAGCGTGCGTGTATTTTCAGTCACGCACACATCCATGAGTGCGTGTATTTTCAGTCATGCACACATCCATGAGTGCGTAGATTTTTAGTCATGCATACGCCCACGAGTGCGTGCGTGGATTTCTTATCATTTTCCACACTCACACTGTGCATGCCAACATGAACCATTTTTCACGCTCACTCTGACTAGACTTGTTGACGTGACTTTTGGCCTTAGCTTAGACTTGCTGGCGTGACTTTTAACCAGGGTGTTTCTATTTGCTCTATAACTTATTCATTTAATGATGGCATGATAATTTTTCTATTATATCCTTACGTCTTTTGGCGTGAACTTGATAAAATCATGACATGTTAATATTGTAAATATGGGTTGTTGTGTAGAATGTGCCATATATCTTGATTGATCCATGGATACCCAGATTGACTGGAACTTAACCCTGAGGAGTTACAGACTTGACCCCGTGTAATAAAAATTGACTTTCATGCCTTGATACCATTGATAATAATGGTTATCTTTACTAAAATTGATCATGCGTTCCTAGTTGGAACTAAGAGACTGGCTAGTCGTCTTATTGAATGAAATGAATGAGACACGTTCATGTAATGAACTATTGTACTCGATTAGCCAATCCCGAATATTGGCATACAGGCACATGCAGGTTTCAAATTATTTATTTATCTTATTTACAAAAATAGCATGTGTACTTTATGGTCAAGGCATGATCACCGTGGTTAGTTTTGATTGTTGCATTACGCTATGTAAAACCTACAACCTAGCCGTACGGGTATCATTGTAGAGTTGCGCATATCGTACCCCGTACGAAAGTACTCATTTGAATGACCATGATCTACGGCATGGAACTTCACTCAACGTAGAGACTATTAAGTTAAATAAAATAATGATGGCATGGAGAGAATGGATTCCCGAGTTCTTACATGGCAGCCTCCTTGGGACTATTAAGTGCCCGACGGGCCGGCTGGTTCCCACAGATATGGTAAATCTGTCACACGGACAGGGAACGGTATATGCTTATATTATTGTACATGCTATAACGACGAGCGTCCCGCTGGAACTCGTCTAACTACATGATTGGCGCAATTGATTGATTGGATAGACTAGCCTTGCTTGCACATAGTAAGAACTGAGGAATCCCTAATTGCATAATTCCAGGATAACTTGGGACTCACAATAGCAAGCCGTAGTAGTTGATTGGCCGTTCAAGATGATTTGTTTATGTACTGTACCCACTCTGTTGCCTAACTGAGATGATCAGAATGTCAGAACATGACGGGCTAACTTCTGTCCTTGTTTGGTTGGGAGGTTGGTTCGAAGTGTCGTGATGTTATGTGAATCCTAGTGGGAAGCAGAGATCTATTATTATATTCTCTTATTTACTGGTTTAGTCCTTTATATCGTCCTTCCTTGTGGTACTTGCTATTAGAGGTCTAACCTCTCTGGTTTTGCATGGCCAGATTTAGAGCCGGTCCCCGAGGACTCAGCTTACTTCTACCTCCAAGATGGTCAATACTAGGGGCATGATTGCAGGAGGACTCGAGTGGGTTCCTTACTTCACCGCTCGTTTGTCATTTACTTTATACTTAGCCGTTTGGCACCGACATGTTAGTCGGGTCATCTCATACTTACTTTTGCATAATTGTAATTAAGTCAGACTGCAGCTGATAACAATTGTGTATACTTTACTATATACCATCTGGCTATGTTTGTAAAGCCAGATCTCAAGAACATTTTGACTGAGCGTTTGGGACACCTTACTGCTTTATCTTACATGTTCTCTATTTCCTGTTTCTTGTTTGAATGATTGAGACAATAGATGTGAAATGACCATAGTAAGACTTTCATGTAGTATGCACCCTCTCGTCTGGTTAGACCGCATTGATCGTATTATACGGTATTCATCTACCCGTAATACATAGCTGGCTGAGTCATTCCCCCGCTCTCCAGTATTCTGGTTCTGGGGCGTGACACACACTCCCACACATAAAATCTACATACACACATACATATCTCTAGACACACAAATATATATATATATATATATATATATATATATATATATATATATATATATATATATATATATATATATATATATATATATATAGCACTCTAAAGGATAAAACCATAAATATATATATATATATATATATATATATATATATATATATATATATATATATAAAATATATATATATATATATATATATATATATATATATATATATATATATATATATATATATAGCACTCTAAAGGATAAAACCATAAATAAATCCTTAAACTAGATTTTAGGGAAACCTAACAAATCTAGGGTCAACTTGTAGAGAATGGTCTCCTCTCTAATTTATGTGAAAGAATAAATGAAATGGAGAATTAAATGAGAGTTTAAAGTGTATACCTAAATGAAGATTTGGAGGAAGAAGAAGGAGTGGGAAGAAATGAATGAAGGGGGAGATATTTTAACTTGGTGGTGAAGTAAAAGAAAGTGGAGGGGGAGCTATAGGTGGCCGGCCATGGTGCCAAGGGGTAGGGGCACTTGCTTTTACAAGTTTGCCCCTCCCTAAGCCTAAATGCAAATAAATTCAAAAATGGGTTTCGAAAGTTGCTAAAAATAAATAAAAATTATAATTAAACTAAATTACTCGTGGGGGACTAGTCCAAACTCCTAAACCTAAAAGTTTAGTATGGTGGACCATGGTTAAATTACATGCTAATTACGACTCAAGTCGAAATTTACCGGGGTCCCGAATTAACTCGAAATGCGATAAAATTCGAACCCGACTCCTATAAAAATTAAATATTAATATTCATGAAATAAAATTCCCAAAAATATTATAAAATGGAAAATTACCATTTTACTCCTAACTGGGAAAAGTGAGGGTGACAGACAAGGACATGGATCCTGATTTCGGATATACTATCCTGGTTATGGCATTTAGATTCTCTTGCAGCCATACCGGTTGGCGTGGTAAAGAATCTAGATGACATGATTATAGGGTGTATACCCTAGTTATGGACTCTATCGTTTATTGCAGCTATGTTTACTGGCGTGGCAAAAATTTTGGCAGTATGGTTTTGGATAGACGTGTATGGTTATCAGGTCGTATCTTAAATTGATTCACTTCCTTTTGACCAAATGATGAGGATAATTTATTCCCTTATTCTCGACTTATCATTCATTTCTTTTCTCATCGTATGATAATTTCCTCATCTTGCCATCATTTCTTTTGACTTGTTTAGCTATGTCTTGATTACACCAATCACCTATCTTATATCTACATCTGTCATCTACACTTGAAGACTCTGAAAATTTTGAAATTTTCATATCTAAATTGTTTCTTAAATTTCGATACTGTTAAGATTTTGATTCCCTTCTGTCTGTGACCAATCAATTTTGGTCGTCTTGTTTTTCGTGCCAAAGAGTGTCTTAGTTGCTGACTAGACTCTAGATGACTTCAAATTCCTTTGTGACTTGGATTTTTATCCTTGGATTCTCGTGTCCAGCCTTCGTTGATCTTATTCTCCATCTTGCCCAAATTCTGATTTACTTGAAAGTTGATCAACTTAGATCGTGTTGAGACAAATTTCTTTATCGTTGTTGGATTTCAATGCTATTAACCCTCGTGCATTGACTTTCGATTTTGATCATGTTTGGATTTTGGACACTCGTGTCTAAACTCTTTTCGACATTGATTTCATTTCCTGATTACATCCAAATTCTTTGTGATTAGTCGTGCCTAGATGATTTGGCATGACTAAGACAACTTAGGATTTCCTTGATCGTGATTTTAACGATCATAACTATATATTTTATCTTGCCTCAAACTCGTGCCTAAAATTTTTGATTTTTAATCACGACTAACTAGTGTGACTACGAAATTATTCGTGTTAGAATTGAACATGTTTGACTTTCTACCGTACCTAATTGACTTGGGTTCCTTCCTAAATTGTGCTTTTAGGACCTTGATTTCGAATTCATGATTTATCGTCTTTCACAACTGAACTTGGACCTTGATCGTGCTTATGTGACCTATAATCTGGTTTCTATCAAATCTATCTCTCAATCGTGCTATACTTAAATTTTTCTCTCCATTTGCTTCTCTTAGCCCTGTTTTAGATCATGACTATCCGATTTTAATTTTCATGATCTTGATAATATTAACCCTCAAATCGTGCTAAAAATCTTGAACCCTAATCGACTGTGTCGAAATAGATCTCCTTCGTACTTGAATTTTGATTCTCTAGTCACTCGTGCTCAGGTTTCATTCCTGATCATGACTAGGTTTGCGATTTTTGTCGCTCTACTCTACTTCGTGCCTAAGTGGTTAATCATTCCAATATTCTTGAACGCGTCTGGGTCTTGATTTTACTCATGACCAGGTGGTTAAATTCTCGATCACTGTTTGTGCTAAGTATTATTATTATTCCTAACAATACCTAACCACATCATTTTTGTCTTGATCGTGCCTATGTATAATCCTAAATCTAATTTCATCCAGCTGAAATCCCGTTGATCAAAATTTTGACTTGATTGTAATCGGACGAAGCTCTAGTTTTGATTTCGTTATCATACCTCTATCGTGCCAAGTGAACTTAGACTATTTCCAGTTTTAATCACGTTCGAACTTGGATCGTATTTCATGATTTTATTAATCATACTCCTTAATCCTTGATCGGGCCTGTGCGACTTTCGGGTTGATTTCCATCAACCCTAAGCCCTACAAATCACCCCGTACTTGAACTTCATTTATATCTTCGATTCTCCTAATCGTCTCTAAAACCGTGCCTCAATGACTTGATTTATTTCTGAAATCATGCACATATGATTTTGTTCACATCATGATTCTATCGTGCCAAATCCTTCATCGTGCCTGAATAATTTTGAATTGATTTTCCTGATCGTGCAAAACTCGTCATTCTTGGATCATGCCTAAAATATTACTTAAATCTTTTATCATGTATTAACCCCACTACCAACCTTTAATTTCGAGGACGAAATTTTTATAAGGTGGGTAGGATGTAAGCCCCCTGAATTTTTGAGATTTATTTTTGAATTTTCTAAATAATTTATTTTCGATAATTTATTTTGTTTAATTAATTTTGATCTTTAAATGCTCTTTACCGTAACTTGGAATTCTAGAGCATCAGGGATGCCAGTCTCTGGAAACTTCCTTCTTGAAGTTTGTAGTAGACGAGATTATCTTCATGTTGATATTTCGTGTCCCACTCGAACTTGTTCCCTTGTGCTCTGTTTGCTTCGTGCAACTTTCAGGTCAATTTAGACCAATTTATCGTCTTTCGTAATTTGTGATTTAATTTCCAACTTAATTTTCCTGATGAAGTCCTTCCTCCTATATTTGTATCCCTTTCTAAGAGGAAGAGAAGTGATGAATCTGAGACCGCCTCCAAAAGGAGTACTAAGCCTCAGACATCTAAGAAGAAGAAAGGAGTGTCAGTAACTACTACTTCATCTTTAGGTGGCATCTCAGTTGATGAAAATGATGACGCCGATAAAGACGAAGAGACTGATGAAGACAACCTCCCTTTGATAACAAGGAGGTCGAGAGGAAAGTATGTCAAGAAGACCGTCAGCAAGATGAAAGGCAATGAACTCCTAGAAACGATTATGAGTGGAGGAGTTTTGCCAGAAATCAATAAAACGGCTTCTACTGAACAAACAGAGTCTGATGATATTCACCTTCCAGCAGTTTCAACTGAACAGACTGAGGTGGAGTCCGCTCAAGCTCAGGAAACAACTGCTCCAACAACAAGCGGAGTAGTTATTGAACCCTCGGATATGAGGATGATCCCATTTGAGCATGGGACAGAAGGCGTCATCCAGGCACTGGATGACCAGATTGATTATTCTGAAGAAGAACCAGCTATGGCAGAGGTTACAGAACAGCCAGAAGTTCTTAAAACACAAGGTGAAGAGAACATTTCTTTGACCAAAGGCGATGAAGACGTGCCGGCGTCCGAGCTATCAGCTGCTGATGATTTGTTGAAGAATGTTTGTCAAGACATCATTCTTCGAACTGACATTTCAGAGAAGACTGAACCGGCAGTCAATACTGAGCTAGCTGTCATCGCTGTTCCTGAGATTGATGAAGATGTGAATATCATAGACTCTGGATCATAGACTCATCCTGAAGCTGGGGATGAAGAAGAAGAAGCAGAAACTGAAGGAGGAGAAGATTGGCATACTGGCACTTCTACTCCTTATGATGAGGATAAAGTCAAGGGGAACAGAATGGAACTTAGCCCCGAACCTGTTCAATCTCCGGATAACGCTCCAGCACCCAGTAATTCTGGAGCTGGAAGCAGCCACATGAAGCAGGTGTCGGATACTATCATGGATAGACTACGAGAAGACGCCAGACTCCCCCAACATATTGAATATGAACCTCAGCCTGGTAGAACTTTATTTCAAATTTTGTTTCTGTTGTTTCTTTTTCTCTATATGCTGATTTTTATTATTTTCTTTGATTATAGGAACTGCTGCAGCAATGAGTTCAACTCATGCTCCACTTACCCAGGCTGATGCTGATGAAGGGAGTTCACACTTGCCAACTTCTCCAGTAGCACCTACTTCTGTTCCCAGGGTAGAGAATATTCAAGCTTCTTTTTCAATGATGACAGCGACACCTGGATTTAAGACTGGACTAGCAAGAACTCTGGGAATGTATTCAGAGATCATTTACTCATATCTAGATACATATTCCAGACGTTTCTTGAAGGATGAAGCTATGCCCTTTTCTGATCTTCGAACTATGGTCAAGTTCCCGCTCATGGCGTTGCGACATGCTGGTTGCGAATCTCAGTGCATCTTCTTCGTACATCTCATGGATGAGTTAGAAATAACTATCCGAAAATACTGGGAGACTAAGAAAGAAGACATTCAATCCTTAACTGCGGCTGAGATTAGTCAACTAGAGTATGAAGCTCAGTCCCAGCAAGCTGCATTGGAAGCATTTCTTGCCTCTTCTTCTGAGAAATTAGTAGAAAAGGGCGAAGAAATATTATCTACTCGTCAAAGAGTAGAGCTTCTGGAGAAAGATAAAGCATCCAAAGCTGAAGAGCTGAAGAATTTGAAAGAGGAGTTGGCTCGCCTTCAAGAGCGAATCGCTGTTATAGAGACAGAGCAAGCTGAGGTTACTGCTGCTTATATTTCTGAAGCCGAACGCTGTAAAACTCTTCAAAAGGAGCGAGAGCAAATGCAGGCGGAACAAATTGAAGAAGCTAACCGTCTCCAAACTGCTATTATCATTTTTGATGAACAGAATGTCACAGTTGAAGCAGCTGAAAGAGTTAAGAAAGCTCATGAAGATAAAATGAATGCTGTTCTTGAACGTATCAGGGAGTTAATAACTCCTAATAAGTGAATCTTTTTCATTCTCACTTGTATTCAATGTTTTGATTCTGAATGAAAATGAATGAGAATTCTTGATCTGATTTTTGGTTTTACTGTTTTGGTAATGATATATAAAATATGTTCAGAGGTAAATAATACATGACACATTTCAATAGAATAGAATATACAAACAAGCTTTGTAATTCTATCAGATGATATTAAACCAGAAATGATCTTAGTTTAATACTGATTAGAAAAAATAGAATTCAGACATAAAAATATCTTTGAACTCGATTTTTCATGAACGGATAAACCGTCAGGTATTAATGAACGGGTGAACCGTCGGATGAATATGATAAATGAACGGATGAACCGTCAGGCGTTAATGAACGGACGAACCGTCAGATGAATGTAATAAATGAACGGATGAACCGTCAGGCATTAATGAACGGGCGAACCATCGGATGAATGTGTCATTTTATTATTCGAGGAACTTCTGTCTATAAATATAGCAGAAATCTAACAAGAACGAACACTTCTACTCTTCAACATAAAAATGTCATCTGAAGAAGCATCCAAGAAGGCTGAAATCGTCTCGAAGGTTCAGAAGAACACTGAAGAATGCCCTGTCGATCCATTTCAGCCGAAGAGGTAGAGGCAGACGAAGGTTCGTCTGCACCCAAGCCACCATGAGACATTCTGGACTTTCTGCTTGATCCAGGAAGGACTGAAGAAGAGGAAGCCATGAGGATGGCAGCCTGCAAGTTTCTCGTGGGCTCCAGCAAAGAAGTTCTCAGTTCTTTTGCTGATCGCATTTTCGAGAAGGACGGCAGCGGTCCGCGTCCAAATGTAGAGAAGGATGATAGTGATCTTCCTTAATATCATGTACTATCATTCATGAATAAAATAAAATAAAATTTTATTTATATGCATGAACTTGTCTGATGATTTACAAGCATTTATATTTATACATAATACTTTTTAAGGAATTTGCCATTAATAGGCATCATAACTTTTCGACCATCAAGTTCTGAGAGTTGATAAGCTCCATTTGAGAAAACTCTGCTCACAATATAAGGATCTTCCCACTTTGCGTCGAATTTGCCTTTGCTCATATGAGTCATAGTCATAGGACGTCTGACTGTTAGAACAAGTTCTCCTTTTTGATATTCTTGAACTCTGACTTTCTTGTTAAAAGATCTTGAAATTTTAGTTTGATAGAATTCAATATTCTGTTGAGCAGATAATCGCTTTTCATCCAGAGCTTCTAACTCCTGAAGTCGAAGACGATCATTATTCTCGGCAGTAAGTTCATTAGCGATTGCTATCCTTAAAGAAGGAATTTGAATCTCTAATGGAAGAACAGCTTCGCATCCGTACACCAGAGAGAAAGGTGTACATTTAGTAGCATTACGAACTGTAGTACGGTAAGCCCACAAACACTCACCAAGTTTCTCACTCCAATTACGTTTGTTAGTAGAGACAAACTTCTTTAAGAGTTTGATGATGGTCTTGTTGAAAGCTTCTGCTAATCCGTTAGCTGCCGGATTATATGCGGTAAAAGCCACATTGTTGATTCGATGATCGTCACAGAATTGAGTAAATTTCTGGCTGACGAATTGTGGACCATTATCATGAATAATACGTCGAGGAACACCAAATCTGTAGATGACATGCTGTTTGATAAAGTTGATGACATTGGACGTCTTGACTTTAGATAAAGGAATAACTTCAGCCCATTTGGAGAAATAATCGGTTATTGCGAGAATAAACCGATGACCTTTTGATGACGACGGATTGATCGGACCAATAATGTCCATGCCCCAAGCTTCGAAGGGCCATGATGCTATCGTTGGATGCAGAAATTCTGAGGGTTGATGAATAAAATCCGTATGGATTTGACAAGCTTTACACTTTCTTGCATATTCGATGGCATCTGATACCATAGTGGGCCAGTAATAACCCATACGTCGAATACGGTCTTGAAGTTTTGGTCCAGGCTGATGTGCTCCACAAATTCCATCATGTGCTTCACGAATGATTTATTGAGCCTCATCACCGATAACACATCGAAGAAGTAAACCATCATAAGCTCGACGATATATGGTTTTTGTGGTGTAATTGTAATAGAATCTGAGTGATCGTCGTCTGATAGATGCCGCTTCACTCGGATTATCTGGAAGAATATCATACAATACGAAATCTAAGAAAGGAAGTCTCCAATCTTTATCCGTACTCTGAGTCTCAGCTGAATTACTGAAGATGAATTCCATGCTAGAATCAGATGAAGATGATAATAATTTACGACTAAATCCAAATCCTCTTGTTGTGTTGACATCATGAGATGTTGATTCTTCAATGTCAACTGGAAGTCCTATAGTTAGATTGTTTTCAAGATGAAATAATTTTCGATTGCAAACAACAATCATTTGTTGACGTCTAATTGGAATAGCCAACACCGCTGCAAGATTGGCGAGAGCATCAGCTTCTGTGTTACATGCTCGCCTAACATGTTCAATAAAGAACCCTTCAAATGAAGAAGCCATAGATATAGCCGATCTATGATAAGGAACCAGATCTTGATGGCAAACTTCATAAATACCCCTTATCTGATTGAAAATGAGTTTAGAATCTCCATACGCTTCCAAATGTTGAATATTCAGATGTTTAGCGAGTTGAAGACCAATAAGCAGTGCATTGTATTCAGCTACGTTATTTGAACATGGTTGATCCAGAGAATAAGCTCTTTGGATAGCAAGACCTTCTGGCGACACAAGAACGATTCCAACCCCAGCGACAATATCACCATTAGGACCTATTCTTGAAGCTCCATCAAAGAATAGACGCCAAGTAGGATCTTCTTCAGCAATTTGGCTTGAATCTAGGACTTCATCTGGGATTTCATCATAGAGTTTTGAATTTCCTGGAATTGAATGAGCATCCAAAAAATCAGCTAAAGCTTGTCCTTTGACTGATTTCTGAAGAATGTAGTACATATCATACTGAGCAAGTAAGATTCCCCAGTTAGCCAATCGAGAATTCAAAATACTGGGTTTCTTCATTATGACCCGTATAGGATTAATCCGGGAAATGACATGAATAGTCTGACCAATGATATAATGTCGTGTCTTTTGGACAGCGAACATTAAGGCTAAACATTCTTTTTCGACCGGAGAATATCGAGGTTCAGCTCCGGTCATAGTACAACTGAGATAGTAAATGGCTTGTTCATGACCATTTTGATTCTTTTGAGCGAGCAATGCACCCAGTGAATGACTCATTTCTCGGGTATATAGGAGGAACGGTATTCCTGAGACAGGAGATACCAATACTGGAGGGCTCATCAGATATTGTTTTATATCATCGAATGCCTTCTGACATTCATCATTCTAGACAAAAGAAACACCTTTCTTCATAAGTTTATTGAATGGTCTGCAGCGTCCTGAAAGATTAGAGATGAATCTCCTGATATAAGCGATCCTTCCTTGAAATCCTCGTAGCTCTTTTAAGGTGCGTGGAGGACGCATCTCTTGGATGGCTTTGATCTTCTCGGGATCCACGTGTATACCTTTAGCGGTAATGACAAAGCCAAAAAATTTGCCACTAGAGACGCCTAAGAAGGACTTAGTAGGGTTCATCTTTAATTGATGCTTACGCATTAGATCAAAAATAGTCTTCAAATCTTGGATGTGATCCTCTTTTTGTCGACTTTTGACTGTAATATCATCAACATAGCATTCGACTATTTTTCGTAAATGTTCACGGAATATAGTGCTCATAGCTCGTTGATAAGTTGCTCCTGCATTCTTGAGACCGAATGGCATCACCGTATAACAGTATGTACCGATCGGCGTTCTGAAAGAAGTGTGCTTCTCGTCATCTGGAAACATTTTGATCTGATTATATCCAGAATACCCGTCCATGAATGACATTCGTTCAAACCCACAGGTATTATCGATCATAACATCAGTAATTGGTAGAGAAAATTCGTCTTTAGGACATACCGCATTGAGATCGCGGAAGTCTATGCATACTCTGATCTTGCCAGTCTTTTTAAGGACATGAACTATATTAGCCACCCAATCAGGATGTTGTTCCTCTCTAATAAACCCGGAGGCCATGAGTTTATTGACTTCAGCTTCAATTGCATCCATAATGTCTGGACGAAATCGTCGCTGTTGTTGCTTGACCGGTTTAGCATTCGGCATGATATTGAGTTTATGAGTTGCTATCTGTGGATCAAGTCCTGGCATATCTTCATAACTCCAAGCGAAGACATCGATATATTCACGAATAAGTTTGATCATGTCTTGCTTATCAGTTTCTGAAAGACTTTCACTGATGAATATTGGTTTGGGGGATCCCTCTTCACCAACATCTATTTGAACAAGTTTGTCTTCAGTCGGAGGTTCTTTTTGTTCGAATCGGAACTCCCATTGATTATCTAACCTTTGGGCCCATTGTTCTGATTCAGGTGAGATTTCAAACCCATCTTCGTCTTTATCACTTTCTTCAGAACAGTCAATGGAGACCATGTTGGAAGACAGAATATTGCAGTGGAATTCACCAATACTTGTATCAGAATCCCAAGAGGTAGTACTAGAAGAATCAGATCTCTTATCTTCGTCAGATTCGGGATCTTCATGGACAATATTAATAAAAGAAATAGGAGCAATATAACCTAATCTGTATTTTGTCCTTCCATATTTCAGAGGAGGAATCCGAACAGGCATTCTTCTTCCTCTCCCATTACTAAGGTGTCACTTCCCATTCCCAGAATACGTATTTTTAAAATGCATGTACTGTTTAAATGTAAATATTTTATATTTATCATGTATTGCTCTGTATTTAAATCCCTTTAATTTTATGTTAATTAATTTTCTGCAATTTCATTTCTGCACTTTACTGTCTGCTTTCATACTCTGCTTTAGCTTTGCTATGGGTTCGGCTCAGATTGGTTTAATTATGTTTGTTCATCATGAACCGAAATAAACCCCCACCTACCACCACTCCTTCATTTAAAACCCATCCCCTTTCTCTCTCTTCATTACTTCACTATTACTCTTCTTCTTCCTCATAACTCTCCCACCAACCTAGGAGAGCAAGGCAAGTGCCAACTTGCTTCTTGATGGATCCCCATTATTATTGTTCCATCATCTTCCTTATTTGATTCTAAGTCTCTTTAGTGCTTGGCATTTTCAATTTCTATGGCTAAATTCTTCTAGATCTAAGTTATAGTATTTTCGGATTTCTGGGGTTTTGATCTATTTAACATTGTTATTTTTAAGTTTTGACGGTTCCATGTTGTAGAGAATTTCGTTCTACCCTATTTTGACCTATGGAAGTCCAAATTTGGACTTACAGTGAAGATTTTATGGAGCTTGGAAGGGGTCCATGACCATCCTTCTCAGGTTTTCCTGAGAAGATGGGTATCTCATTTCACAGCGCATGAGAATCTCATTTTTCAGCCGCATGGATTAATTATTTTCCAATCTCATTTCTCAGCCGCATGGATTAATTATTTCCCAATCTCATTTTTCAGCCGCATGGATTAATTATTTTCCAATCTTATTTCTCAGCCGCATGGATTAATTATTTCCCAATCTCATTTCTCAGCCGCATGGATTAATTATTTCCCAATCTCATTTCTCAGCCGCATGGATTAATTATTTCCCAATCTCATTTCTCAGCCACATGGATTATTTATTTTCCAATCTTATTTCACAGCCGCATGAGAATCTCATTTCTCAGCCGCATGGATTAATTATTTCCCAATCTTATTTCTCAGCCGCATGGATTAATTATTTTCCAATCTCATTTCTCAGCCGCATGGATTAATTATTTCCCAATTATTTCCCACAGCCGCATGGATTAATTATTTCCCAATTATTTCCCACAGCCGCATGGATTATTTATTTCCCGATCATTATTTATCTCCCAATTTTATTTCCCGAATTTGGCATTAATTAACATTGATTGTTATCTTGATTTATTATTGATCATGCGTTCCTAGATGGAACTAAGAGACTGGCTAGTCGTCTTATTGAATTAAATAGAATGAGACACGTTCATATTTGCAATCGATTGGCCAATCCCGAATATTGACATATAGATACATGCAGGCTACAATTATTTATTTTTTTACAAAAACTAGCATGTGTACTTTATGGTCAAGGCATGATTACTCCGTGGTTAGATTTGATTGTTGCATCACGCTATGTAAGACCTACAACATAGCCGCACGGGTATCGTTGTAGAGTTGCGCATATCGTACCCCGTACAAAAGTACTCATTTGAATGACCATGATCCACAGCATGGGATTTCGCTTAACGTAGAGACTATTAAGTTAAATAAAATAATGATGGCATGGAGAGAATGGATTCCCGAGTTCTTACATGGCAGCCCCCTTGGGACGAGTAGTACCTGACGGGCCGGCTGGTTCCCACAGATACTGTAAATCTGCCACACGGGCAGGAAACAGTATCTGCTTTTATTATTATTGTATATTGTATATCGACGGGCGTCCTGCTAGGACTCGTCTAATTCAAGCATGGCGTACATGATTGACTGGATAGACTAGCCTTGCTCGCACATAGTAAGAACTGAGGAAACCCTAATTGCATAATTCCAGGATAACTTGGGACTCACATTAGCAAGCCGTAGTAGTTGATTGCCCGTTCAAGATGATTTGTTTGTGTACTACACTACTCTGTTACCTAACTGGGATGATCAGAATGTCAGGACATGACGGGCCAACTTCTGTCCTTGTTTGGTTGGGAGGTTGGTTCGAAGTGTCGTAATGTGATGTGAATCCTAGTGGAAAGCAGAGATCTATTATCATTATATTCTTTTACTTACTGGTTTAGTCCTTCATATCGTCCTTCCTTGTGGTACTTACTATTAGAGGTCTAACCTCTCTGGTTTTGTATGGCCAGATTTAGAGCCGGTCCCCGAGGATCCAGCTTACTTCCACCTCCAAGATGGTCAATACTAGAGGAATGATCGCAGGAGGACTCGAGTGGGTCCCTCACTTCACCGCTCGTTTTGTTATTTACCTTATACTTAGCCGTTTGGCACCGACATATTAGTTGGATTGTCTTGTACTTACTTTTGCATACTTGTAATTAAGTCAGACTGCAGCTGATAACAATTGTGTACACTTTACTATACCATCTGGCTATGTTTTATAAAGCCAGATCTCAAGAACATTTTGACTGAGCGTTTGGGACGCCTTACTGCTTCATCTTACATGTTCTTTATTACTGTTTCTTATTTGAATGATTGAGACAATAGATGTGAAGTTAGGGGTGCAACTCGGGCGGGTTGGGTCGGGTTTGAGGTCAATCCGAGCCCAACCCGATAGATCATAAGCCTAGCCCAAGCCCAAGCCCGACCCGACTTCGGGTTCAACATATGAAGTCCAAGACCAAGCCCGGAGGATCGGGTTGGGCTCGGGTTGGGTCGGGTCCATCGGGTTTATCGGACTCTAATATGATATTTGAAATAATTTTAAACAAGAGTAATATTAAATGCATAATGAAATAGCAATCAAGCCTCAATCATTACAAAATAAAACTGAAATGAGATTTAGGACAAGGAATTGAAGAGTTCGAGTGAAAAAAATTATAGTTTAAACTTTTTATTTAAGTAGTATGAAACAATATATATATATATATATATATATATAAATTATATGTATGTCGGGTTTCGGGTTCTTCGGGTTATCCAACACATGAACCCAAGCCCAACCCAATTTTTGATCGGGTTCAAATATTTTAACCCGAGCCCAAGCCCGAACCCGAATAACTTTAACCCTAATCCAACCCATTAACGGGTTTATCCGATCGGGTTCGGGTTTAGCCCGCCCGAGTTGTACCCCTATGTGAAGTGACCATAGAAAGACTTTTATGTAGTATGCACCCCCTCGTCTGGTTAGACAGCATTGATCGTATTATACGGTATTCATCTACCCGTAATACGTAGCTGGCTGAGTCATTCTCCCGCTCTCCAGTATTCTGGTTCTGGGACGTGACAAGGTTTTAGTGGTGGCCCATGCAGGTCTGATTTCAGACTTGTGGGGTGTTTTGATTTATAGGATGTCTCAATCACACGTGTTCCCCCTTGATCTCATGATTCGTTATTCTCAACCCTTGCTTGACATTCCGGTATCCTTTGACTTCATTGATCCTTCATGTCCGGTTGTTTGATTGTTCTCTTGTCCCTTTTCTTAGGGGCACTTCGTCCGCATTGGTCAGATCTGGGCAGCAACAACAAGAGCAACATGGACAACCTGACCAGGTTGGTCAGCAACAAGGGCCAGTCTCACCTCAGGAGGCTACTCAGGAAGAAGTGATAGTGGAAGCAGTAGCTGGATCGCAGTATCCGGATGTTCCACCACCACCAACAGTTCCACCTACCCAAGTGGACACACCAGCCCTTCTGGAGATCATGAGAGGAATGATGGCTACTCAGTAACATCAGATGTTGGTCCAGCAACGCATGCACACTCAGCTACAAGAGCAGAATGTGCTACTCAACCAA
This sequence comes from Iris pallida, assembly GCA_029216955.1. Classification (NCBI taxonomy): domain Eukaryota; kingdom Viridiplantae; phylum Streptophyta; class Magnoliopsida; order Asparagales; family Iridaceae; genus Iris; species Iris pallida. Next base: position 12,398,822 of record JANAVB010015600.1, read on the forward strand.
GGATTGCAGACAGCATTGGAAAGAGGGGCAAGGCCAGATTCAGGAGCATCAGCCAGGTTTTGCAAGTACAACCCCCGCCGTTTCGAGGGCACGGAGGATGCCATCTCAGCAGATGCATGGCTTAAGGATATTGAGGCTATTCTGGCAGCAGCTAAGGTACCGGCAGAAGAACGTGTGGATCTAGTGAAGCTGTTACTTCAGGATCTCGCACGTGATTGGTGGGAATCAGAGGAAGTGGGCATCAGACGTCCTGTGGCTTGGAACGATTTCACTGCAAGATTCAAGACCAAGTACTATGGAGTTGTGGCGCAGTTTGAGCTACAACAGAAATTTATCAACCTCAGGCAGGCCGGTAAGACTGTAGATGCTTATGCAGCGGAGTTCTGCAGATTGAGTAGATTCGCCCCAGAGATGGTAGCAACAGAGCGCCAGAGGGCCATGAGGTTTCAGCAAGGGTTTCATCTTGAGCTCTTGCAATTAATAGAGGGGCACAATTACCAGACTTTTGACGAAATATTAACGGCAACTCGAAGGCATGAGATCACTATTCAGAGGCTTACAGTAAGAACTGGGGGTCAGAAGAGATCCCACAGTCAGATGGAAGGAGGGGGAGCAGCGCCCCGAACAACGACACCATCCACTGGCATTCGTATCCACGATGTGGTGATACGAGGACCAGCACCACCACCCAGGCAGCGGCAACAGCAACAGAGGAAGAACCAGCAACCCCCGGCGGGCTGCACTTATTGTGGGAAGATGGGGCACACTAGAGATGTGTGTCGGACATTGAATGGACTGTGTCTGATATGTGGAAATCCAGACCATCGGGTTACCACATGTCCCATGAATTCGAGGTCAGGAGGACCAGGGCAACAGTTTCTTGCTCTGCCAACACCAGGGGCAGGCCAGTATCGAGGACCAGCAGTGGCAGTAAGGCCGTTGGCACAGCGTCCATTAGTACCGCAGGCTCAGATGTTTCGGCAGCAGGGACCGCCGATGCAGCAACACCAGCATAGACCACCCCAGCATCATCAAGGAAGGGGCCAGCAACAACATCAGGCTAGGCCGCAGCATGGGAATCAGCAAGGAGGTCGAGGGCAAGCATTCACTCTGTCCTTGGAGGAGGCATTGGCATCGGGGGATGTTGTGGCAGGTAACATTCTCGTCGCCTCATATCCCGCAATAGCATTGTTTGATTCGGGAGCATCCCATTCATTTATATCTGCACGATTTGCGACACGGCTAGGAATGGAGTTCGAGGCATTGCCAGGAAGGTTGAATATACTCACTGGTAATGGGCTCGTAGGAGTTAGTAGAGTTATTCTAGCGTGTAGCGTTGTAGTTTGCGGGCATTCCTTACCCGCCCGGTTGATAGAATTTCCTGTTGGAAATTTCGACGTTATCTTAGGCATGGACTGGCTGAAAGACAGTCATGCGACAATAGATTGTCGTAGAGGGAGTGTATCTTTTGATATTCCAGGCATGAAGCGGTTCACCTTAGTCAGATCAGAGGCAACTCAACAAGAGCAGGGAGTAGTGACGGCAATGAAAGAAGTTCAAGTCCCGAAGGTAGTTGAAGAGTTTCTAGACGTATTTCCTGAAGAACTTCCAGGTCTACCACCGGTTAGAGATATTGAGTTCAGTATAGAATTGGCACCTGGAACTAAACCGATATCAGATCGAATTTATAGAATGGCAGATTCCGAGCAGGCCAAGGTATATCAGCACATAGAGGAACTGAAGGAGAAGAAGTTCATCCAAGCTAGCGTGTCACCATGGGCAGCACCAGTGGTACTTGTGGAGAAGAAGGATGGGTCATCCAGATTGTGCATCGATTACAGGAAGCTTAACGCAGCAACAGTGAAGAACAAGTACCCACTACCCAGGATCGACGACTTATTTGATCAGTTGAACAAAGCTAGAGTTTTCTCCAAGATAGATCTTCGTTCAGGGTATCATCAAGTGAGGGTTCTGAAGGAGGACATTCCCAAGACAGCATTCAGGTCGAAGTATGGGCATTATGAATTCTTAGTAATGCCGTTTGGTTTGACCAATGCTCCAGCAATCTTTACGGATTTAATGAATCGCATCTTTATGTCGTACTTGGATCAATTTGTCGTTGTGTTTCTCGACGACATTCTTGTATATTCAACTAGTGAAGAGGAGCATGAAGATCACCTCCGGAAAGTGTTGCAGGTTCTGAGAGAGAACCAGTTATACGCCAAGCTCAGCAAGTACGAGTTCTGGATGGATCACATTTCATTTTTGGGTCACATCATATCAGGAGCTGGAGTAGCAGTAGATCCCAAGAAGGTAGAAGCAGTAGAGAGTTGGCCAGTACCCAAGACCGTAGCTGATGTACGGAGTTTCTTGGGATTGGCAGGATATTACAGAAGGTTTGTATCAGACTTTGCAAGGCTTTCAGCACCTATGACCCGCTTGACACGGAAGGATGTACCATTCGTCTGATCGGCAGAATGTCAGGCATCATTCGAGACTTTGAAGCAGAAGTTGATATCAGCACCTATTCTTACATTGCCGGTTGGACCCGGAGGTTTTACAGTATATTACGATGCGTCAGGTAAAGGACTAGGATGTGTCCTTATGCAACATAGGAAGGTGATAGCGTATGCATCTAGGCAGCTTCGGGACCACGAGAAGAATTACCCAACTCATGATTTGGAGTTAGCGGCAGTAGTATTTGCTCTGAAGTTATGGAGGCATTACTTATATGGTGACCGAGTGGAGATGTACACAGATCATAAAAGTCTAAAGTACATCTTTATCCAGAAGGAACTAAACATGAGGCAGAGAAGATGGTTGGAGTTGATTAAGGATTATGACGTGGAGCTTCAGTATCATCCAGGCAAGGCGAATGTAGTAGCAGACGCTCTCAGCAGAAGAGGTAGCGCATTTATGTTAACAACACAGAGGCATATCTTAGAAGACCTTCAGGAGATGGGCATCGAGGTTATACTTCCTAGTGATATAGGAGTTCTGACGAGTCTACAAGTTCAATCCGACTTGATAGACAGGATCAAGGCAGCTCAGGCACAAGACCCAAGGATTCAGAAGCTTAGGACAGAATGTGAGTCAGGACTCAGGAAGGAGATGCAGATTCATGAGGATGGTACATTAGGTTTGGGTCACATCTATGTGTGCCTAGTGGAGATATCAGACAGGAGGTTGTGACAGAAGCTCACAGTTCTCAGTATTCTGTACACCCTGGAGGGACCAAGATGTACCAAGATATCAAGCAGCACTTCTGGTGGAACGGGATGAAGAGGGAGATAGCTAGATTTATTTCCCGTTGCTTGGTATGTCAGCAAGTGAAGGCAGAACAGCAGAGGCCAGCTGGATTATTGCAACCGCTTCCTATCCCGGAATGGAAGTGGGAACACATCACAATAGACTTTGTGACCGGTTTACCGAGATCACCAAGTGGTAAAGATGCTATTTGGGTGATAGTGGACCGACTTACAAAGGTAGCACACTTTCTTCCTTTCAGAGTAGGGCAATCTACAGAAAAGTTGGCAGAGTTGTATATGCAGCAGATAGTCAGGCAGCATGGAGTCCCCATCAGCATTGTGTCAGACAGAGATACCCATTTTACATCACATTTTTGGAAGAGCTTACATCATAGTCTGGGTACCAAGTTAAGGTTTAGCACGACCTACCATCCGCAGGCGGATGGACAATCAGAAAGAACGATTCAGACTTTGGAAGATATGTTGCGAGCTTGCACTCTAGATTTTGGAGGGTCTTGGGAGAGTCACCTGCACTTGGTCGAATTCTCATATAACAATAGTTATCAAGCCAGTATCCAGATGGCGCCATTTGAAGCACTATATGGTAAGAAGTGCAGGTCACCGCTTGCATGGGATGATATCGGGGAGAGGAAGATGTTAGGCCCAGAAATGATTGTTCAGACGGTTGAAGTGATTAAGGGAATTAGAGAGCGACTTCGAGTTGCGCAGGATCGGCATCGTCATTGGGCGGACCAGCATCGTAGGCCGCTAGAGTTTTCTGTTGGAGACCACGTATTCTTGCGGATCTCACCTACTCGTGGGGTCATTAGGTTTGGTGTTCGCGGGAAATTGAGTCCGCGGTACGTGGGCCCATTTGTTATCCTTGAGAGGATAGGCGATGTTGCTTATTGTTTATCCCTTCCACCTTCGTTACGAGAGGTGCATGACGTGTTTCATGTATCTCAATTGCGAAGGTATGTATCGGACCCAAGCCATGTCCTTGATCATTCTGAGCTGGTTGTTGGTACCAACCTGTCTTACGAGGAACAGCCTGTGTCTATTTTGGACCGAAGAGAGAAGATACTCAGGAACCGAACAATTAGTCTTGTCCGGGTTGCTTGGGGTCATCACTGTTTAGGGGAGTCAACGTGGGAACGTGAGGATGATATCCGATCACGGTATCCGCACCTGTTTGACTCACAAGGTATATTTCTTCCTGTATACCTTGATTGTCTTAACTCCACATGCTTGTCACATTATGAGTAGAATTGCGTGGTGTCGGCGATAGTTAAAACATAGATATGTTACTTGCTATTGGCATTGTAGAATGATTGCTTACTTAAATTGCTTGTACCTGGATTAGTTCAGCTCTGATGTTTCTATCATGCATGGATTTAAAATTCCGAAGACGGAATTTTTTCTAAGGAGGGTAGAGATGTCACTTCCCATTCCCAGAATACGTATTTTTAAAATGCATGTACTGTTTAAATGTAAATATTTTATATTTATCATGTACTGCTCTGTATTTAAATCCCTTTAATTTTATGTTAATTAATTTTCTGCAATTTTATTTCTGCACTTTACTGTCTGCTTTCATACTCTGCTTTAGCTTTGCTATGGGTTCGGCTCAGATTGGTTTAATTATGTTGGTTCATCATGAACCGAAATAAACCCCCACCTACCACCACTCCTTCATTTAAAACCCATCCCCTTTCTCTCTCTTCATTACTTCACTATTACTCTTCTTCTTCCTCATAACTCTCCCACCAACCTAGGAGAGCAAGGCAAGTGCCAACTTGCTTCTTGATGGATCCCCATTATTATTGTTCCATCATCTTCCTTATTTGATTCTAAGTCTCTTTAGTGCTTGGCATTTTCAATTTCTATGGCTAAATTCTTCTAGATCTAAGTTATAGTATTTTCGGATTTCTGGGGTTTTGATCTATTTAATATTGTTATTTCCAAGTTTTGATGGTTCCATGTTGTAGAGAATTTCGTTCTACCCCATTTTGACCTATGGAAGTCCAAATTTGGACTTACAGTGAAGATTTTATGGAGCTTGGAAGGGGTCCATGACCATCCTTCTCAGGTTTTCCTGAGAAGATGGGTATCTCATTTCACAACCGCATGAGAATCTCATTTCTCAGCCGCATGGATTAATTATTTTCCAATCTCATTTCTCAGCCGCATGGATTAATTATTTCCCAATCTCATTTTTCAGCCGCATGGATTAATTATTTCCCAATCTCATTTCTCAGCCACATGGATTATTTATTTCCCAATCTTATTTCACAGCCGCATGAGAATCTCATTTCTCAGCCGCATGGATTAATTATTTCCCAATCTCATTTCTCAGCCGCATGGATTAATTATTTCCCAATCTCATTTCTCAGCCGCATGGATTAATTATTTCCCAATTATTTCCTACAGCCGTATAGATTAATTATTTCCCAATTATTTCCCACAGCCGCATGGATTATTTATTTCCTGATCATTATTTATCTCCTAATTTTATTTCCCGAATTTGGCATTAATTAACATTGATTGTTATCTTGATTTATTATTGATCATGCGTTCCTAGATGGAACTAAGAGACTGGCTAGTCGTCTTATTGAATTAAATGGAATGAGACACGTTCATATTTGCAATCGATTGGCCAATCCCGAATATTGACATATAGATACATGCAGGCTACAATTATTTATTTTCTTACAAAAACCAGCATGTGTACTTTATGGTCAAGGCATGATTACTCCGTGGTTAGATTTGATTGTTGCATCACGCTATGTAAGACCTACAACATAGCCGCACGGGTATCGTTGTAGAGTTGCGCATATCGTACCCCGTACAAAAGTACTCATTTGAATGACCATGATCCACGGCATGGGATTTCGCTTAACGTAGAGACTATTAAGTTAAATAAAATAATGATGGCATGGAGAGAATGGATTCCCGAGTTCTTATATGGCAGCCCCCTTGGGACGAGTAGTACCCGACGGGCCGGCTGGTTCCCACAGATACTGTAAATCTGCCACACGGGCAGGGAACAGTATCTGCTTTTATTATTATTGTATATTGTATATCGACGGGCGTCCTGCTAGGACTCGTCTAATTCAAGCATGGCGCACATGATTGACTGGATAGACTAGCCTTGCTCGCACATAGTAAGAACTGAGGAAACCCTAATTGCATAATTCCAGGATAACTTGGGACTCACATTAGCAAGCCGTAGTAGTTGATTGCCCGTTCAAGATGATTTGTTTGTGTACTGCACTACTCTGTTACCTAACTGGGATGATCAGAATGTCAGGACATGACGGGCCAACTTCTGTCCTTGTTTGGTTGGGAGGTTGGTTCGAAGTGTCATGATGTGATGTGAATCCTAGTGGAAAGCAGAGATCTATTATCATTATATTCTTTTACTTACTGGTTTAGTCCTTCATATCGTCCTTCCTTGTGGTACTTGCTATTAGAGGTCTAACCTCTCTGGTTTTGCATGGCCAGATTTAGAGCCGGTCCCCGAGGATCCAGCTTACTTCCACCTCCAAGATGGTCAATACTAGAGGAATGATCGCAGGAGGACTCGAGTGGGTCCCTCACTTCACCGCTCGTTTTGTTATTTACCTTATACTTAGCCGTTTGGCACCGACATGTTAGTCGGATTGTCTTGTACTTACTTTTGCATACTTGTAATTAAGTCAGACTGCAGCTGATAACAATTGTGCACACTTTACTATACCATCTGGCTATATTTTGTAAAGCCAGATCTCAAGAACATTTTGACTGAGCGTTTGGGACGCCTTACTGCTTCATCTTACATGTTCTTTATTACTGTTTCTTATTTGAATGATTGAGACAATAGATGTGAAGTGACCATAGAAAGACTTTTATGTAGTATGCACCCCCTCGTCTGGTTAGACAGCATTGATCGTATTATACGGTATTCATCTACCCGTAATACGTAGCTGGCTGAGTCATTCCCCCACTCTCCAGTATTCTGGTTCTGGGGCGTGACATAAGGCCAGTTCTGAAGTCATAACCCATATTTTTAATGATGTCTTTAGATTGCTGACTATAACAACGTAGTTGTAATCTTCCAGTATCATCGTTTTTGTCATCATCTTCAGGGTTAGAAGGATTTTGGGGCCCTTTGTAAAAGACTATTGGAATATCTCCTAGTTTTCTGCTGGGAACCAGAAAGTATGAAGTTTGTGCTGATTCTAGGGATACATCTGTATGGAAAGTCTGTACAACTCCTATAGTTATTGTTCTCAAGTCATCTAACAAATGTAAATAACTATGAACATGATTACACACATCAACATACTGCAAAGATGGAGACTTTTCATTAAATTTAAAAGTAGCAGTATTTATATTGGAAGAAGGCTGAGCCTTAGAGATCTTAGCCAAATCAATGACTAAAGGGGGAGAAGAAGAACGAGAAGAAGTTTTGTTTCGATTAAGATCGATAACAAATGGGTCATAAGAGGTGAGCTCCCTTGAAGTCTGAGATGGAAGAGTAGTCTGCCCTCCAACTGGGATTACCAGAGTATCCTGTTTCATATGTGAAGATACAGGAACTGTAGTACGCCCACTGACAGGAATGATCAGTGTATCTTGAGTAGACGACTGAGGTAATGGAGAGATCCGTCCGCTCACTGGAATAATGAAGGGAGCTTCTCCAGAAGATTTAAGAGATTGTTGCTGAGTAGTTCGACCTTTAACAGGGATTATTAAAGTCTCACTTTGTGGATCCTCTTTCTCCATAGCTTGTATCACCCTTGTATACTCTTCTTTGTACATCCGGGAATCATTGAAATAAGCTTCAACCCCATGGAAGGGATTTATATCAGCAACTTCCTTTTGTACTCTTCTATTGCTGTCAATGTATTTAAAACACTGATGAAGAGTAGATGGCACCACATTATTTTCATGAAGAAAGGGCCTCCCTAGAAGAAGATTATAAGATCCCACGATCTCGATCACATAGAAAGTGACTTTGGATCTGAAATCGCCAATCTGAAGTTTCAGATGAATCTTTCCCAAAGGCTCGCTTCGGCTCTGATTGAATCCCAGGATAGTAGTAACCGTCTTGGAAAGCTTGTGAAGAGGAATTTTTAGTTCATCCAACAGACTCTTTGGCATTATACTTATAGCAGACCCTGGATCAATGAGGATATGGTCTGCCTTCACCGTATCGATATAACCGGTGTAGTAGAGAGGCCGATCATGTCGATTATCCTCCAGTAGCATGTTATCTTGTGTAAAAGTGATATTTGGTATAATCTCCAATACACTATTGCAATGTAAGCAAGTGACAGGTTCTTCACCTGGCTTTTTTAATTGTACAAGACAAGAGTCAGCCTGAAGAAGTGCCTCACTTAACGTCGCCCGAGTTTCTTTAGAAAGACGTAGAAGTTCAAATAGGGACATTCTAGCTGGAGTATTAGCAAGTTGAGCTAGAATGTCGAAGTTATAAGGTTTCTGAAGCCCAAGAGGAGGGGACTTCTTGATTGGCTTATCAAATCGAGCCTGTTGTTTGCCTTTCTCAAGAGCTGTGGGCTTGGAAGGAGCAGGTTCAACCGGTGCAGTGGAAGGAATAGGTGCAGTGGATGGTTCTTCTTCAAGAGGAACATTAGGAACATCTTTGTCAGCAGGAGGGATATCAGGAGTATCCTCGGGATTTTTAGAATAATCTTTTAGATAAGGTTTCCCTGTTCGAGTAGCACCAGCAAGTGCTTCTTCCTTATCTTTTGGCTCTGTGTTGGGAGTAGATCCGAGAGAAGTCATATGACATGACTTAATCTTTCCAGCCTTCTTGGACTTTCGAGATGTAGTCTTTTGAAGAGGAGGAGATTCAAAGTCTGCCACTAGATCAGGATGAATCTACATGATTTCTCCTGTTTCCATAGTGATTGGTACTAATCCTTCAGACTGTGGAGGAGGAATATTCACTATCTCAAGAGTTACCTTGGGAATAGGAACGATCCCGCTTTCAAGGAGTTGAGGAGGAAAATCTCCAAATTGTATAGAGACAACGTTGGAGGTGACAGTTTTCTCTTTCGGAGTAAGAGAGATAGCTCCAGATTTAATCATTTCCTGGATCTTTCCTTTCAGTACATAACATGTACGAATTGTGTGACCCAACATTCTGTGGTACGGACAGTATTTAAGATGATCTGTCTTACCAGCTTCATCAGGTTTCTTAATTTCAGGTAATTGTATTTTATTACCTTTCAGCAGACATTCAAAGATACCAAGGACATCATCGTCATCAAAAGAATATTCTTCTTTGGGGCGAGGTGCTCTTGGCTGTTGAGTCGTAGAGGTAGGAGGAGTTTGAACAGTCGATGCATCTTTGCTCTGAAGATTAACTTCAAGGGTTTCTTTTCCCTTGTTTTTATTGAATTTAGCATTATTGTTATTACTTTGACCTGTTTCTTTAGGAGTCATCTGCACTCCTAAACCTTTGAAAGTTTCGGCACTAATTTCTGCGGCTTTGGCACTGACTATAAAGGAAGGCCAATCTTGAAATTGAGTAGAACCTGTCCACATGCTGATGATTGGCAACAAATTTGATTTGCATGTGTCGATGGTGACAGCATCAGGAGTTCCAAAAAGCATCTTCAGAGCTTCTCTTCGAAACCGTTCAATGAATTCCTTTGTAGTTTCATTATTTTTCTGCTTGATTCTTATAAGAGTAGACATAGTCATGTCATTGAGCCCTTCATAGAATCGTTCAAGAAACATTTGTTTGAAATCGACAAATGAGGTAATACACCCATCCGGGAGACTTCTATACCATTCATAAGTCGTTCCTTTGAGACATCCGACAAACACCCGAGTAAGGAGGGCGTCACTTGGTTGCAGCTGGTCAGTCATCACTTCAAAGTGATTAATAAATTGACTTGGAGAAGTGGTTCCGTCATAGAATGAGATAGTAGGAGGCTTCTATTTAGGAGGATACGATACTTGCTTCCATTCTATCGGATAAGGTTGCTTGATGCCTAACTAACCTTTGTAAACCATCCTTCTGTTTGAATGCCTCAAATTGAGTTCGGAGATTCCTTAATTCTTCAGTAACAACTCCCGAGGATTGTGGAGTTGTAGCTTATAGAGAATAATTGGAAGGAGGAACAGCATTATAAGTACTACCCCCAGCTCTAGAGTGACTAGGAACTGTTTGAGCTTGCCCAGGAGTATTGAATTGTACTGCTGGAGGAACATGTATTGGACTTACACCAGTGTCAATTGGTATGGCTTCTGGTACAGTCTGTCGATTTTGCAGTTGAGTTGCCATGAGTTCATACATCGACTTCATATTATCAGCCATAGATTTTATTTGCTGTTCCAAAGAAGCAATTCTTTGTTCTTGAGGAGTCATGGAAGAAGAAGGTTCATCAGTATTCCCATCGACCATATATATTGTGACTGTACGAGGGATTATTGATGAACTGGTGGATGTTGTTTGTTCTGAATCACTGCTTTGTGTATCAAAGTCAGTTATAGGAGAACTACCCCCAGTAGGAAGAGGTGGGAAGTTAGATTCCCCAAGAAATTCAGAATCATCTTCAGAAATCAAAGTCCTCTGAGTAGAAGCCAGGACTCTTGATCTGGTGCCTCTATATACTCCATCTGGACTATCATTTCTACCCCCAGTATCCCGAGAGGTCATGTTGACAGAAGCATACAGAGGTTCATCTTCATCAGGCATAGGTTCACACTGAATCCGATTGAAAACAGATTGTCGTTTAGTTTGACATCTGCATTGCATTTTGACTCTCGGCTGGAAGTCACATTCATGATCAAGATGGTCCTGATCCATTGATTGACATCTGCATTGAATTATGACTCTTGGCTGGAAGTCACATTCAGCATGGTCCATTGACACAGAATTATTCCTTCTCTTCTGTTGAAGATGTTCTCGTAGATCTGTCTGTGAAGATTGAGGTACATCAGAGAACATTCTTTGTGCATATTTAGGAATATATTTCCGGTTCTTGGGTCTTGATGGCTTTTGATTATATAGAGAGTGATTAATGTGAGCCACATAATTTCTAGCATACTCTGCATCTGGATCTCTTGCTTTTGTTCCCGATTGGTATGGTTTTTTGACACCAGAAGTGCTTCCTAAATGGATTTGATCAAGTTTTGCTCTTAGATCAGTTGGAGGTAACACATTGGTTTTTGAAACTTGGAGTTTTTCTTCCATTGATCTGGATATTTGCAGAGAAGGAAGAGTTGAACCATCCCCTTGATTAGGAGTTGGTAGCAGACCCTCTTTTATAGACAAATTCTGTGTCCAATTCGAAGAAGTCGTAGAAGAAGACATTAAGAAATGTTTCTTCTTAGACTTATTCAAGTTTTGAGACATAGAATATCCAGAAGGAAGAGTAGTCAAAAGACTATCTCCTTTTCTTTGACTAACAAAATTGTCAGTCAAAGCTGTTCCTGAAGTAAAAACTACAGGAGCAGAAGAAACAACTAAAGAATTGTTTCTTTTTGAAGGGACTTTGTGTGAAGGAGTTTTAGCAAGACCACCCCCAGTTCTAGTAGAACCTGGCAAAGAAGAAGAGATAGCTAAAGAGCTATTCTTCTTGGAGTATGCTGGTGACAATTTGGCTAAAGAGCCAGTATTGGCTAAAGAGCCAGATTTTGGTGAAATACATGCTGGAACAGATTTGGCTAAGGAGCCAGTGTTGTTAGCGTGACTTTTGAATTTAGAAATACACGCTGGAACAGATTTGGCTAAAGAGCCAGTGCTGCCAGCGTGACTTTTGAATTTAGAAATACACGCTGGAACAGATTTGGCTAAGGAGCCAGTGCTGCCAGCGTGACTTTTGGAATTAAGATTGCACGCTGGAACAGGCTTGGCTAAGGAGCCAGTACTGCCAGCGTGACTTTTGATTGCTGTCGTCTTCGAACACACAAGAGTGTGCGTGCTTGCAGTAGACTCTTTGCCAGTGTTAGGAGTAGACACTGTGGCAGAAATTTCACCATTGGTTGCCAACTGATTCTTAGGGACGTAGACAGATCGTTCCTTCGACTTGGCAGTAGTGATAGAGGCTGACGTGGGCTTGCCACCCTTAGCCCGCTGCATTTCTTCGTAGGCGAGTTGATCGAATTGGATCGATATCACCTTCTTCGTCGAGCCGGCTGACGAAGTGTCGCATTGAGTTGTTGCCATCTCAGAAGAGGAGATGGTTTTCCCCAGCAGAGTCGCCAATTTGTTTTCCATAAATAAATTCACTTTATTTATTGTGTATCTGGAAAAATTACAACTGTAGGAATCCGATCTAGAAGACGATCGCTTTATCCCTTGGACGATGCGAAGAAGAAAAGCTCTCAAAATTTTAACAGTAATTTAGATATCTGTGTATCTGTACAATGAATGAGAAAAGAACCCTATTTATAGAGTCAAAAATAACTGAAAGGATAACTGTCTTCACAGCCTGTGCATAGTTGAAAATCACGCAGGATCTAACATACGCAAGGTTGTGAGCAGTTACTGGACGTGGCCTGTAACTGTTGGACACATGGCAATTATGCATGAGTCGTGTGCAAGTTACAGGACACGCATGCGAGAGATCAGTGGCATGGATGCCACGTACTCCAATTTGATGAAATCTACGCAGGTTCGTTGAGGACGAAATCCACGCAGACTTGGGTCAGAAAGCTTCAAAATCCACGCAAACTTGGGGCAGGAAGCTTCTGAATCCACGCAGACTTGGGGCAAAAAGCTTCAAAATCCACGCAAACTTGATGAAGGAACATAGAAGTTCAAAATACACGCAGACTGGAGCCAGAAGGCTCAAAATATACGCAAGCTTGAGGCAGGACTGCCAGCTGTCTTGATTCGACGTGCCTCGACCGACACAAAATCTCTGACAGTGATTACTTTGTCAGTCGCATTAAATGACAAGAAACTCTTTTGCTACGCCAACTTGATGAAGGCTGAGCCTTGTTGAAGAAGATTTCAAAAGTCACGCAACAGTCGGCTGTGATCTCTCGAGTTCCGTGCATACGTGGCATACGAGGAGACATTCTTCGACTGTCGTGCTGTCAGTCATAATGACATTTCTGACAAATGATGAGCTGTCTCTAGCGTGATTTTTAAACATTGACTTGATCAACTCAGCGTGACTTTTACACTCAGTCCTGAACAACTCAGCGTGACTTTCATTTTTAAGGCCTACAATATTTATTTTAGATTTACGCGTACGCTAAAAAACTCGCAAAACCAGAGAATGACAGAAAACCTACGCTACAAAATTACAGGCCACAGAGAAAAAAATAGAAAAGTTGGACTTATGCCCTTACAATTTATTTTACATAAATTGAAATAAGAGAAACAGTTGTTAGTTCTAAAATTATCCTACAAATTAATTATGAAAAAATTAATAATTAAAATAAATTAAATTAATAATGAGTCTCAGATATTGGTCCAATCGTCATATAGGCTAATGCCTCAACGTCCGGGCGAAGCCGGTTTCGTTTGCACTTAGCCGGGGCCCATTGACCAATACGGTCGTCGCCCAAAAATCCTAAATATTATATTTTCCGAAAAACCATTTTAAAATCATTTTAAAATTATAATTAAATTTTATAGAAAATTCGGCAGCATTTCCTCTATTTTCGGTCAACCCAAAAACTGGAAAAGTGTGCCAATATTTTCCTGCAAGTATCCCAAACCAGGGAAATCCAAAAAATATATATATAAATAACTACAATCATTCCCAATATTAATTCGGAACAATCCGGAACGAATTTGGGAATCCGAAACCAACCCAGAAAATATCACAGCACAATTCGAAAAGATCCGAAAACCAAATATTCTCAGAATTCCTTTCCGAAAGTTTTGGAAAATCAAAACCAAACTAACATAGGCTTTCCCGAAAGTCTCTCAGAAAATCCCGGAAACAAAACGTAACCCAAAATCGAATTTTCCGAAGGAAATTCGTGGACCAATCTCATCATAGACACGGGAGGGACGAACTACTATGATTAACCAGAAATTATCCAAATCGACGGAATCCGAAGGGTTGCCTCGGACTCGGGACACGCGAATCCGCGAAAACGAACTCGGAAACTCGTGGACAACGCTGGACAGTGCTGTCCAGATCAGCGGGGCACGGGCTCGGGATGGCGACGCTAGGGCACGGTCGAACAGGGCTGGCGCCGAAAGGGACGCAGCCAAGGGAGGCGTTGGACGGGGCTGGGCGCGCCGGAGAGGGCGCTGGCCGGGCACGGGGGCGGCCGGGGAACGGCGTGCGGGCGGTCGCGGGGTCCGGCGGGCGGAGCCGAGGGTCACGGGATGGGGCGGATCTCTGGAGGGGGTTTGTGAGGAGAGGGTTAGAGTGGAAGAGTTGTTGTAGGGAGAAGAGTGAGGGGTAGGGGAGTGGGGGAGAGTTGCTCTCTGGAGGAAAATAGAGCGGGGAAGAGTAATGGGTGGAGTGGTGTGTGTGGTGTTATTTTAAAAGAGGGAAGAGTGATGAGTTGTGTGAGCTGGAGTGAATGCAGGAGAGTGAAGTATGGGGAGAGTTGAACGTGTGGGGGGAGAAGTTGGTCCGACGGGTGGACCAACTCAAGGGTGTTTTTAAAAATATATATATATATTTTAATAATAGAAATCAGAATTCAAAAGAAGGGAGGGGGTTCAGGTCGGGTCTGGGTTTCGGGAAGTTGGTCCAGGCTCGGGTCAGGTCAACAACCAAAAAGCCAATTATTTAATTTTGAAATAAATTTTTAAACCCACAATATAATAATAATAATAATAGTATTAATATTATAATAATATTTATACATTGCAAATCAAAAACTGGGTTTCACAATCTTCCCTCCTTAGAAAATTTCGTCCTCGAAATTAAAGGAGGAGGGTAGGAATTATCTCAGGTCAAGTTGGTACGAGTACTGCACCCGTAACTCAGGTCCAACAATAAGAATTTCTAAGGCAGTCGTGGATGAGACGGTTTAGGGACAAGTTTCATTTATGATATCATCCATGCAGAAAAATACAAAAGCGAACCAAAGTACACGTGGTTGATCAGACCATCATGCACCGGTCCTGATTAGACAATATATTAGTGGGTGCACCCAATAAAATACTGTCATAATCAAACTTGATAAAGAAATAGCTTGCAAAACTAGGCTAACTTAGCAGCATCAGTCAAGTTTAGAACGAAAGGATAAGTAATAGGAGTTATGTGATGGCTCAAATTTTCTGATCTTCTTTTCACCTCTGACTACGCTTGCTACTGGTTTCTCTGGCACTGAAAGGTTGTGTCCAATCTTCAGCTCTGAATTATCCAAAATGTGACTCAGATTCGGAATGTAGCGTCTGAGCTGTGATACGAAGAAGACTTTGTGCACACTCTCAACAACGTCCATAGAGCGCAAGTGGAGTACTCTCAACGACGATGTTCACCTTCTCGACTGCGTCAGTCACCATCTCTGGACCCAGCAGTACTCTTTCTTCTACGTCGTCCCATGAAATTGGAGTACGACAACGACGTCCATAGAGTGCCTCGAACTGTGTCATACCGATGCTAGCTTGGTAGCTGTTGTTGTAAGAGAACTCTACCAAGTGCAAATGGTCTTTCCAAGACCCCCCGAATTCCAAGACGCAGGATCTCAGCATGTCTTTTAGCGTCTGGATTGTTCTCTCTGATTGTCCGTCAGTCTGGGGATGGTAGGCGGTGCTGAACTTCAGTTGTGTTCCCAAACTGTCATGCAAACTCTTCCAAAAGTGAGAGGTAAAACTAGTATCTCTGTCAGACACAATACTTACCGGAACTCCATGAATCCGGTAGATGTGCCGCATGTACAGTGCTGCCAACTTCTTGGTGGATAGACCAACCTTGAAGGGGATAAAGTGAGCTGACTTCGTCAGTCGGTCCATGATTACCCAAATGGCATCCTTCCCTCCTTGGGATCGAGGCAGTCCCGACACGAAATCTATTGTTATACGCTCCCATTTCCACTCCGGAATGTCAAGCGGCTGCAATAGTCCTGCTGGTCTCTGCCTGCTAGCTTTCACTTGTTGACAAATTAAACATCTAGCAACATACCTGGCCACGTCTTTCTTCATTCCAAACCACCAAACAATGGTACGCATATCCCGATACATCTTGTTAGCTCCAGGATGTATGAAATATTGTGACTGGTGTGCTTCCTACATCAGCTCGTTCCAGATGCTACGCAGAGCCTCATACCATTCTTCAGTGCTCCATCGCTGGCGATTGAGAAACCCTCAAGTGTTCCTGCCAACACTTGATCTCTAAGTTTGCAAAGTGTTTCGTCTTGAAACTGCGTCTCTTTGATTTTGTCCATCAGACTCGAGCTCACTTGCAACTTCATCAACAATGAATTAGCATCCAGCTCCTTCCTTCTAGGCAGTATAATCTCCAGTCCAATCTTTTCGATGTCCTCTAGCAGGTGCCGCTCCTTGGTCAAAAATATCGCCATAGGGTATCGACTAAGTGCATCTGTGACCACATTAGCCTTATCCGGGTGGTACTGTAGATCGATCTCAAAATCCTTCATCAGCTCCAGCCATCTTCTTTGCCTCATGTTCAGCTCCTTCTGAGTGAAAACATACTTCAGACTTTAGTGGTCTGTATATATTTCCACTCTCTCTCCATATAGATAATGCTTCCATAGCTTCAAAGCAAAGATGACTGCCGCAAGCTCCAGATCATGTGTGGGATAGTTCTTCTCATGAGTCCGTAATTGCCTAGATGCATAAGCAATCACTTTTCCATGTTGTTGAAGAACGCAACCCAGTCTTTTATCTGAGACATCACTGTAGATTAAGAAACTACCAGTTCCTGCGGGTAGCGCAAGGATTGGGGTCACGACCCGATCCCAAATAATTGGGTCGAACCGGATCATGCCCAGCCTGCACCATTGTTGAGACGGTGACAGTAAGCTGTTTCATTAGCAGGTAACCACAACAACATCTATATTTGTCACAACTCAAATATTCGGGAATTCAAAACTTTATTAACATTGAAATAAATACAACTGAAATTAAACGAACTGAATTCAAATAACAGAATTTTTCAAAGAGATGACAGAACTGGAAAAGAAAATCTAGCTAAACATTCGGCACATCGGCCTCAGGTCCTGCGTCCTCCAATAGGGACTCTGGCAGCACTACGGGATACAAAACCGGGTCATATTAGTTGTTGTATAACAGCTCAGCATCCTCAATGTTCCCTAAAAATGTTATCTCCAGTCAGAAGGGAGCAAAGTACAATTCATGCTAATTTGATAATTAAAATAATAATAGAATCATGCACTTTTAAACAATTTGAAGTAAACAGTTTTCTAGCAGTAAAACAGTGTGATTTAAATAGGCAATGAATATGACCGGCTTGGGTTGTACAGTTGTATCCTATTGATACGATTCGGCTTATCCCCGTGTGTAAGAGGGGTAAACTAATACTGGCCTAAGTTATTGTTTTGGATGTGGTCATAATCATTACACTACTCCCCCAGTCCCCAAACAGTTACAGTAGTTACAGTCAGTACTCTCAGAGAGAGTTCAGTGTTGCATCGTGGTTTAAACTTGCATTAAAACGATTACTAAATAATTGTAAACTAACACAAAATGTACTTGCCTCAAAATAGACTGGACTGGAGAGGATGAAGACTTCGAGTTGGGAATTTAGGATCGTCCTCGAATTCCTACATTCGAGAAATTGGCTCAGAATCCAGGGTTACCAATCTAACTACGCTAGTTGAAATATCTAATTGTGTCCTAATCAATTTTAATTCTTTATTAATAAACACGAACAAAAACACGATTATTGGTGCATTGAATTTATAACGAGGGAAAGATCGTTTAAACTTTGTATTTTGGAAAACTCGTCGATACCAATTTAATTGATTAAAACTTTGTATTTTCATATTTATACATATAAACTAAATTTCTTATTTTAATGAGAAATACATGAGCGTTGTTAATTATTAAAACTTGTAATTTTAATGTGAGAAACTTTATTAATTTTTATATGAAAATAATTATATATTTTGATTTACACATACGCTACAAAGACTCGCAAAATCAGCAAACAACAGAAAATTCTATGCTACTAAAATACAAGTTACAGAGCCAACAACCAGCTGGGCTTATGCCCATTACAATTTATTTACATAAATTGAAATAAGACAAAAACGGTCGTTAGTTCTAAACTTCCTATAATTTAAATATGAATAAATAAGCAATAAAATAAATTAAATAATAACGAGTCTCAGATATGGTCCAATCGTCAACAAGGCTAATGCCTCAACGTCCGGGCGAAGCCGGTTTCGTTTGCACTTAGCCGGGGCCCATTGACCGATACGGTCGTCGTCCAAAATCCAAAATATTTAATATATTTCCGAAATCCATTTTAAAATCATTTTTTAAAAAATATAATTAAATTTACGGAAAAATCCTGCAGCATCTCCTCTATTTTGGTCAACCCAAAAACTAGAAAATATGCCAATATTTTTCCTGCAAATCCTAAACCAGGGAATCCCAAAATATATATATATATATATAATAACCACAAACATTCCACAGATTAATTCGGAACGGCCCGAACCAAATTCGGGAGTCCGAAACTAAACCAGAATATCACAGCACAATAATCGGAAAGATCCGAAAACTAAAGTATTTAGAAAACCATTTCCAAAATATTTCGGAAATAAGGAAAACCAAATAACAGAACTTCCCGACGTTCCTCGAAAATCCCGGGAACGACGTTCACCCCAAAAATCGAATTTTCCAAAGGAAACTCGTGGACCAATTCATCATCGACACCGGGGAGGGACGAACTACTGTAATTAACCAGGGTTTACCCAAAATGACGGAATCCGAAGGGTTGTCTCGGACTCGGGATGCGCAATCCACAGATCGGGGTTGAAAATCCAGCGAAGAACGCTGTCCAGAACAGCGGACAGCCTCGGGATCAGCGCTGGGGAGCTGGCCGGGCACGGAAACAGCGGGAGTTGCGCTGGATCGGGGTCCGGGGCGCGACGAGGCGCTGGGTCAGCGCTGGGAACGGCCGCGAGAGTCACGGGCGGACAGAAGCTCGGGGGTCCGGGCGGCCAGGGGAGCCGCGGGCGCTGGGGTCGGGTCCGCGCGGCGCTGGGAGGGGCGCGGAGCGCCGGCGAGGGCGTCGGGCGCTGCGAAGGGGTCCGCACGGCGACTCGACGGGCGTCAGGGAGCTCGGCGAAGGGTACTGGCCGGAGGAGGCGGCTGCGGGGCGCTCGGCGGGGTTGCTCGGAAAGGGTGAAGGGGAGAGTTGAGTGAAGGGTTTGATCCCTGGGAGAAGTGAGCGAGAGAGAGAGAGATAAGTTGGAGTTGTGAGTAAAAGTGAAATGAAGGAGTGAGGAGTGGGTTGTGCTCTAGGGGGTTATTAAGGAGTGGTTGGAGTGAAAGGAGGAGAGAGTTAAGGGGTTGCGTGGGTGAACGTGAGCTGGGGAGAAAAAATAGGAAATTGGAGAATGGGTGCTGGTCCAACGTGGACCAGCTCAAGAGGAGTATTATATATTTTTTTTTAATAAAAGAATTCAGGATTTCAAAACTAAATAGGATTGGGTCTGGGTTCGGGAGTCGGGTCCGGGCTCGAGTCTGATCTGACAAACAAAAAGCCATGTTTAATATTTTCGAAATTAATTTTAACACTCAAAATGATACTAATAATTATAATATAAATATAATATTAATATAAATACTGCTCTACAAAAATTGGATTTCACAATCTTCCCTCCTTAGAAAATTTCGTCCTCGAAATTAAAGGCAGGGTCGGGGTATCGATCAAAATCCCTTAACTTTGTTCAACAAGAAATTTAAACCATCGGGCACGATCGGAATTATCAGAATATGATCTGAAATGGGATTTGGAATGTCTGTTGTAATCAAAATCATTTTAGGCACGAGAAAGAATCTAGACAACCAGGATCATAGAATAGGAAAGAACCAAATGAGATTTCGTGAAACAGGAAAGGCAAGAAAGTGTTGGCCCATTCCACGGTCACACCCGATTTCGATAATCAACATATACTTTAGTCAATACAGAAAATATAGAAAATGCTGCTAACTATTTCAGGATGCATGAAATTATATTCAACGGACGATGTACTGCATAAATCAAAGCGTCAAAGTCATCAAAATCTTCTGAAGACTCTTTTCTACTTTTATTCTGTATTTTACATTTTATTGAGTCTAGGAATTACTTTGTAAAATCAATTATGGTAATACTGGCTTAGGGTTAAAATTGTCCTCCTTTCTAGAATCCTATTTTTACCCTTTCGTATTTTCGGTTACAAATATTTCAAAAACATATTTCGAAAATATTCTTTTCAAATGATTTTACAAATAACCAAAAACCAGTTTGAAAACTGTTTTTACAAAAGATTTTTAAAATATCTCCTGACAGAACTCCCAGCCGAGTTCGGCCCGAGTTAGGTCCGAACTCTGACCGAGTTCGGTCAGTTTGTATTCAAACTTCAGTTGCCTCCAAATCTGCGAGCAACGTCTATTTTGCGAGATATTTGCACCCGAACTCTGTCCGAGTTCTGCCCGAGTTCGGTTGGTAAAAACACCTATAAATAGAGAAGAACTTTTCACTTCAAATCATCAATTCATTCTTCATCTTCTCTTCTCTACTATTCAAGTGTTTTCTAAACGATCTAAGATTTTCAAATCTCACCTACACATCTCTTAGCCAAAAGCCAGTACTATCAGAGTTGATTTAGAGTCTTTTGGTTACTCAAGAGTTGTAAGAGGTCGTTCAAGTTTCAACAACTTTTCTGTTGTGGAGCTGGTCGTGCACTCGCCACCAAGCACGGTGTTGTGAAGCCGGTTGTGCGCTTGTCACCAAGCACGGTGTTGTAAGAGATTGCAAGCTCTCAGTTAAAGCTTGTGCTATAGTGGATTAACATCGAGCAAGAGTACTCGAGACTGGATTAGTCCTCTCAGAGGGATACCAGTATACATCGCTGTGTCACTGAGTTTGATTCTCCTATCTTTATTTACTGTCTCTTACATATCTGCCATAGTTTAATTTTTTAATTGGTGATTTTATTTCCGCTGCACACACGCACTCTATTCACCCCCCCTCTAGAGGTGCTCAACGATCCTACAATTGGTATCAGAGCAGGTTATATTCTTATATAACATACCCTAGAGAGTATATATATGGCAGCCGTGAAATCTATATTCAACGGTGAAGGGCAATCCACAAATAGACCTCCCCTATTTGATGGAACAAATTACACTTACTGGAAAACACGTACGACTTTCTTTCTTAAGTCTCTAGATTTTGATCTTTGGTCAATAGTCATTGATGGGTATAAGAAACCACCACCTACAGTGGTTGAAGGTATTCTTATGGAAAAGCCGCATGACAAGTACACCGATGCTGAAAAAGCAAAGGCTAGTCTTGATGCTCGAGCCATCAATGCACTATTCTGTGCAATTGACAAAACCGAGTTCAACAGAGTTTCAACCTGCAAGACGTCTCACGAAATTTGGAAACTTCTTGAGGTAACCCATGAAGGGACTTCCCAAGTGAAAGAATCTAAAATTAGTAGACTGACTCAGAAATATGAATCTTTTAAGATGAAACCCGGTGAGTCAATTACACAGATGTTTACTCGTTTCCTTGATATAACTAATCCTCTGCAATCTCTTGGTAAAGATTACAGCAATCACGAGAAGATTAGAAAGGTGCTGCGGGCTCTAACAAAGAATTGGAATCCAAAGGCCACAGCAATTATTGAAGGAAACGACCTCACCACAATGTCGTTGGAAACTTTGATGGGCAAGCTCATGACCCATGAACTCGACTTACAAGACTTTGAAGAAGAAACACCAAAGGAGAAAACAATCGCCTTCAAAGCTCAAGCAAGAAAAGCTACATACAACGATTCCGATGAAGAATCCTCAAGTGGTGATGAACAAGCCCTACTTGTGAAGAACTTCAGAAAGTATCTAAAGTTTACAAGCAGAAAGAAGAAAGACGTCCAAGAAAGCAATGAAGATGAAACTATATGCTTTGGATGTAAGAAATCAGGGCACATGAAGAAGGACTGTCCAGCTACCAAGAAGAGCAGTCCATATGACAGATCAAGATCAAGCAGAAAAGCTACAACTGGTCGAAAGTATGCCAACACAAGTATCTGGCATGAAAGCGACGCCAGTGATTCTGAAGATGAGGATAGACCCTGCGGCAATGCAAATGTCTGTCTTATAGCATTTGACAAGGTATCTTCAAACCCTCTATATGATGAATTTACTTTCGATGAGTTAGAAAATGCCTTTAGCGATTTACTTGAAGAACACAAAAATGTGCTTAGTATAAGCAATCTTGAAAAGAGATTAAGGCATACACAACCGAGTTAGCTAGACTGTCCAATCTTATTCAAGATATTAAAGAGACGTCTACTACCGGTAACACGGAAGAGATAGCCAAACTCAAGGTAGACTATCATGAGGCTATCCTCACTATTCAAAAGAAAGAAAGAGATTATGGTAAGATGCAAAAACTGTATGACACAGAGAAGAGGATGCACTTAGTAACAGAACAGAGACTCTCAGTTATGACTACTAAATATGAAGAGTCTATTGCGATTTCTAAAAAGTTAGAAATCAAGTTAGGCAAACAGAAAATGCCTGTGACACAGCCTAATTTTAGTCCTAATGCAAAGCATACACCTAAGAGGACTAAAAACAAGAAAGCACAGAAGAAACACGAGTATCATCATGCTTTCACTTATAGGTTCTCCAAGAAACCAAACAAGCATGTGAACACAGTTTCAACCACATCTGGTTCTAAACTGACTTGCACTTATTGTGGTACACACGGACACATATCACAATATTGTCTTACAAGAAAGCTTGTTAATAACCATACTTTAGTCTGGAGACCTAAAGCTAATCAGCATGGACCCTTCAGAAAATGGGTACCAAAGGATTCATCTACTTGTTTTGTAGGTGGACCCTCAACCCTCTCATGCTAGAAGCAAATGGATCCTCGATAGCGGATGTTCGCGACACATGACTGGTGATGCATCTTTATTCGCTACGCTATCGATGAAGAAAGAAGGATACGTCTCCTTCGAAAATAACCTGAGAGGTGATATTATAGGTAATGGTACTGTAGGTATTTCTCCTTACCCAATAATAAAGGATGTTTGTCTAGTAACTGAATTGAAACATAACCTATTGAGCATAAGTCATTTGGCAGATAATGGTTATGGTATCAATTTTGTGAAAGATAAATGTACCATATATGATATGTCATCTGGTGATCCCGTATATAAAGGGATTAGGGAAGACAATATTTATGTTTTTTTTTTGGAGAATACTAATAATGCAGGAAGGTGCCTAGTAGCCAATCAAGATGAAAGCTGGCTATGGCACATGAGACTAGGACATGCAAACATGGATACTATCTCACGTCTGAACACAAAGAAGTTGGTAAAAGGACTCCCAGAAATTCCATTCAAGAGAGACATGGTATGTGCTGACTGTGAAAAGAACAAAGCACATAGGTCTTCTTTTAAATCCATCAACGTTGTAAGTACTTCGAGACCTTTGCAGTTGATTCATATGGATTTATTTGGTCCAAGCAGAGTCGCTAGTCTTGGCGGTAAACTCTATGCTTTTGTCATTGTTGATGATTTCTCTCGTTTTACATGGGTTTACTTTTTATCAAACAAAAGTGATGCTATTTTTAAATTTCAGATATTTTGTAAAAAGGTACAAAACGAAAAAGGCTTCATGATTACTCGTATCCGAAGTGATCATGGTGGCGAATTCGAAAATTCTGATTTCAAAAAGTTTTGTGATGATAGTGGATATTACCACGAATTTTCTTGTCATAGAACTCCCCAACAGAATGGTGTTGTGGAGCGGAAGAACCGTACTCTAAGCGAAATGGCTAGAGTCATGCTTAATCAGCATAATCTTCCTAAATATTTTTGGGCAGAAGCTGTTAGTACAGCCTGTCATATTTTAAATAGGGTGTTAATTCGACCTATCTCGAAGAAAACACCATATGAGCTTTGGTTTGGAAGAATTCCAAACATTTCTTATTTTAAAGTTTTTGGTTGTCGCTGTTTCATCCTGAACACCAAGGATAATTTGGGTAAGTTCGACTCCAAAGCAGATGACGGGATATTTTTCGGATATGCTGCTAAGAGTAAGGGATATAGAATTTTTAATAAAAGATCTTTGATTGTTGAAGAAAGTATTAATGTTACCTTTGATGAGTTGAATAGTCATAGATCTAGCGACAGTGATGATGAAGATGCACCTACAAAGACAAAGAAGAGTTCTGAGAAAGATCCTACCCAAGAGGCAAGAACTGATAAAAGTTCCGAAGATGCAGGAACTGAGAAGAGTCTTGTGAAAGGTATGGCCCAAAGATTCGAATCATTGAGATTCAAACCAGATCATCCAGAAACTCTCATAATAGGTGATGTATCCAAAGGTGTAAGTACTCGTTCATCTCTTAGAGATTCTGAAGTAGCAGCTAATGTAGCATTTATTTCACAAATAGAACCTAAGAATATTGATGAGGCTTTTTCTGATGAATTTTGGATTTCTGCCATGCAAGAGGAACTTAATCAATTTGAGAGAAACCAAGTTTGGGAACTCGTTCCTAAACCTATTGGTCAATCGATAATTGGTACCAAATGGGTGTTCCGAAATAAACTTAGTGAAGATGGACAAATTCTACGCAACAAAGCACGTCTAGTTGCACAAGGTTATAATCAAGAAGAAAGAATTGATTATGATGAGACCTATGCTCCTGTTGCTAGACTAGAAGCCATCCGCATGTTTTGCGCTTTTGCTTGTTTTAATGATTTCAAACTTTTTCAAATGGACGTGAAAAGCGCATTTTTAAATGGTTATTTGAAAGAAGAGATTTTTGTGAAACAACCCCCTGGTTTTGAAGATTTTCAAAAACCTGATCATGTTTTCAAGCTTAAGAAAGTACTTTATGGACTCAAACAAGCACCTCGTGCTTGGTATGAACGCCTAAGCACCTTCTTACTTGATAATGGATTTTCAAAAGGCAAGATTGATACTACTCTTTTTATTAAATCCATTAATAATGATATACTTCTAGTACAAATTTATGTAGATGACATCATCTTTGGTTCTACTAATGAACAACTTTGTCAAGAATTTGCCAAGTGTATGCAGAGTGAATTTGAGATGAGCATGATGGGAGAGCTGAACTTCTTCCTAGGATTGCAAATCAAACAACACTCAAACGGAACATTCATCAACCAAGCCAAGTACACGAAGGACATACTGAAGAAGTACGACTTTGAGAATGTAAAGCCAATTGGGACTCCTATGGCTACATCTACAAAGCTTGATACTGATGAAAGTGGCAAACCTGTTGATCAGCGTAAGTATCGAGGTATGATTGGTAGTTTATTATATTTAACTGCTAGTCGTCCTGATATTATGTTTAGTGTTTGCATATGTGCACGATATCAGGCAAACCCTAAGGAATCACATCTTAGTGCCGTTAAGCGTATCTTCCGATACCTTAAAAGAACTTCTACAATTGGCTTATGGTATCCCAAAACCAAATCCTTTGACCTTATAGGTTACTCGGATGCGGATTTTGCTGGATGCAAAGTGGACCGTAAAAGTACCAGTGGTACATGTCATTTCTTAGGAAAGGCCTTAGTCTCTTGGTTTAGCAAGAAACAAAATTCAGTAGCATTATCAACAACTGAGGCTGAGTATATCGCCGCAGGACGCTGTTGTGCTCAAATTTTATGGATGAAGCAAACCTTAGAGGACTACAATCTGCACTATACAAATGTTCCTATTTATTGTGATAATACTAGTGCAATTAATTTGACTAAGAACCCTATCTGTCATTCACGCACAAAGCACATAGAAGTTAGACATCATTTTTTACGTGATCATCAACAACACGGGGATATTTGCTTAGAATTTATTGATACTGAACATCAACTAGCTGATATTTTCACTAAACCATTGGTTGAAGACCGTTTTAACATCTTGAGGCGTGAGCTTGGCATTCTTGAATTCTCGGATTCTTAAAACATATGGTAATTAAAACTGCATTTATGACTTGACAATTTATTATTTAATGAAAATTATTTTTGGGGACAAACTTACAAAGGGTATGTCTGTCACCACGGCTACGGTCGAAGCGAAGCGGTACTTAAGAGTTCCCCGGTGAACCACCGTTAGCTGGGACAACCCCTATAGTTAACCCGAAAATAATAGCAGTTATTTAATAAACTAGTCAAATGTTACTTTTTACAGTCTTTATTTACCTGACTGTTTTGACTGTCTCGGGAATGCAAGTGGCCGAACTCGGCCCGAACTCTGACCGAGTTCGGACCGAATTCGGACCGAGTTCGGTCGGCGCTGTGATGGTTCCAGAACCGAACAGCCGGCCCTAGCACCTATTTAATTCATCCTTTCTTCCACTTTTTCTCCACACCAAAATGTGGAATACTTCCATCTCCTACTAGAAATCCTTCCTCCTCCTTCTCTGCAAGGAATCGACAAGTTCAAGTGGGCGATCTTCTTCCTCATGGCTCCGAAACGTCAACGAGAAAATTCTTCTCAAGGTGCTTCCTCCTCATCCGACTACACTCCGGCAAGTCTCTTTAGTCCAGCCAAACCTAGAGATCCCGAGGAATATGATAGCACTTTGTTTCCCGACAAAGACTTCTCCGATCTCTGGTTTGATTCTTTCTCTCTTCGTCGTATTTGTGCTGGAGCCTTCGTCAATTTTACAACTTTCTTTGAATATGCTCCTGTTTTTGATCAACTTGGATTCCGCGACTTTTTCGAGGTCCAAGATAGCATTTATGACAATGCAGTCCGTATGTTTTACTGCAATTTGCAAGTAAAACAAAACGGGAATTTCTATTCCTGCATTGCTGGACAGGAATTAGAATTTAGCGCCACCGATATCAGTGAATACTTTCACGTTCCTGGTCTTGGTGATGCACTTGTTGACATCCACCATGTTCAATTCCCTGCCGATGTCACTTTAGCTTCCTTTAGGGAATTGATTTGTCACCCTACTCCTCCTCCCCGGAGAATCTTTTCTAGACATCTAAACCAAACTTTTTACGAGCTTCATCGTATGATTTTCTCGGCCCTTCTTCCGAAGAAAGGCTCTACCGATGAAGTTACATTTTTGGAACTTTCTGCTCTTTATCACATTCATTTTGGAATTCCTTTCTCCGTTCCAAAAACTATGATGTCTTGGATGCTCAACTGCAAGAATGCAGGTAGGAACCTAGTCTTTCCTATGCACCTTGCTAGTATATTTTGACGTTTTGAGATTGATCTTGAAACGTGTGCAATTTCTTCTCCACCTGTTGAGTTGACCCGCTCTCGTCGGTTTCCTCAACCTCCTGGTGCTGCTCCTGTTGTCCCAGCTGCTGATGTTGAGGCCCCTCCAGCTGATGCTCATCCTGTTCCGGCCCCTGCCCCAGGACTTGATCAGGCATTCTACCAGCGGTTTGATGATTTCGTTGCCGTTTCCACGCAACGTCATCAGGACTCCGAGTTCCGGCACATTTCTCAGGCCCAGGTGCTGAGAAACAGTATTGCCGATCTCCACTACAGCCTGGTTCAGGATCCAGTTCGTCTACTCACTATCCTTCCACACCCGGCTTTCCCTGGTCCTCGTTTTACTGATGAGGTCACTTTTCAGTATTTCGACCCGACCACTGCTTATTTTCCTCATGATCCTCCCGGTGCGGACGACCCAGCGATGTGATGTGGATTCAGCCATAGGATAGTGGATTTAGTTTTGATTAGTTGATGCAGTTTATGTAGTAGTTTTATTTTATTTCATGTCTAAACTGTTTCAGTTAGACTTTATCAGTTGTACTTTTTGGATTATTAGTGGAACCTCTATGATATTTCAGTTTATTATGACATAGTTCATTTTATTCCAGTTGTCTATGCTGTGATTACTTCTTTTTACTTCACTTTGTCTTGTCTATTCTATTGTTGGCTTCATGATTTACGAGGGAGCCTATTCATTTTACTACTTGACAAAGGGGGAGAAAAGAGTATACCAAACGCAAGAATCCAAAACAAAAATTTTCTCAATTTTCAGGTATTTTTGTTATTTTGTTCTATTCGATATAAATATATTTTGGTATAGACTCAAGTTTGTCAATTATCAAAATGGGGGAGATTGTTGGCCCATTCCACGGTCACACCCGATTTCGATAATCAACATATACTTTAGTCAATACACAAAATATAGAAAATGCTGCTAACTATTTCAGGATGCATGAAATTATATTCAACGGACGATGTACTGCATAAATCAAAGCGTCAAAGTCATCAAAATCTTCTGAAGACTCTTTTCTACTTTTATTCTGTATTTTACATTTTATTGAGTCTAGAAATTACTTTGTAAAATCAATTATGGTAATACTGGCTTAGGGTTAAAATTGTCCTCCTTTCTAGAATCCTATTTTTACCCTTTCGTATTTTCGGTTACAAATATTTCAAAAATATATTTCAAAAATATTCTTTTCAAATGATTTTACAAATAACCAAAAACCAGTTTGAAAACTGTTTTTACAAAAGATTTTTAAAATATCTCCTGACAGAACTCCCAGCCGAGTTCGGCCCGAGTTCGGTCCGAACTCTGACCGAGTTCGGTCAGTTTGTATTCAAACTTCAGTTGCCTCCAAATCTGCGAGCAACGTCTATTTTGCGAGATATTTGCACCCGAACTCTGTCCGAGTTCTGCCCGAGTTCGGTTGGTGAAAACACCTATAAATAGAGAAGAACTTTTCACTTCAAATCATCAATTCATTCTTCATCTTCTCTTCTCTACTATTCAAGTGTTTTCTAAACGATCTAAGATTTTCAAATCTCACCTACACATCTCTTAGCCAAAAGCCAGTACTATCAGAGTTGATTTAGAGTCTTTTGGTTACTCAAGATTTGTAAGAGGTCGTTCAAGTTTCAACAACTTTTCTGTTGTGGAGCTGGTCGTGCGCTCGCCACCAAGCACGGTGTTGTGAAGCCGGTCGTGCGCTTGTCACCAAGCACGGTGTTGTAAGAGATTGCAAGCTCTCAGTTAAAGCTTGTGCCATAGTGGATTAACATCGAGCAAGAGTACTCAAGACTGGATTAGTCCTCTCAGAGGGATACCAGTATACATCGCTGTGTCACTGAGTTTGATTCTCCTATCTTTATTTACTGTCTCTTACATATCTGCCATAGTTTAATTTTTTAATTGGTGATTTTATTTCCGCTGCACACACGCACTCTATTCACCCCCCCTCTAGAGGTGCTCAACGATCCTACAGAAAGAAGCGGAGGTCAACATTTTATTGAGAAGGCAGAAGGTAATAGAATCTTTTGAGATGAGGAACCTAAATGTCAAATCAAGTTGGAATGGGGTATAAAGATTTGTGACTCGGAAAGGATAGAAAGGTCGTACGATAGTAGGATATTAGAGATGATTAGAATAATATACCTATGACAGGAATGTAATCGAGTGAAATATTTCCATTAAGGGCCGAGTGATGATCAAAGAGGATAGAAAGTATGTCATTTTACTGTTCAACGGTCAGTAGATAAGATATGCGGAAAAAAACTTACAAGATAACTATCTATGGCTTCCAAAATCTGTAACAAAATAATAATAATAAAATAAATAACTAAATAAATAAGTTATAAGAATATATGTATGCAACGTACTAAGGTTGAAACAGAAAAGAGATTAAGGCAAAAAGATTGATATGATCCTAATAAGTTTTTAGGACGATCAAGTAGAATTTTGTAGGAAATTTTTTATCTCTGGTTGTGACAAGAGATTTCTGGAAATGGAGACAACTGCTAGAAATGTAAATCCTCTAATCAGGCAAAAGTCAGAATGATTTGATAGTGCAAAAGACAACCATCGTATGAATGTAGTCTGAATAGTATTCGGGAACCAAATATGTTTGAAGTCATTTTGTCTCAAATTCATGCCTCGCCAGAGTGCACCTGACTGTAGTGAATTTTTGACCCAATAACTTGAATAATTTTAGGTTACCAAATAATCTTTCAACTTTATCCATTTCATGGCTAAGCAACAAAGAAGATCAACATGGTGCATTTAGGACAGTCATAATAATATCCGAAAACCTATGAACACCTGAAATCACTTCAACTTTAGAGTCCTTGCCTCGCCAGTGCGCAATTGGCTGCAGTAAACTCGCAGTTTCCATAATTCAGACAATTGACTATAACGCAATGTGCGAAGTCATATTAGGTCACGAAATATTTTCCCAAACTTTGTCCATAAGAATTTCAAAGGAGTTTCCGAAAAAATTCAAACGAGTTCTACGGTTCCAGTCATGATAGGAAAAGATATTAATGTATGTTCTTCTGATTTCAAGAAAATTTATCAGGGTAAATAAGTGTTCCAGTAGCTCTTGAGATTTAAGAGATTTGATTTTGAAGAAATTGATCAAACTTGAGTATGACCAATTGAGTTGGACACAGGATAAGGAAGAAGAATCAGAGCTTTGAGTTGAGTTGAAGAAGCCAATGAGAATTTTCACGACAAATCACTTAAAGGATACAGATGTTTACCAAAATTATTTGTAAAAATAATTTCTTATCCAAGGAAAATTTTGAGAATGTGATGGGTAAGTAGGGTTGACACAAAAGAAGTATGTCTTTATGGATTCAAAGAAGTCAGGTTAGAATAGTTTAGTAAAACCAACAAGGGGATGGTTCAACCATTAAAAGTTTTTCAATGATTTAAAGAAGATTTAATAATAGGATGGGATCAATTCTCTGACCGTTCGTACTTCACGATACTCGAACATTGAGTTTAAAAGCTGTCTAGGCCTTGAATTGATCAAGAAGTTGCATAAAGAGAGTAGGGTTTCTAGTTGAGTGGAGGAAACTATCAGATGAAAATACTTCGGTCTTTGAGATAACTTAGGAGATATCAATCAATATTAAAATTATTTTTTGAATATAACTCCTTTTGGAGGATCAAAAACTAGCTGGGCTGAACCAATTCTTTTGGTAATAGGTAATCCTTGAGGCTTTACGGTTCCCGAAGAATTTGGTTCAGGATTAGCTCCGAGAAAGTCAATTGGAATGAGGTCAAGGCAAGTGGTCGGATACGCTAGTCGTAGAAATACTCTGGGTAGTTAAGAGTTTAATAGAATTGATAAAAGAAAATTTTGAATCTCAAAATAGCGAACGGATCCAGATTCTAAATAAAAAATAGAGAAATAAGATTTGATCGAGAAGTTGGAAATATGTTTGCTGAATAAGGAGATTGAAGAGTTCTAATATCGGTTCATAAATAACAAAAAGTATAGATCCTAAGGGATGCTAAAAATTTGTTAAAGATATGGAAAGGAGATAATCCCGAAAATCACGGGACACTAAAAGATACAAACATCTAGAAAATAAAATATGTAGTAACATATACCATCATACAATCGGCCTAAACTGGTTAAGGTTAGAATTCACTCCTTATGTCATCATCACTTACAATTGTTATAAGTACTAACTAATATCTGGGTATTCCAAAATACTATTCTTCCAATTCTTAATCACCAATATATCCTTGATAAATGTCGTCTTACATACCTTCTCTTTAAGATTATAATCCTTGTAAATTGTATCGTAAGGGAAAGACTTTAGGAAAGATATCTACCATAAAGGTGTAACCAAGAATTTTATTCATAATGCAGAATTACAGCAAGACTCTCATGATTATTCTAAGGACATCCTGTTACAACTTTTTATAACAATAGATATTACTACTCAGCAGTCTAAGTATTAATCCTCATGGCTCTGGCTCTTGTACGAGCAGTCTCCAACTGCTTCATCTTCTTCTATGATCCTCGAGTTTGCATCATGCCCTTCTGCAATGGGTGTAGGAGGCAAGGTCTGCTCGATAGGAAGAGAGTCCCTAGGTTGCGGCGTAGCAGGTGTTGCTGGGATAGGTGCTCTGGTATAATGGGGAGATAAGAGGCAGCTCTTTACCCGATGTTCAGCGGATCCATATGCCAAACATTGTCCCAATCTCTTACGACAACTAACGGCCTGATGACCAGGCCTCTTGCAGTAGTCACAAGCCAATAGCCTCTTACGACAAGACTGCCGGAAAGTAGAGTACTTGATGGGACCCAAATATCTTCTAGATTCAGGGGTATACCTCCTAGGGTGAGGTTCCGCACTAACTCGGTTTAAGATAGCTAAGGCTACGTCATTGACATCCTTCATAACATCTCTCGTAATATCAATCTATTTTTGCTGGGCCTCGGCTTGGGCCTTCTGGGACTCCAGGATTTCTTGAAATAGGGCAACCATTTTGGAGGTGTTCGCTGGTACTGGTGGAGCATCAGGAATGGGTACTTCCTCAAAGAAATGCAGCTCAGTTTGAGAAGAGGTAGGATCCGCCGGTGTAGTAGAAACTTCACTGGATGTATTATGGGGACGGTCAATCAGCTGCGAAGGAATAAACCCTGGACTTGGTTGAGGAGATGGGGTATGATCCGGAGATGACACCTCATCGCCAGCAGGATTGGTCTTGTCAATGGCTATTCTCTGGAAGGTTTAGGATACACACATAAGCAAGGTAGCCTACCAGTCTATAATCAAACAAAAATATTTATTTATATATAATTCGGACCTATGTTGTGACAAATCAATGTTCTAGTGTTCTAATTGTTTCTAGGTATATTTTCCTAAGTTGTTGTTGGGACCTGCATGGGCCACCACTAAAAATATGTCACGATCCGATCCCAAATAATTGGGTCGAACCGGATCATGCCCAGCCTGCACCGTTGTTGAGACGGCGGCAGTAAGCTGTTTCATTAGCAGGTAACCACAACAACATCTATATTTGTCACAACTCAAATATTCGGGAATTTAAAACTTTATTAACATTGAAATAAATACAACTGGAATTAAAAGAACTGAATTCAAATAACAAAATTTTTCAAAGAGATAACAGA
This sequence comes from Iris pallida, assembly GCA_029216955.1. NCBI lineage: Eukaryota > Viridiplantae > Streptophyta > Magnoliopsida > Asparagales > Iridaceae > Iris > Iris pallida. The sequence continues at coordinate 12,432,088 of JANAVB010015600.1, forward strand.
ACTGGAAAAGAAAATCTAGCTAAACATTCGGCACATCGGCCTCAGGTCCTGCGTCCTCCAATGGGGACTCTGGCAGCACTACGAGGTACAGAACCGGGTCATATCAGCTGTTGTATAATAGCTCAGCATCCTCAATGTTCCCTAAAAATGTTATCTCCAGTCAGGAGGGAGCAAAGTACAATTCATGTTAATTTGACAATTAAAATAATAATAGAATCATGCACTTTTAAACAATTTGAAGTAAACAGTTTTCTAGCAGTAAAACAGTGTGATTTGAATAGGCAATGAATATGACCGGCTTGGGTTGTACAGTTGTATCCTATTGATACGATTCGGCTTATCCCCGTGTGTAAGAGGGGTAAGCTAATACTGGCCTAAGTTATTGTTTTGGATGTGGTCATAATCATTACACTACTCCTCCAGTCCCCAAACAGTTACAGTAGTTACAGTCAGTGCTCTCAGAGAGAGTTCCGTGTTGCATCGTGGTTTAAACTTGCATTAAAACGATTACTAAATAATTGTAAACTAACACAAAATGTACTTGCCTCAAAATAGACTGGACTGGAGAGGATGAAGACTTCGAGTTGGGAATTTAGAATCGTCCTCGAATTCTTACATTCGAGAAATTGGCTCAGAATCCAGGGTTACCAATCTAACTACGCTAGTTGAAATCTCTAATTGTGTCCTAATCAATTTTAATTCTTTATTAATAAATACGAACAAAAACACGATTATTGGTGCGTTGAATTTATAACGAGGGAAAGATCGTTTAAACTTTGTATTTTGGAAAACTCGTCGATACCAATTTAATTGATTAAAACTTTATATTTTCATATTTATACATATAAAACTAAATTTCTTATTTTAATGAGAAATACATGAGCGTTGTTAATTATTAAAACTTGTAATTTTAATGTGAGAAACTTTATTAATTTTTATATGAAAATAATTATATATTTTGATTTACACATACGCTACAAAGACTCGCAAAACCAGCAAACAACAGAAAATCCTATGCTACTAAAATACAAGTTACAGAGCCAACAACCAGCTGGGCTTATGCCCATTACAATTTATTTACATAAATTGAAATAAGACAAAAACGGTCGATAGTTCTAAACTTCCTATAATTTAAATATGAATAAATAAACAATAAAATAAATTAAATAATAACGAGTCTCAGATATGGTCCAATCGTCAACTAGGCTAATGCCTCAACGTCCGGGCGAAGCCGGTTTCGTTTGCACTTAGCCGGGGCCCATTGACCGATACGGTCGTCGCCCAAAATCCAAAATATTTAATATATTTCCGAAATCCATTTTAAAATTATTTTTTTTAAAATATAATTAAATTTACGGAAAAATTCGGCAGCATCTCCTCTGTTTTGGTCAACCCAAAAACTGGGAAATATGCCAATATTTTTCCTGCAAATCCCAAACCAGGGAATCCCAAAATATATATATATAATAACCACAAATATTCCACAGATTAATTCGGAACGACCCGAACCAAATTCGGGAGTCTGAAACTAAACCAGAACATCACAGCACAATAATCGGAAAGATCAGAAAACTAAAGTATTTAGAAAACCATTTCCAAAATATTTCGAAAATAAGGAAAACCAAATAACAGAACTTTCCAACGTTCCTCGGAAATCCCGGGAACGACGTTCACCCCAAAAATCGAATTTCCTAAAAGAAACTCGTGGACCAATTCATCATCGACACCGGGGAGGGACGAACTACTGTGATTAACCAGGATTTACCCAAAATGACAAAATCCGAAGGGTTGCCTCGGACTCGGGACGCGCAATCCACAGATCGGGGTTGAAAATCCAGTGAAGAATGCTGTCTAAAACAGCGGACAGCCTCAGGATCAGCGCTGGGGTGCTGGCCGGGCACGAAAACAGCGGGAGTTGTGCTAGATCGCGGTCCGGGGCGCGGCGAGGCACCGGGTCAGCGCTGGGAACGGCCGCGAGAGTCGCGGGCGGACGGAAGCTCGGGGGTCCGGGCGGCCAGGGGAGCCGCGGGCGATGGGGTCGGGTCCGCGCGGCGCTGGGAGGGGCGCGGAGCGCCGGCGAGGGCGTCGGGCGCTGCGAAGGGGTCCGCGTGGGGACTCGACGGGCGTCGGGGAGCTCGACGAAGGGTGCTGGCTGGAAGAGACGGCTGCGGGGCGCTCGGCAGGGTCGCTCGGGAAGGGTGAAGGGGAGAGTTGAGTGAAGGGTTTGATCCCTGGGAGAAGTGAGCGAGAGAGAGAGAGATGAGTTGGAGTTGTGAGTAAAAGTGAAATAAAGGAGTGAGGAGTGGGTTGTGCTCCAGGGGGTTATTAAGGAGTGGTTGGAGTGAAAGGAGGAGATAGTTAAGGGGTTGTGTGGGTGAACGTGAGCTGGGGAGAAAAAATAGGAAATTGGAGAATGGGTGCTGGTCCAACGTGGACCAGCTCAAGAGGAGTATTATATTTTTTTTTTAATAAAAGAATTCAGGATTTCAAAACTAAATAGGATTGGGTCAGGGTTCGGGAGTCGGGTCCGGGCTCGAGTCTGGTCTGACAAACAAAAAGCCATGTTTAATATTTTTGAAATTGATTTTAACACTCAAAATGATACTAATAATTATAATATAAATATAATATTAATATAAATACTGCTCTACAAAAATTGGGTTTCATAATTGGTGCAGTGGTAAGTCTCTTCTTCAGCTCCTCAAATGATGCCTGGCAATCTTCCGTCCAGATGAACTCTTCATTCTTTCGAGTGAGCTTCGTCATCGGCTCAGCAATTCTGGCAAAATCCTTCACGAACTTCCGGTATTAGCCAGCCAAGCCCAAGAAACTCCTGATTTCAGCAACTGAGCTTGGGGTAGACCACTTCTCAACAGCGGCTATCTTCTTCGGATCCACCGAAATTCCTTCTCCTGTGACAACATGGCCAAGGAAAATCACCTTGTCTAGGAAGAATTCACATTTGGAAAGCTTACCATACAACTTCTCCTTCCTCAAAGTTTCCAAAACTTTTCTGAGGTGCTCTTCGTGCTCCTCTTCCGTCTTTGAATAGATCAGAATGTCATCGATGAAGACAACGACAATTGATCTAGGTATTCATGAAAAACCTTGTTCATAAGGTTCATGAACACCGCAGGAGCATTCATCAGTCCAAACGACATGACCAAGAATTCAAACTGCCCATACTTGGTGTTGAATGCCGTCTTGGGAATATCTTCCTTCCTGACCCTGATCTGATGGTAGCCAGATCTAAGATCAATTTTTGAAAACACCTTGGCTCCGCTCAATTGATCAAATAGGTCATCGATCCGGGGCAGAGGGTACTTGTTTTTTATGGTGATATTGTTCAGCGCCCGGTAGCCGATGCACAACCGTACTGTTCCGTCCTTCTTGGGCACAAACAAGACAAGTGCTCCCCAGGGTGAAGCTCCGTCTCGAATGAATCCCAGAGCCTTCAGTTCATTGATCTTGTCCTTTATCTCCTTGGCCTCCTTCGGGTTGACTCTGTAGCATCCTTTAGGAATAGGGGGAGAGCCGGGGACTAGGTCAATGGTGATCTCTATGTCTCGATCTGGGGGTAATCCGGGAAGACTATCAGGGAAGACATCTACCATAAAGGTGTAACTAAGAATTTTATTCATGTGGAGAATTACAGCAAAAACTCTCATGATTGATCTAAGGACATCCTGCTACAACTTCTTATAACAATAGATAATGCTATTCAGCAGTCCTAGGTACTATTCTTCATGGTTCTGGCTCTTGCATGAGTAGTCTCCAACTGCTTCATCTTCTATGAACCTCAAGTCTGCTTCATGCCTTATCGTAGGAGGCAAGGTCTGCTGGATAGGAAGAGAGTCCCTAGGTTGTGGTCAAACAGGTGTTGCTGGGGTATGTGCTCTGGTTTGATGGAAAGATAAGGGGCAGTCCTTTACCCGATGTTCAGCAGATCCATATGCTAAACATTTCTCCAATCTCTTGCGACAAATATTGGCTTGGTGACCAAACCTTTTACAGTAGTCACAAACCAAAAGCTTCTTACGATATGACTGCCGGATAGGGCTCAAATATCTTCTAGATTCAGGGGTATCCCTCCTAGGATGAGGTTCCGCTCCAACTTGGCTTAAGTTAGCTAAGGCTACATTATTGACGTTTTTTATGACTTCTCTCGTGATATTTATCTGTTCCTGCTGGGCTTCAGCTTGAGCCTTCTGGAACTCCAGGATTTCTTGAAATAGGGCAACCATTTGGGAGGTGTTTGCTGGTACTGGTGGAGCAACAGGAATGGGTACTTCACCAAGGAAACGCAACTCAGTTTGAGAAGAGGTAGGAATCGCCAGTGTAGTGAAAACTTCACTGGATGCATTATGGGGACGGTCAATCAGCTGCGAGGGAATAAACCCTGGACTTGGTTGAGGAGATGGGGTATGATCCGGAGATGACACCTCATCGCCAGCAGGATTGGTCTTGTCAATGGCCATATTCTGGAAGGTTTAGGATGCAAACATAAGCAAGGTATCCTACCAGTCTGTAATCAAACAAAAATATTTATGTATATAATTCGGACCTATGTTGTGACAAATCAATGTTCTAGTGTTCTACTTGTTTCTAGGTATGTTTTCCTAAGTTGTTGACCTGCATGGGCCACCACTAAAAATGTCACGACCCGATCCCAAATAATTGGGTCGAACCGGATCATGCCCAGCCTGCACCGTTGTTGAGACGGCGGCAGTAAGCTGTTCCATTAGCAGGTATTCACAACAACATTTATATACATTTGTCACAACTCAATATTCGGGAATTTAAAACTTTATTCAACATTTGAAAAGTACAACCGGAATAGAAAGACTGAAATAAAATGCTGAATTCAAACTATCAAAATTCTAAAACAACCAATCTGGAAACAGAAAATCTAGCTAAGCGTTCGGCTCATCGGCCTCAGGCCCTGCGTTCTCCAAAGGGGACTCTGGCAACACCACATGGTACAGAAACGGGTCATAATAACAACTCAGCATTCTCAAAATCTTCTAAAAATGTTATCTCCAGTCAGGAGGGAGCAAAGTACAATTCATGCTAATTTGACAATTAAAATAATAATAGAATCATGCACTTTTAAACAATTTGGAATGAATTCCAGCAGCTACAGTATTGTGATGTGAATAGGCAATGAATATGACCGGCTTGGGTTGTACAGTGAAAGATATGGCTTATCCCCGTGTGTAAGAGGGGTAAGCTCACACAGTTCTAAGTTATTATTTGGATGTGGTCATACTCATTACACTACTCCCCCAGTTTCCAAACAGTTACAGTAGTTACAGTAGTTACAGTCAGTGCTCTCAGAGAGAGTTCCATGTTGCATCGTGGTTTAAACTTGCAATAAAACGATTATTAAACAATTGTAAACTAACACAAAATGTACTTGCCTTGGTTTGACTGGTTTTGAAGGGTTGAAGACTTCGAGATGGAAACTAGACTCGTCCTCGAAATCCTACATTCGAGAAGTTCGACTCAGATCCAGAGTTACCAAGCTAACTATGCTAGTTGCAATATCTAAGTTGTATCATAATCAATTTTAATCTTTATTTATGCAATCACAAACAAAAATGCGATTATCGGTGCGTTGTAATTAATTACGAGGGAAAGATCAATTTATCTTTTTATTTTGGAAAAACTCGTAGTTACCAATTTAATCGATTAAAATTTTATATTTTCATAATTATACATATAAAACTAAATTTCTTATTTAATGATAAAAACATGATTGTTATTTAAATATTACAAACTTGTAAACTTTAATGTGAGAAAACTTCATTAATTTTCTATTAAAAATAATATTTATTTTAGATTTACGCGTACGCTAAAAAACTCGCAAAACCAGAGAATGACAGAAAACCTACGCTACAAAATTACAGGCCACAGAAAAAAAATAGAAAAGTTGGGCTTATGCCCTTACAATTTATTTTACATAAATTAAAATAAGAGAAACAGTTGTTAGTTCTAAAATTATCCTACAAATTAATTATGAATAAATTAATAATTAAAATAAATTAAATTAATAATGAGTCTCAGATATTGGTCCAATCGTCATATAGGCTAATGCCTCAACGTCCGGACGAAGCCGGTTTCGTTTGCACTTAGCCGGGGCCCATTGACCAATACGGTCGTCGCCCAAAAATCCTAAATATTATATTTTCCGAAAAACTATTTTAAAATTATTTTAAAATTATATTTAAATTTTATAGAAAATTCGGCAGCATTTCCTCTATTTTCGGTCAACCCAAAAACTGAAAAAGTGTGCCAATATTTTCCTGCAAGTATCCCAAACCAGGGAAATCCAAAATATATATATATAAATAACCACAATCATTCCCAATATTAATTCGGAACAATCCGGAACGAATTCGGGAATTCGAAACCAACCCAGAAAACATCACAGCACAATTCGAAAAGATTCGAAAACCAAATATTCCCAGAATTCCTTTCCGAAAGTTTCGGAAAATCAAAACCAAACTAACATAGGCTTTCCCGAAAGTCTCTCGGAAAATCCCGGAAACAAAACGTAACCCAAAATCGAATTTCCCGAAGGAAATTCGTGGACCAATCTCATCATAGACACGGAAGGGACGAACTACTATGATTAACCAGAAATTACCCAAATCGACGGAATTCGAAGGGTTGCCTCGGACTCGGGACACGCGAATCCGCAGAAACGAACTCGGAAACTCGTGGACAGCGCTGGACAGTGCTGTCCAGATCAGCGGGGCACGGGCTCGGGATGGCGACGCTAGGGCACGGCCGAACAGGGCTGGCGCCGAAAGGGACGCAGCCGAGGGAGGCGCTGGACGGGACTGGGCGCGCCGGAGAGGGCGCTGGCCGGGCACGGGGGCGGCCGGGGAACGGCGCACGGGCGGTCGCGGGGTCCGACGGGCGGAGCCGAGGGTCGCAGGATGGGGCGGATCTCTGGAGAGGGTTTGTGAGGAGAGGGTTAGAGTGGGAGAGTTGCTGTAGGGAGAAGAGTGAGGGGTAGGGGAGTGGGGGAGAGTTGCTCTCTGGAGGGAAATAGAGAGGGGAAGAGTAATGGGTGGAGTGGTGTGTGTGGTGTTGTTTTAAAAGAGGGAAGAGTGATGAGTTGTGTGAGCTGGAGTGAATGCAGGAGAGTGAAGTATGGGGAGAGTTGAACGTGTGGGGGGAGAAGTTGGTCCAACGGGTGGACCAACTCAAGGGTGTTTTTAAATATATATATATATATATATATATATATATATATATATATATATATATATATATATATATATAGAAATCAGAATTCAAAAGAAGGGAGGGGGTTCAGGTCGGGTCTGGGTTTCGGAAAGTTGGTCCAGGCTCGGGTCTGGTCAACAACCAAAAAGCCAATTATTTAATTTTGAAATAAATTTTTAAACCCACAATATAATAATAATAATAGTATTACTATTATAATAATATTTATACATTGCAAATCAAAAACTGGGTTTTACAGGACCGCAGAGGAAGGGGTCAGATATGGTTTGAGACTGCCAGATTATGGCTTGCAGCCTCCGTCTGGCATGTCTGGAGGGAACGAAATCGTCGCATTTTCGAGGGGCTAACCACCCCCCTTATAGGCATTCTTCATAATATAGAATTTGATGTAACTGCTATGACATCCTAAATGGATGAGGCCATGATTGTAAGATTGTATGAATTGATTTTGGAATAAAATTTACCCTTTTTCCAAAAATTATATATATATATATATATATATATATATATATATATATATATATATATATAAAAGATAAAGTTAATTTTAGAATTATTATAATTTTTTATTTTTACTCGTGACATTTGTTATCCTCCTTAACTTTTACTCGTGACATGGGTTTTTTGTTTCAGTTTCTAATTATCTCTTTTGTGTAGGTTTTTTTTTTTTTCGGTCGTAGTTGCAGTAGGGCTGGGCACGAGTCGGACTGGGTCCAAAATTTGTAGACCCGAACCCATGCTTTAACGGGACGGAACGGGACAGGACGAGTCAATTTATTTTTGGAACCGGACCTGACCCGACCCGTTGGAAACGGATCCAATCCGCAACAACCCGCGGGTCCATACGGGTCTAAAATTTGGCATGTACAAAAAAATTATATACAAAAGTAACAAAACTATCCCTATACAAAAGTATCAAAACTGTAAAAAAAATCACTTGTAATCAAACAGTAAAAATCACTTTATTCAAAAAAAAATACCTGAGAGTCTATTCCTATACAAAACTATACAAAAATTTAAATTTACTATACTACCCCTACAAACGAGCCGGACCGGGGCCCCGTGTGTTTTCAAATTATGATCCGTCCCGAACCATTCATATCACATGATCCGTCCCGTTCCGTTTCAGTTTTGAAATTTTAGATCCGACTTGTTTGGATGTTTTACGGTTCGATTCGGATTGGAACTGCGGGTCCTAGACCCGTATGTCCAGCCCTAAGTTGCAGAGTTCGGAAGATGTGGTCAAGGGCTGAACAAGAAATTCTAGTTGGAATTGACTAAAATTAAAAAAAAAAAATATTCCTATATTAATTCATCGAGAAGTCGAGATTACATTGCGAGCCAACGGTCTCGGGTCGGATTAAGACTCTTCCTTTTTGTCCCAATCCGAGCCGAGCCGTGCTGATAGTTATGCTTTGCCTAATCTTGATGAGCAATAATTTTCAATTCCATGAAAATTTGAGATTTTTCCAATAATTGTTGATCCCAATCCCATCGAAGAAGTCACCCCCAGCTCCATACTTCCTCTTTCGTTTGCAGAAAGAAAGGAGGAAGGAAGAAAAATGTCATGGTTCGCGAAGTCCCTCGTGAACACTTTCAGAGGCGAAGAAGACGACGACGACGACGAACACCGCCACCACCGCCGCGATGCAGCAGCAGCAGCAGCAACACCTCACGAAGAAGAAGAGGAGGAGGCTATAGTCGGCGTGAAGGAGGACCTCTCCGAGCTCACCCAAACCCTAACCCGCCAATTCTGGGGCGTCGCCTCCTTCCTCGCCCCGCCACCCCCTCCCGCCCCCCTCTCCGTGCCGGCCGATCCGGATCTCCGGCGGGATCCCGCGGACGTCGGTTCCCCGAGGCTCGACGGGATCCGGAGCGACCTGGCCGAGATCGGCGGGAGGTTCAGGAGCGGGATCTCGCTGCTCTCGAACGCCAAGGCCGTCTCGGAGATCTCCAAGATCGCGTCCACTTTCCTGCCGTTCGGATCGGAGGCGGAGGAGGAAGAGGAGGAGGAGGAGGGGGGAGAGGCTGTGGGAGTGACGGAGGAGGTGGTCGCGTTCGCGCGGAGCGTCTCGATGCATCCGGAGACCTGGCTTGATTTCCCGCTGAGTCCTGACGACGACGACAACTGTTCCGAAGGTTTAGTTTCCATTTGATCTCTTCTTTGTTATGGAATTTTGAGGGTGTTAGATTTACGGATAGTAGTAGTCCATTTGTACTTTATAACCAAAATTGCTGCAGAGATCTGTGTTGTTTCGATGGGAAAATGTGAACTTTAGGTAGGATCAATGAACAGTCGAGCGCTCTTCTGATGTTTGCCTTTGGGAACTATATGAGTTTCACTTATCGGAGGCTATGAGTATGTATAACCGATATTACCACATTGCATTCTGTGAGCAGGGAGATTTTTATGATCCCCAATAGTTGCGTCGAAGCAAGGCTGGCCCACGAGGTTGGGTTGCGTAAGCCGGAGCTAATTTTGGCTGCCCTTCACACCTATTGAAAAGATATAAGTTTTAAGTTGGATTTGGGCTTGACGGTCCTAATAACACCAAACAACCTTGGAGATTGCCCTATGGAGGGGGTTGCCCGAGTCCGAAGTCTTGTCAGGCTTACCCTTAGGCCGGCCTTGCATCGAAGACTCCGTTTTTTTTTAGCCAAAGCATGTTTCCAGTTGGTATCACGAACAGTATAGTAAGCAGCTCGATGCCGAACTAGGTTGCATCGACACATACATGGATTCCGGTAAGGGCACAATACATACTAAAAAAATGACATTTTTAGAAAAATTAGAGCATGATATGGTTATACACACTGATGAAATGTATCCATATAACTCTTTCATACATTACATCTATTACATCTTAATGAAATCTACATTTAAGCATGTTATGGATAGTAACTAGATTCCATAAACATCTAGAAATTATTTAATGCAAAGAAATGTTACTTTGTCATATCTCAATCATGTATGGCACGATCACGACCATGTTGTATCATTTTTTTTACCATATTTTGGGTCCCTTTGGATCCTAGAGATAGGTGAGGGATATCCGACACGAGTGTCAAGGAAGATTAATGCCAGGTATGTAAAATATACGAATTCATAGATAGGGTCCGCCTGAGGAGTGCCCTGTTGTGTAACACCACGGAAGCAAGAACACGACAATTCCCTTATAATGATGAGAATAAAAAAGCACAATAATAACCTAATAATAAACAAAGCACACAAGGATTTATGTGGTTCGGTTAAGATCTACCTACTCCATAGGGCAATATTCTTACTTTTTTTGGTAATTGTGATACACACTCTATTCACCCCCTCTAGAGTTGCCTTCAATTACCTCCTTATAATCACTTGGATCACCCGTTCCGGTAACTATAGAAAATGCACCTATATTCTCGAAACCATACTAGTGCTATGTGTGTACTCTTTCAAGCTCTTTAACAACTCCATTTTTTGCAACTCACGTAGACCTCTCTCGCTCATATGGCCTACACGTAAATGTCATAGTCTTGTGGTATCCCCTACCTCTTTTTCTGTCCCGATGACTGCACCACTAGTCACTGTGCTACCGTCCAACTAATACAAGTTCGACGAAAATCTGTTCCTTCATGACCACCGGATTGTATTTTACAATGTTCAATGAATCGACTTGGCCAACGAACTTGCAGCCTGACGTGTCCAACACGTCCAGAGAAATGAGATTCTTCAACTCTGGAACGTATCTCATGTTCATGAGTGTATGCATCACCAATTGAACATGTTCAACTTGAAATTCTTACGTCAATAGTCTTGCAAAACACATTGTTCCCATGAGAACATCACCACCATTGAATTGCTTATAGTTGCAGAACCACTCCCTATTCGGACACATGCTAAGAGTAGCTCGAATCAAGAATCTATGCATCGGAGAAATTTTCCTTCCCACTATGTACAGTAAGTACATCACACACTGGCTTCTCGGCTTTTTGAGCAACACTAACTTGACTTTGACCCCGTAACTAGCATCTTGCCTTTCTTCTCTAGTCACTTTGGATACCGCTTCTTCATATGTTCTGATTGTTTGCAACATAAACACGTATCATTCTCATGCCCCGATGATTTGGACTTCCATCGACTATTGTTTCTTCTATCCTTACTTTTTGACCTTTCCCTTTCATTAGCGAACAACTCGGATGACCTCGATTGGATTTGGTGTCTTCATAATCTCATTATTAAGAAAAGTAGTAGTCAGATATTCTATCTCAAGAGTCTCTTTCCCATAGAAAATTGTTGTCACCAAATGGTCACACGACCCCGGAAGCGGAGAAAAGAGCAATAGTGTCTTGTAAGTTGTTCTCCTCCTTTAACTTGACTTCAAGACCCAAAAGGTTGCTTACTATCTTGTTCAAGCTGTTCAAATGACTAAGAATCTGGGCCGCTTTTTTCATGCGTAGACTATAGAGTTGCTTCTTGAGGTATAACTTGTTTGACGACGACTTTGTCATGTACACGCATTTGAGCTTCAACCACAAACCGACTGCAGAAGTTTCTTCCATGACATTATACATGACCTTATCCGCCAGACAAAGCTCCATTGTGTTATGCGTCCTCTGATCCATTCCATGAATCGTCCGTAATATCTGAAGGTTTTCTCCTTCCTTCTGACGGCTTACTCTCTCTTTAATGAGTAGAGCCTTAACATTTCTCTACCACAAAGAGAAGTTCCATTTTCTATTAAATTTCTCCACATTGAACTTTGTGCTATTTACTCAATTACCCGTAATCTAGTTAATTATGAAACTCCATCGGACCATAATGAAGCAACGATTATAAGTATTTCGATCTAGGAAGATAAAAAGCGGACAATGTCGTCACCTATCGATGACCTAGATAAAAGAAATTGAAACTCTGACGGTTCCCGTAGCACTTACACCAATTGTTGTGCAACACACAGAAGCAAGAATAGGACAATGCCTTTATAATGATGAGAATAACAAAATACAATAATAACCGAACAATAAACACAAAGCACATAAGGATTTACATGCTTTGGTTAATATCATCCTACTCTACGAGACAAAGGGGAGAATTCTTTATTGAATCAATGAAAGAACCTTACAAAAGAGTTACAACACACACCACAACTCTCTCCTTTAACGAGGTCTCTAGCGAACTCTCCTTCAACCTCTCTCAAAGACTTTCTTTAATGGCTCTATAGCAAAATTCAAAAAAATCCTAAAAATTCTAGCTTTTAGCAAATCAATAACCTCAAGCACTTTTACACATCAATGTGGGCTGGTGGAGGCATTAAATACCTCCGTAACTTAACCTAGGCCCTGAAGCGATCTGGACCATCGAAAGCCAAAATTTAGATATAATCCGCTCATTAAATTGAGCATATCCCGGCCCATTGGTATACAATATGACGTTTGTTAGATCCAAAATGTCCCAAAATTTGCTTGACGTTTTGGCTACCTTTTAAGTACGTCGACAGTATGCTGCCAGGCACATACTTGTTTTTTTTATTCTTTTTTGCTGGTTTCGACAAGCGAGCTCCACCGAGTTCTCGGTCGATGCTCGCATCACTACGAATGAATTCGAGCCACATCTAACATATATGTGCAAACCTAGGCACCAAACGAACGAAATAGAAGTTGTCAATGTGAAATGTGAATTGTATAATTTCCTTTGGATGTATTTGATTTTGTGATGCATTTGGGGATATCGTACGTGTGTGCCTTATTTCTGTAAATTTGTTGGTATTGGTAATGAAGTTGGTCTGACTGATGGTGGTGGAGTAACAATGTTTGGGCTGTGGTATGGCATTAGTGAAACCATTGAAGATGGAGAGAGATCCATGTAATTGACTTGTCTAGTTGATCTATAGCTTGTAGCTATATGACATTGGGTCTGATTGAGAACTTAAATTGTTGGATAGAGAAGAAACATACTTTTGCAGTGATAAAGTTAGTTAGGTTGGTGATGGTTGATATAGTGTTGTAGGGGGAAGCATATGGCCATCACATCCAGAGCCATTAAAGATAGAAGTTGAAGGGTATTAATATAACTAACCAGTCCTAGTTGAGCTGTAGCATAGCTACAAACGAAGTGACAATTGGCACTGGATCATCGGGGAGCTTGAATGACTAGGAAAAGGAAAAAAACAAACTTACACTTGAAATTCCCAACCTCTGAAACTAGAAGATGCTCTTTGAGTTCATGTCATAATGATTTAAGGAAGTTACAAAGCTGTTCATATTCATGTACATTTTTTGAAGGTTTGGTATAGATCGTTGGCTCACAACCTAACAGCTCGAGCTTTTGGGTACAATGATTAAATAACATGTTTCGCAGCCATCATATGGTTCTTTCATCTCTTCGAACAATGGTTGTCTGTACTATTGGAACTTATTGCCGTTGCCATTCCCTTCATATTATCTAATGTATCCAAAAACTCGGACTGTTAGATTGTGGGTCAATGATATTATCAAACTTTGATACTATGTTGTGCAGGCCAGACTAGGGCTCTTTTGAGTGCGATGGGCCAACACACATGGAACTGCTGATTGTGACTGTCTGAGCCAAGATCCCAGAGTTGGCTTGTGCACATGGTTAAAAGAAATAATAGGGGTTGATACTGGGCTCTTGATTTGAAAGCATATGATGTTAATTAAGATATCTAGCATCAGTGATGTGTTTTTTAGGAAACTGGTTCTTTGCTACCCTAATGGAATTTTAAGAATCAAACTGAGAATTTTACTCTCCAGCTGCTTGCATGAAATAATTTTTTTTTTTTTTTGAAATAATACTTGTATTGATTGTCATTTTGTGATCATCTAATTAAAACTAATTCTCAAGGATATTATCATTCAGAACCAACTTGGAGGTTGTAACTTGTAACCTTATATGGTGACAACAGAGCAACCATAATCTCTAGGAAGGGGAGATATGTGATATAAGAAGTGAAATAAAGAAGATATATGAAACGTGTTGTGCCGAATCCATGTCCATGCAACATAGGATGAGAGTAGAGGGAAAGTATATACTAAATGTAAAATGGATCTGCTGTAAGACGAGGATGTCACAAGGTTTTTGTTACTGTCTGCACACGATGTTTGTGTTCCACATTTCCTGTAAAAGGATCAGTTGAATTTTAAGCATATGTATTAGGCATATTTGTATCGCATCCTTGTTTGAGAAAATCCTATTGTATTATCTTTGCACTTTAGGATAAGGGAAAACACACTTCCTATATCATGTAACCAGTCAGAGATCAATTTGTAATGTATTCCTTACTTCTGTGCTTGTTGGAAAATATAATCCAAGACCTAATATATTTAGGAATAATTTTGATATTTAATTATGGGTACTAATCTTACCAATAATAGGTTTCCTATGTTCACAAGGTCGTCCGCATATGGTCATTGGTTTGGCCAAAATATGTGAAGTGTGGTTTTTGAGTCATGCGGTTAGCTAGGACTATATAAGGGCAATAGGTCATGGCTTGTATCAATTGAGTAGAAAAGAAAGAGAGAACCTATGAAAAGATTGTATTAATAAATAGAGGTGGTAGTGGCTATTAGTTTTGAATAAGTTTATTTGAGAAAATTTATTATTAAGTCCTAATCTTCTATTCTTTCCTCTTATACAAAATCCAACAGTGCTCACTCTTTGATGCAACTTTTTTATTTCCTACATTATTTTTAATACAGTCAGGTCATGAAAATTATAGTTAAATGTACCAAGGGAGATGATCTGGATATACATAGCTATAGGCTTAAATGAATGGAAACTAAGGTTACTTGGAAGGAGTCATCCACTGATATCTAGGTTTTGTAGTACTGGATCATGATAGTATTAAGAAATTCTGGTCCCTAAAGAAACCTCAGAAAAATGTGTAAGTTGCACCTGTGGTGGATAGATTAATGTTAACTAATTGTAGAAATATCCCAAATAAGATATTTCAGAAACCTTAAGAAAATTAGTAGGTAAACAAACATGTAGTTAAAATAAACTTAAGATAGAAGCTAACCGCAGATAAATGAAGATGGAAAGTTTAAGAAGATATAGGAATCTCTAGGAAGAGGAGAGATGTAATATAAGAAGAGAAATAAAGAATCTTTGGGTTGGAAGTGCATAGTCTATTGTTCTTTGAAGAGCTTTCCATAAATCACATTTTTATACGATAAGTAGGCACTACACTTGGGGTTTCTTGTCACGCCCCGGTCCCGTAGGACCTATCGTCCTCGCTAAGGTGTAATGCCGCGTGAGCCTAGATTGCGCTCACGCACGGCAGGTTTCATAACGGCCGATTACAGACGAAGCGACGGGGTCGTCGCACAGAAGTTCCAAGCAGAAACATTAAATAATAGCAGCGAAAATTTAAAGCAAAATACAAGTCATTCAAAATGCTCTTTATTGATATTGAAACAAAGATTACAATGTGGCGCGAGGCCAAGATTACAATCACTCAAGCTCACTCTTCTCACATTACAAGTCACTCTGCTCTCTCATCTCTTCAATACAATATGAGTAGGCTAGCGGAAGCTTCGGATAGGCGATGTCCATATATTATGTCCCATATAAGTCCAGTCTTCAATAGGCCGCACGCCTCGAAACGCCAAGGAACTCCGTGCCTCGACGCATCCAAGCGAGCTCCGTGAGCTTCTACCTGTGCCTGCACAAAAACACTGTGTGGGTGTCAGTACTCAACTGTACTGGTGGAGTGAGCTTCTCGTCCACCCATACAAAACCAACACGTTCATTTACTTTGTGCAACATAATCCCTTTATGATTGTCTTTCTATTCTTGCCTGAGGATTAATTTTAGGACATAAACTCTTGGCCTATTTTGTGTCTCTAGACCATCATCGTGTCCTGCACCAACAACTTACTTATACCTTGCCTCTAGACCATTCTCGTGTCCTGCACCAACAACTTACTTATACCTTGCCTCTAGACCATTCTCGTGCCAACGACGTCAACTTATCGATTCGTGCTTGCCTTTCAGCTCATATTTGGATCACAACAACTTAGTCGTGCCATAAACTCTATTCGCGCTTCAATATAATCGAGACAGTACTTTCCCACTTAGTCTTGCCTATACTTGTGCCGTAACATCATGGCCGTGCCTCAACATATCGGTGTCGTGCCTCGCAACTCAACATGACTTAACCAGACTCGCCTTACTGTCCTTCTTGACTTGACTCTTAACGACTCAAATCCGACTTATGCAAATATGTGCTAACAACTACATACTCGGCGTCACATCTCGTGCCGAAGCACGTGTCTTTGCTATAGCCGAATCCTAGGCTTCATACTGGTGTTGCAACCGTTCATACCTTTTCTTGACTCAGTTTGTGATGTGTTTACACTTGCTCGACGGCTAAACGCCTCAAAAGAATAATTTACAATAGAGTGGGAGAGCAAAATAAGAAATCCACTCGGCGGCTAAATGCCTCAAAAGAATAATTCACATGTCATGTCAGGTTTACTTGTCATATCAAGGATGCTTGTCAGGAGTGCGTCTCGACGGGCCACTATCAAGATTATCAAGACGGGATCATACTATCATATTCAAGTTCAAGTTTATCAACTTACTAGCTCAAGATTATCAAGTCGGATCGTCGCAATTTAGGCCAAGTACAGAAAACATGCAAAGAAGATCGGGAACATCCATGGATGATTGAAACTATCAGTCACATATGAACTCCAGTTAAAGTGGGACAAGAAGATTCTTGAAGTCAAGACGAAGATTTACAACTTTCATGTTTTGAGTTTTACAAGATTTTAGCTACAAAATAGCTTAAACAGGCAAAAACAGTCATTCGCGCGTGCGGACAAAATTGGCTACGACGCGCGTGTGCGGATGCACGGCGTGCGGACGCGCGGCAAACGAATCGCGCAGGCGCGCGACGCGAGGATGCATGGCACGCGGGGCGTGTATGCACGGCGTGCGGGCGCGCGGCGCGCGAAATGCGCTGCGTGGGGATGCCCGGTGCGCGGGTGCGGATGCATAGCACGCAGGGCGCGGATGCACGACGCGCGGGCGCTCGACAAACGAATCGCGCAAGCGCGCGACACACGAAACACGCAGCGCGCAAATGCACGGCTCGCAGGGCCCGGATGTACGGCGCACGGGCGCGCGGCAAACAATTCGTGCAGGCGTGCGGCGCGCGAAACGCGCAGCGTGCAGATGCACGGCGCGCAGGCGCACGACACTGTTCATCGTCCCAGCAGCACCGAAGATGTGCGGGGACCCATGAACACAAAAATGGCGTAACTTCTTCCAAATAAGTCAAAATCAAGCGGGTCAAAAGCCAAAATTGGGTAGACTTGAATTTCCCACAACATGGAACCAATAGATTTCGGAAATAACAAACTTTAAGAAATCAAAACAAAAAAAATAAAAAAAATATTAAAATTTAGATTTACAAAAATGTAACCATAAAACAAAAAACTTCAAGTGCTAAAGATGCTTAGAATCATGCGAGAAAGAAAATACAACAATAATAATTGGAGGTCCAAAATAAATGAAGAAGAAGGAGAAGTAAATGATAATAATGGAGGAGAGAGAGAAGTTGGTTTATATACCAACCCTTCTCATCTCAAACCAACCAAACCAAACCAAGCGAAGCCAAAGTGAACCAAACCAAAACTAAACCAAGTCGAGATTAAACCAAGACAAGGTTAAGCAAGACAAGTCAAAGCATGGGTCACCTGACAAATGTCAGAATTCCGTACACGTGTACTGAAAATACGTATAACGGAAAACGGGAGTGATAGGTCTGGTGGATCAGACCGCCACTAGACCCGGCTCCATTGTATCCCTAGACACCTGTTAAATGGAATTGCATTCATCTTTACCGCACATCATACCAAAGAGATTGAAAACATTCTCAGTCCAGATCTTACAAGATGAAATTCAGAATTTTTATGAGAATAGAAAAATAATTTTTTATTTCAGAATTTTGATGAGGATAGAAAGACAGTTGGAATGTACACTTCATTGGTGATATTTTATTTCCTTTTCTTGTGGATGAAAGTATGACTTAGATAAAATGTACATGAACCTCCCACTAGAAGAATTCATGTTACTCTTAGGGAGACATCCCTTGGTGCATATGTACCTAGGGGGGGCTCCTTAAGTGATCTGGAGTTCAGTATTGATGCCCTTATGAGTGGCCCAATTATGTTGTTCAACCCTTGGAGATTTATTTCAATCCTAGGGAGACATCGCCAGGTGAACATAGACCAAAGGGAGATGCTGTTAGGTGTGAGTTTGACTCTAAAGGAGACATCTTGTGAGGTAATTGTAGGCCTGAGGAGTAATGTGGACCCATCCTGCAAAGAGGTTATATGGACCATTGACTAGAGGGAAATGCAGATTTTCAATATTAATCACCAATTTTTTGATTTTTTTTTTCTTATTCAGAATGAATATGCTTTGGGTCTAGGCAGAAACAGGGTTGTTTCCTTTGATTTATAGATTTTATTTGAAAATTTCTGATTTCCTTTTCTTTACCTGTTCTATAGTCATTTCATGTGGACTTGAGCTCGATTAAATCGGCTATTGTAACATGTCTCAATCGACAGTTAGCACCTGAGTTACTATTGTGTCTTGGCCCTTTAGGTTACTAAAGAATAATTGCATCTTATTCTGTATATGTGTTACATTTTTCCAGAACCCTCTTCAGACTAGCAAAACTTAAAACTGTCGTTAACTCGATCGATATTTCAAACCAATAATATTATGGGGTTTGATAAATTTCATCACCATCATCATCCAAGTCTTCTCCCATCAGAAAGGGTCCTTCAGACCAGCAAGACTTAAAACCGTCGTTAACTCGATTGACCAATAATAGTCTGGGGTTTGATAAATTTTATCACCATCACCATCCAAGTCTTCTTCCATCAGAAAGGGGTCGGTTTTGGATCATGAGAGCTCCATGAAAGAGTCGCCGAAGTTTTATGGTCGACTACTATGTTGCAGGAGTACGGATACGGGTACATGATATGGCCACTTTCGAAAATTTACGATACGGGTACGACACAGATACGGTATATATTCTGGCTGTTGCATTCTTTTTTCTTGTCGATCAGAGAAAGTAGGTTTAAAGGTTTGGACGGGTCATGTTATAGGTGGGGGTACACATACAAGTTAATCTGGATTTAAAAGAATACGAAACTGTCTAAACAGCATGTGGACAAATCTGGTCCGCTTTTTCTTTTGGGTTCATTGCTGAACTGGGTCTAACCCCTGTCCTGAACGTATCCATTATGTAGGCTGTATCCATTAGTATTCAGCCATATACAGCCTTATCCGTGTGCAGTATGTACTGGACATGGGCATGGTCTCTGATTTGGTGTGTCCGTGCAGCATTGGTTGACTGTCAATCTAATGTTAAGTAACTGGACTGGTACCAAATTTCTATCCAAGATATATGAGGAAGAGAGAGCCTTGGATAATTTTTTTAAGGCCAATTAACTTGTATGTGGTTTTTTTCTTCTTCCATAATTTAGCAACTGCGTGTTAAGTTAAATGGTTTGTGTAAAACCTTGGATAGTGGTCCATGCTTTGATGGAAGAGGCTCGATGTTAGCCTAAGAGTCCTCCATAAAGTATGTCTTAACTATGAAATGAATGCTCTTGTGGATATTTTAATCTTCAGCCTTTTCTGTTTCATGATAAAATAGGCATCCTGTTATTTCTCGGTTATTTTTTGCATTTCTTGGAAGGTTCTCTTATGTTCGATATTGTTTCTTCTTCTAGCATTTGAGATGTCGGATGCCCAGCAAGAACATGCACTGGCTGTTGAGAGCCTTGCACCAAGTTTAGCAGCACTTAGGATTGAGCTCTGCCCTAGTCATATGAGTGAAAATCACTTCTGGAAAATCTATTTCGTGCTTCTGCATTCTAGACTCAATGAGCTCGATGCTGAACTTCTATCAACACCTCAGGTAATATGCTCCATCCCCCAGATTATAGTGTTTATTTTCTTCATTCTTAAGCAGATGATTAGATCTTGAATGCCTCAGAAATTGTTATCATGATCATTGTTTGGAAATTGGAACATCAAATTTACCCAAAAGTTTGGACTTCCAAGTCCGGATGATTTTTAGACTCTCTGTTCTCCACTCATCATTGCAAACACATTTTAGTGGGTGTTGTGTGAGTAGTATTACAAGAAGGAATGACATAAATCTGAATTGCCAAGTATTTTTGGTTGATAATCACTTAAACACCAGAATTTCACTTTAAAAGATGGCATGATTATGCTGATGTAAAGAGAATCTACCTTGGTTCCAATTTTTTACATTTGTCAGTTATTAAATGTTTTAGACCTATTGTACATTTAGTCCCATATCAGTTAGGAGATGTCACTCCTCCGATATTACTTTGTACATATACCCAAGGCCGAGAGCCAAATATAATTTATTGATTCCATGTTCATTAGTTCTAACATTGTAATTTGTTCATGTTGTATATTCTGGGCATTGGGAGAAATTCACTCTGAAATGGAAGCATAATTATACTGAACACTCATTGTACTGGAGCAGATTGTGCAGGCTCGGGCGATGTTGCTACAGGATTCATCACGTACCAAACCTGACTCAGAGGGGTCCGGTAGAGGTGTATCCCCATCTTACAAGAAAGAGGGCTTTTCAGGTCTACATGAAGTGAACGCGGTCTCTCCATTAGACACTCCTTCAGAAACCTTACCAAGTAAGACCGAGACACACGAAGAGTCCGCAACTTCTGTTCCTATAACCGTCCAAACCTTACCAAGTAAGGCCGAGACACAAGAAGAGTCCGCAACTTCTGTTCCTATAACTGACCTCGAGACAGAAAAACACCCAGTCCAAGCCACTGAGGTGAAGATTATCGACAAGTCTGTCATTGAAGAAAACCCACCAGTCCATGCCGAGACAAAGGATATTCATAGCGATGCCTCTACTGTTATACCCATCCAGAAGTATGAAGAAGAGGATGGTGAGGCCGATGACTGGTTGGAAGAAGACACCGGTGAAGCTGGTGGCCCGGGAGGAGGCACAGTTCCATTGGACAATGACGAAGACGTGTCCTTTAGTGATCTGGAGGATGACGAGGATAAAAGGTGAGCAGATCTCGGTCCAGCAAGCTCATGTTATAGATTCTAGACCAGAAGACTCGGAAGGATTGGGTTCGGCTAAGCAAAACCTTTGAGGGCACGGCCAAAGATGGCAAGTCGACTGCTGGACCACGTAATAAGGAGTCGAACGACTGATTAGATGTTGATGATATATAGATGATGTGTGATGGCTTCTGTATCTTTTCAAGCGTGCCTGTGTAAACTGTTGGGTGTGTTCTCGAGCTCACACTATTTCAGTGCCAGATGTCTTTTATTGTTCTGCTGATGCTTCTGTATATGAAGACCTTTGCATGTACTGTGGATCTGAAATTGTTAATAACTGTTAATATTAACCTCTTCTAGCAATTTGTGAGGTGTATGTGCTGTATATGCTGCAATCTCCAGGAATCAGAATCAACTTCTCACTTACATGGGTGTAGCTATCTCAGCAATCTTGCTTGTCAAGGGGTGATAGCTGTCTTATAGTTGCATGTTTTTGATGTGTTTGTACAGAAACCAATTCTTTGCATAAAATATTGGTTTTTTCTAAGGGCACCACCAATTTTACTTGAGGGCAGCCCAAAAATGTTTACAAATATTACAAGTTTGCCATCACTTTTTTTTTACTTGGGGGCAGCCCAACATTAGGTATAAAAGACAACTTTTCTAATTTTTTTCTCTTCTTCCCTCTACTTTTTTCCTCTCCCTCAACTCTTTTCTTCTCTCCCTCTACTTTTTTTCTTCTCTCCCAACATTTCTAGGTCATAGAATTAAACCCTAGTCTAATTTTTTTTTCAAATTTTTCTTCCTTTCTTTTCGAGAATTATCTCCAAAAAAAATTCTCCTATCTCAATCATATTTGGCACAAATTTTTTCTCAAATTTGTCTAAGATTTGCTACCAAAAAAAGTTTCCACTCATACTCAAAATCAGAAAACATAAACATAAATATTAGGTTTAGAATCACTTTAGGGTTCATGAATGAATTTTTCGAACATGATCTCACATATTTCTTGAAACCCTAATCCTAGAACACGACAAATCGTTATGGCCGTTCGGCTGCTACAGTCGTGGCTTACAACATTAGGACTGCCAGGGTTGTGGCAGTCCTAATGTAAAGTAGGACTACCAGGCTTTCTGCAGTCCTTACTTAATAAAGGACTGCCAGGGTGTTGATAGTCCTGTATAAAACTCTCTGTGAAGAGAGTTTCATACCCAAACTCTTTTCACAGAGAGTTTGGGTCCCTAATTGAAACTTGCTAATACAGCAAGTATCAATTAGGACTGCCAGCATCCTGACAGTCCTAATTGAATGTAGGACTGCCAGGGGGTGACAGTCCTATTTGTAAGTCTCTGTGATGGGAGTTTTGAAACTCTCTATCACAGAGAGTTTCAATTAGGACTGTCACCCCCTGGCAGTTCTACACAAAAGGAGTACTGCCAGGGTGCTAGCAGTCCTAATTGAAACTTGCTGTTACTTCTAGTTTCAATTAGGACTGCCAGCACCCTGGCAGTCCTAATTGAATGTATGACTGCCAGGGGGATGGCAGTCCTATTTGTAAGTCTCTGTGATGAGATTCAGTTTGAAACTCTCATCACAGAGTTTTATAAATGGCCATTCTCCTGTGTTTTAACATTTGAATGACCATTTTTCGTGTAATTTAGAACGGAAAATGTCATTCTACGTACTAAATTACACGGAGAATGGTCATTCTCCTACGTTTTAACACTAGGAATGGCCATTCTCCGTGTAAATTAACACGTAGAATGCCATTCTCCGTGTAAATTAACACGGAGAATGCCATTCTCCGGAGAATGCCATTCTCCGGAGAATGGTCATTCTCCTACGTTTTAACACTGGGAATGACCATTCTCCGTGTAAATTAACACGAAGAATGGCCATTCTCCTGCATTTTAACACTGGAATTCTTCGTATAAATTAACACGGAGAATGGCCATTCTCCGTGTTATTTAACACGGAGAATGGCCATTCTCCTGCATTTTAACACTGGAATGACCATTCTCCGTGCTAAATTACACGGAGAATGGCCATTCTCCGTGTAAATTAAGACGGAGAATGGTCATTCTCCGAGTAATTTAGCACGGAGAATGGACATTCTCCGTGTAAATTAAGAAGGAGAATGCCATTCTCTGTGTTACTAACACGGAGAATGCCATTCTCCGTGTTAGCCACCCTCATGCGAAGTTAACATTTTTCGTGTTCTAATACGGAGAATGGTCATTCTCCTACATTTTATGGTCAGTTGAAACTTTGGAGGGCCATAACTTTTGACTGGGAGGTCGAAATGAGGTCCGGTTTGTCGCAAAATGAGCGTATCTTCGAGGAGCCAGAGATTAATTTTTTTTGTTAGTCGGCCTTCCGAAATTTTAGAATCACGAAAAAATGATGTTTAGACCTCCGTTTTAGCACTTTTGCCGTTTATCTCGGTCTTTCCGAAATTTTTCGACGAGTTTTGAAGATTTTTGAGGAGAAAACCTAGATTCGAAAGTGAGCAGCGTATGGAAGAAGATGAAGTATCGAAACGTTCTTTTTAAGAGTAGTTTCGTGGGTGTTTTCAATAAATTAGAAGGAAGGGCAAAAAGGTCATTCGGAACCCTCTTTATATATTTTTTGCTAATTCTGGGCACGCGATGAAATGTAATTGCGCGGTGGACTTTTCATAAAACTTTTTCGTTTTTTGGGCATTTCATAAATTTTTTCTTTATAAAGGGTGCTGGCAGTCCTAATTGAAACTTGCTGTAACAGCAAGTTTCAATTAGGACTGCCAACACCATGCCAGTCCTCCCTTTGTGTAGGACTGCCAAGGGGATGGTAGTCCTAATTGAAACTCTCTATGACGGAGAGTTTTAGTTTCAAACTCTCATCACAGAGAGTTATAAATAGGACTGCCACCCCCCGACAGTTATACACTTAAGTAGGACTGCCAGGGTGCTGGCAATCCTATTTGAAACTCTCTGTGACAGAGAGTTTCATTTCGAAACTCTCATCACAGAGGATTTCAATTAGGACTGCCAGGACCCTGGCAGTCCTGATACTAAATCAAGAATATCAGGAATTCGCCAACAACTTAAGTTTCCAAACGTAAATAACAACTACATATCAGACAACTACATATCCAACAAGTACATAAATAACAACATAAATCACAACTACATATCAGACAAAATATCTAACTTCAAAAAAATAACATAAGTGTCAATTACATATCCTTTAAAAGTCTGCCCAACAACTTAAGTTTCCAAACAACAAATATATCCTTCAAGTTTCAAACAACAAAAACATCTTTACAAAGACATCCAGATTACATCCAACTAATGATCATTCCACATCCAACTACATATCATGCCGGGCCTTTGAACGAGACTCCCTATTATTCATGAAGGGGAACTCGGACACATCGTCGATGCGATCAAGCTCGTTGGCGACCGCGACACTAGTGTCAGTTTGGCAACCTCTCCGGAGTGTCAGGACCAATTCTTTCACCTTTTGAGACTGTAAATGAAAGTATAAGTGAATTAAGTCTACAAAAATAGAAATATCAGTCTAATTACAAATACGGAACTCACCATCCTCACAAACATTAGGACTGCCACAGGCCTGACGTCCTACTGTATTCAAACCCGACTGTTGCAGCCGAACGGCCAAAACGATATGCTCGTTTGTCTTCTTCTAGGGTTAGGGTTTCAAGAAAAAATATGGGTTTGTCGTGTTCGAAAATTCCTTTCATGAGCCATAAAAAGAATCTAAACCTAATTTATCAAAACTTTTTAGAGAATTAAAAATATTCTAGGGTTTTTAATAGAGTGTACAAAATTCTTGAAAAAAATTAGGGAAGAACGTACCTAGATTCCGGTTGCTTCGACTTGCGTGTCATCTTTTCGAATCTACAAATGTTGTTGAAGAAATCTTGGTGGAGGAATTGGGAGTGGAGTGGTGGAGGAGAAGAAAGTAGGGTTTTGGGAGAGGGAGAGGGAGAGTTCTCTTTTTTTCTTTTGGTGGAGAGAGAGTGTAGAATGGGTTATGGGAAGGAATGAAGGGTTTGGGGGGTTGGGCTGCCCCCTAGCCAAATGTGGGTACCCCCTAGCAAAATCTCCACCTCCTTGGGCTGCCCCCAAGTAAGAGTTGCCCCCTAGCAAAAATGGTGGTGCCCTTAGAAAAAACCAAAATATTTAGTGTTATTTAGTTTTAGGGTCTCGTAAAATATTGAAAATTTGTTTTAGGTTTCCATATTGTTCAGAAAAAGATTTGGGTCTTGTCCTAACGGTTGACTTGGGGTGCGTCCAAAATGAAGACATAAACGTAAATTTTGAATATTATACGAGACCCTAAAATTAAATGAAAATATGTAAGGGTTGTCACCTTGGGGAGAACCCGATATTTCATGATCAGCCTAAGTATATTGTAACTCGGTATCCCTGGATACGAGGTGTGCTAGAGGCGAAGGACATGACGTTTGAGAAGGTTCATACGGAGGACAATGGAGCGGATATGCTCAAAAATATTTGTTGAGGAAAAAATTTGAGTATTGTAGGAGGATCATCGGAACGATGAGTTTCTCCACCTAGTTGGAAAGGAAATATTTATTGGTGTTGGGTAGGGTTGGAGAATACCCAATAGTGCAATAAGTGTTATCCTGTGTTGAAGAAGTCCGGAAAGCTGAAGGTGAGAAAGGTATCTCAATTTGAGTGTGTATCAGAACATGTTGAAAAAGTAGTATCAGAGTCAACGATATACCACTGGTATACCGGTGTGATAGGTTTTTGTTCTGAAATTCTTCTTATATGAAATGATAATTTTTGGTATACCAATGGTATACCTGTAGGAATGAAATCGTAAAGCACAATACTCTAGAGGGGGGGTGAATAGAGTTGGCAGCGGAATAATGCTAATTAAAAAATGTTAGCAGCAAGATCACAGAATAATAATCACAACTAAATAATGTAAAGGCAGAGATAAAAAAGCTAACGCAAAGACAGCGATGTATACTGGTTTTCCTCTGCTGAGGACTAATCCAGTCGGTAGAACTCTTGCTACCAGTTGAATCCACTATTGGCAAAACCGTAAGTTTTCTTACGAAGTCCTTGCAACTTCTACAACGCGAGCTTTGATACGAAGAACTCGTCCAACTTCAATTGTGAAGAGTTGAATCTTCTATCAAGCCTCTGATTACAATCACTCTGAAACTTCTAGACCGTACCGCACTGGCAAATCGACTAGAGGATTGTAACTGGCTTGGGATCTGAAATTTAAAGCTCAAGAGAAACTCTTTGGAAGACTGAAAGCTTTAGATAGAGAGAAGAATGAAAGTGAATGAGTGAGTTAAAATGATCGAAATCCTTCTCTATTTATAGGAATTCCAAAGACAGAATTCTGGCAGAATTCAGGCAGAATTCGGGCAGAACTCGATGAGAAAATCTCGGTCAAATCCGTAACTGCAGGAGGACCAAGTTCCAGAGAATTCAAAAACAAAACGGCCACTAACCGAACTCTGGCCGAACTCTGGCCGAGTTCTGTCAGGGTTAGGTTAGGTTTTTAAAATTAGTTTCTGGAGATTTTTGAAAACCTTTTTGAAAACCCTTTTGAAGCTTTTGTTAATATGAATGTTTTTCAAAACTAAGGATATTTTAAAAACATTTTAAAATTATTTTGGAATAGCCTATTTGCCAGTACGACTCGGTGTATAACGTATTCCTAGACTCAATAAAATAAAAAATACATTGCTCAAAGAAATACAGACTCGAACAGGCAAACATTGCTTCGGTCTTGAACTGTATAGATAGCTGTTCTTGATCATGTCCAAGAGTCGAGATATGCTGACTAGCTTCATATATCCAGATAGAGTTTGATCAATTATTAAAATCAGTTTGACCATATGACCAATGGGCCAATAATCTCCCCCATTTTGATAATTGACAAGCTATGAATGATATAACATCTAAGCTTGAAATCAAATCAAAAAATAGTAAAGTAAAATTGTTCATATCCTGCATGCATTTCTCAAAAGATAAAAAGATGTTAGATCTTTATTTTTCTCCCCCGTTGTCATTTAGCAAAATAATTACAAAAGAGAAAAACTCCCCCGCAATCAATGCATAAATAACAAACAGTGAAGAAACACAAGAAAATAATCATGATAAATGGTAGAAATAGTAAAAAAAAGAAAAAAAAATACATCATAGGCATGTATTTGTCTCAGGCAGTTAATAATAAAACATAGAATTATTTCACAGGAAGTTTATAATAAAGAAGCAGATAAAGATGCTAAGTAAATAAGTAAACTGATGTGAAAGATAAAGTACGAAATCCATAAAGATGAAATGATGTCCAAGAGACATAAAAATATCCAGTACAAGTCCTCAAAAGAAATACTGATAATAAAGTCTAAAAAGATAGAAAAACTTGGAATGTCGGAGCATTTCCAAGTATACAGTAGATAATATCTAAGTCTCAAACATCAGATAACATATCACATATCCTCATCATCATCATCATCAGTATGACCGACATGTCCAGAAGGACCAGCTGCAGAGGTACCAGCTCCAGAAGGGTGAGGAGGAGCGCCAGTGTAAAACTCACCGACATAGTCTCGAGGAGCACGGTCAGAACGGTACCAATCATATGCGTTACCGGGCTGAAAGTAGGCATGAACAACCTCATCCTCACAGCGGTAACCAGAGAAAGCTGGATCTCTAGGAATGGAACCGACAGAATGTCCAGTCTGGGTGAATCGAAGATAAGCTAAAGAATTTGCAATCGCCTGATAACGAGTGACGTCGCGGAACTCACGTTCGCGGGCCATATCCGTCATCGAGACGTGCAAATCAGAAAGGTGCTGGTGTATGCCCTCAAAAGTCATGGCATACTGCTGAGTAGGTGGAGGAGGTGGAGCAGTAGGAGGAACAGTAGGAGGAGCAGCAGCAGTCATACTGCGACGAGATAACTTCAGAAACTTGGGCTCAGGGTCTTGAGTACAAGTTGATAAATCAATATCGAAACGCTGGAAGATGCGTGGGAGAATCATCGCATAAGAGAGATTTCTATCTCTTGCACAACAACGTCCCATCATCTGGATAATGGTCTTAGTAGCAGAAAATGGAATCCCCTTAAGAATGTGATACATAGCAGATAATTCAAGAGACGTGACATCATCTTTTGAAGTAGATTTCAAAAGGAGAGTGGAGTAAATGATACGGTGCAATTCATAATTAAACAAGTTCAAGTTGTTTGCCTTGAACTTTCCAGAGCGAACTCGATCAGGTGCACAGAGTTCCGCTTTGAAACTAGTAAGTGTCGTGCCGTCAGGGAAATCAAATTCAGTGATATCAACAAGCGGTTCACCTTCGTTGGGAATACCAAGGATTTTCGCTAAGACAACATAATTGAAATTGATATCTAATCCTCCAACACGAGTACTTACGTCAAACGTGTTTAATATGATATTGCAGTAGAACAGTCTAATGGAATTAGTTGCTACTGGAAAACAAAGTTTAACAAAATATTGTAACCCTAATGCCTCAAAGAAAGGGCGGTGTTCTGGAAACACAGTCCACTTGATGGGAGCGCCTGTGCATATGGATCTCATGGAGAAGTCTCCATACCACAGTAGGGCTTGATCTACGGTTTGAAAGTAAAACCCGTCGAACGCGCCATCGCTAGATTGGACTGGTGAAAAGAGGGAATCCGTGGGTGGATTCGAAGATGAACCTTCCTCACTAGGATTGGTTGTCTTCTTCCTCTTGAAGGGGTTAAATCCCTTAGGTGCCATTTGTGCAATAAAACTAAATATGCACGAAATTGAAAGGAAGGAAAATAAGGAGTTATACCTCCCGGGATTCGAATATATTGTAGAGAACAACGAACTCCGCACGAATCCAAAGTTTGGATTGATTTTACCACTTGGATTGGAAGAGAAGGGGTGGTGAAGAACTAGGGTTAGGGCTGCTCTCGCGCGGCTGCTGTTGCTGTTATGATGAAGTTTAGAAGCAATGAAGAAGAAAGGCTCTCGGGTTCTGGTTATATAACCTGATACCTTCAACCGAACTTGGGCCGAATTCGGTCCGAAGTCTGGCCAAATTCGCCTGGGGTTGGTTTGAAACACTTTATTTTTCATTTGGCTCATTTCAAATATTTAATTCAAAGATTAGTAATTTTGACATTAAAATAGTATAATTAATGTTATTTTATAAATTAAATTTCGTTACACTGCGACTGTTTCAGATTAGCTGTAGGAGTACTGTCCCAGCTGGCGGAGGTTCACCGGGGAACTCTTAAGTACCGCTTCGCTTCAACCGTAGTTGTGGTGACAGACAGACTCTTTATTGGCTTGTCTCTAACACAATTTTTGCATAATGAAATAAAATCATAAAATAAAATTAATTAACATTATTGACGTCCAAAATTCCTAATTCTCGACGTAAATAATTGAAACGATCTTCTGCTAGAGGTTTTGTGAAAATATCAGCTAATTGATTCTCAGTATCTATGTACACAAGGTCAATGTCTCCATTTTGATGATGATCTCTAAAAAAATGATGTCGGATCTCGATATGCTTAGTACGAGAATGACATACTGGATTCTTAGTCAAATTAATAGTGCTCGTGTTGTCACAGAAAATGGGAATATGTGTATAAAATAAATCATAGCCTTCTAAGGTTTGTTTCATCTACAAAATCTGAGTACAACAACGTCCTGCGGCGATATACTCAGCCTCTGTTGTTGATAGGGCTACAGAATTGTGCTTTTTACTAAACCATGAGACTAAAGTCTTGCCTAAGAAATGACATGTGCCACTGGTACTTTTTCTATCAACTTTGCATCCAGCAAAATCTGCATCCGAGTAACCAATAAGGTCAAAGGACTTAGTTTTGGGATACCATAAGCCAATAGAAGAAGTGCCCTTAAGGTATCGAAAGATACGCTTAACTGCGCACGGATGTGATTCCTTTGGATTAGCTTGAAAACGTGCACACAGGCAAACACTAAACATAATATCTGGACGAGTAGCAGTTAAATAAAGTAAACTACCGATCATACCTCGATACTTACGTGTGTCTACCGGCTTGCCTTGTTCATCAATATCAAGCTTTGTTGAAGTTGCCATCGGAGTGCTAATAGGTTTGACATTGTCCAGATCAAACTTCTTTAGCAAATTTTTCGTGTACTTGGCTTGATTTATGAACATCCCATTGTTAGTTTGTTTGATTTACAGTCCGAGAAAGAATTTCAGCTCTCCCATCATGCTCATCTCAAACTCATTCTGCATACACTTAGAAAATTCTTGACACAGAGATTCATCAGTAGATCCAAATATAATATCATCAACATAGACTTGTATTAAGAGAAGCTTACCATTAAAGGACTTAATAAAAAGTGTAGTGTCAACCTTGCCTTTTGAAAAACTGTTGTCAAGTAGGAAAGAGCTTAGACGATCATACCAAGCACGAGGGACTTGTTTCAGACTGTATAAAGCTTTCTTCAACTTGAAACATGATCAGGGTTTTTAAAATCTGTGAAACCTGGAGGTTGTGCTACAAAAACTTCTTCTTTTATAAAACCATTTAAAAATACACTCTTGACATCCATTTGAAATAATTTAAAATTATGAAAACATGCAAATGCACATAACATGCGAATGGATTCTAATCTCGCAACTGGGGCATAAGTCTCATCGTAGTCGATACCTTCTT
Organism: Iris pallida; assembly: GCA_029216955.1. NCBI lineage: Eukaryota > Viridiplantae > Streptophyta > Magnoliopsida > Asparagales > Iridaceae > Iris > Iris pallida. Next base: position 12,463,148 of record JANAVB010015600.1, read on the forward strand.
CCTGATTGTATCCTTGAGCAACGAGTCGAGCCTTATTACGAGTCACTAAACCATTCTCATTAAGTTTATTTCGGAATACCCAACGGGTGCCAATGACCGGATGATCAATAGGCTTGGGAACAAGTTCCCAAACTTGATTTCGTTCAAATTGGTTTAATTCCTCTTGCATAGCATCTATCCAAAAGCTATCACTACATGCTTCATCAATAGTTTTGGGTTCTAGTTGTGAAATGAATGCAACACTAGAAACAATATCTCTACTGGATGTACGAGTACTTACACCTTTGGTAATATCACCAATTACCAAATCTTTTGGATGATCAGCCGTAAATTTTAATCGTTTCGGCAGACTCTGAAGGTAGCTGGTTCCTGGATCTTCTCTAGGAGGATCAGCTAGTACCGAGCTTAGTTGAGAATCAGCTGTTGTTGAGCTTGGTACAGTTGGATCTTCGTCATTGTCATCGATAGTCATTTGATTCAGTTCATCAAAAGTGACGTTGATTGACTCTTCGATGATCATGGTTCGTTTGTTGAAGACTCTGTATCCTTTGTTCTTGGCCGCATAACCTAAAAATATACCTTCACCGACCTTTTCGTCAAACTTTCCCAAATTGTCTTTTGTATTAAGAATAAAGCATTTACAACCAAATATTCTAAAATATGAAACTGATAGAATTCTATCAAATCATAACTCAAATGGAGTCTTCTTCGATTTGGGTCGAATTAGAACTCTATTGAGAACAAAACAAGCTGTATTGACAGCTTCAGCCCAAAAATATTTGGGTAGACTAATGTCACGCCCCAGAACCAGAACACTAGAGAGCGGCGCCAGACATAGCCAGCTACGTATAATGAAATGGGATCCATTCCACTATACGGTCATGGCTGTCTAGATATATGAGGGTTTATCTACAAGCCAACAGTCTCCTATGGTCAATAACAAGCCTAGTGTCTCAATCAACAAGCGAGTAATGATAGTTACAAGATATCAGACCACCAAATATACAATTGTAAGGCGTTCCAAACATTACATATTTAGATGATCATGAAGCTAGTCGTACAAAATGTGAGGACTAGCAAGAGTTAAGTCATACATGATCAACCTCGAGTTGCCAATCATGATTACAGCCCGTAGGCAGACAGAAGGTAAAGTGCATCGAGCTAACAAGTGCTCGTCGGCTAAGTGCCTCAAAAGAATAATGTACAATTGCAGTGGGAGAACAAAAAAAAAACCCACTCGTTGTCCTGGTTACGCCTGGCGGTCACCATCGGGCTGGAAAGCAGGTAGATCCTTTGCTGCTGCTCCGGTATCTGGCCATACAAAACCAGCTGGGTCAGACCCCAGAACGAGCAAGTGCCACAAATGAGGCTTCACTTAGGAACTAAAACCAGCAATTAGCACAATAATGATAAGGTAATAAAGACAGGAATTAAGAAAAAAACATAACAGGTGATATACGACGAGATAACCATGGGACTATTCAGATAACCAGGTTACAACCCGTAAACCAAAAAAGGACCGGGGTTGTAACCCTTCTTCTAACAGAACTTGGCTTCTCCCACCATTTATCGGCAAGGTAAATATAAGAAATCAAGACATGTAACAATATTGTACAGGATCAAGACAAGACTAGACAGATTATTCCTCATACAATCAATCACGGCCAAGCAATAAGTACGGCTTGCTACTTTAACTAACTAGGGTTATCACATGCCTAGTTACTAGCAAGATGCAATGAGAATTCCATGTCCGGTTACCTGTTTGTTACTACCTGAGTGATCCCAGCAAGAAAAGAAAAAGATAGCAGGATATAGCAGACACACTGTAGTAAGATACATGTGTCCTAAGGTACCACACTCGACGGCGGGCTGGAAGTGCGCTCATCTCGACGAGTAGCAACAAATCCCATGTATATATATATATATATATATATATATATATATATATATATATATATATAGACAGACCAAAGGGGCAACAAGTAACTGGGAAATTCTCCATGAACTATTTGATCCATCTAGTCATTAACCTAGCCAGATTCAGTATGAATTCCTGACCGTGGTATTCAGGGATCATGCCCTAGACATGATGCAAGACACAACCGGACTAGTAGTTTTTTTACAAGCACAATCATCCACGGTGTCCAGGCCAATGAATTAATCAGTTAAGAGTGCGCCACGACGGGCCACTATCATTATCATTATTATTTATCAAGAGTGCGCCACGACGGGCCACTATCAAGCATTGTCAGGGTACTTGTCAAGAGTGCACCACTATGGGTCACTGTCGTGTCATGTGTAGCAGGTCAAGTTATCAGGTCAAGTTATCAAGTCAAGTTATCAAGTCAAGAGTGCACCACGGCGGGCCACTATCAAGCCACATTCCAAACATAATAAATAAATTCGGGATTGTCAAGTTCATGACAAAAGACGTAAGGATATAAAATGGACGTAAAAATATACAATAAAGGTTACAAGGCATGGGCAAATAATAATAAAATAATAGTACATAGGGCTATAGGAGAGTCATGCGGCTAAGACATATGCGGCCAGGAATGATCTCATGCGGCCGAGGAGGGAGTAGCCCATGCGGCTGGAAGGGGCTCGGGTCTAAGGGAATGCATGCGGCTTAGGAGAGTTCAGGGTCATGCAGCGAAGTATCATACGGCCAGAGGGAAGTAAGCTTCCTGCGGCTGACGGGGCAGTGGAGCATATGCGGCAGCGGTGGACAGGTCTCATGCAGCTGAAGGGGTGCGGAGTATATACGGCTGGGTTGAGACGGAGGTCCATGCGGTTAGCGGAGGAAGGGTTCTCATGCGGCTGGACGGGCCCGAGTTCATGTGGCTCGTAGAGCAAATTTCCATGCGGCTCAATATGGTGGGCGCACATGCGGCTGCCTAAGCAAGGGGGGCGTATGCGGCTAGGTGGTTCAGGATCTCATGCAGCTGGAATGAGACTCAGTTATGCGGCCAGAAGTACAGGGGTCTCATGCGGCTCAATGGTCACGAGCATATACGGCCGCGCCATGCCTAAGTCTTGTTCATGCGGTCAGTATAATTCATGCGGCTGGGGGGATCACTTGCCACATGAAATATTCATGCGGTCAAGTCAAGCACAGTTCATCTTCTCCAAAATTTCGAGAAGAAGAACACTATGAAAGCCAAGCTCCATAACTCCATTATCCGGAGCCCAAATCCGAACTTCCATAGGTCAAAATGGGGTAGAACGAAATACTCTACAGTATAGAACCATCAAAACTTAGTAATAACAAGATTAAGTAGATCAAAACTCAAGAAATCCGAAAATAATATAAACTTAGATCTACAAGAATCTAGCCATGGAAAGTAAAAATGCTAAGTACTAAAGAGTGTTAGAATGCTGCAAAGAAGAGAATGGAACAATAAAATTCAGGTTCCTCCATGAAGCAAGATGTACTTGCCTAGACCTTCCTGGTAGGTGAGGAAGTTAATGGAGGAAGAAGAAAAGTAATGAGGAGAGAGAAGGAAGAAAGGGTTAATAAATGGGGATGGTGGTGGTAGGTAGGGGTTCATGCTAGCCCAAACCAAGCCAAACCAATCCAAGCCCAACCCGAACCAAGCCAGGCCAAACCGAGCCAACCCAATCCTCCTCCAAATTAAACCAAGCTCCACTAATCAGAATTAATCCATGAACGATAAATGACAATTAAACCACAATGCTAAATATGATAATAAACCACAACTAACTAATCAAAGAAAAAGAGAAATACGGGTCAGAAATACGAACACGTATAAAATACGTATCACAAATTTTGGGACACTACATCCTACCCACCTTAAAAGAATTTCGTCCTCGGAATTTAATCAAGAGGATAGAGATGTCGGGACAACTATACTATCGTAAGCAATCTACGCTACCAATCAATCATACAATCATACATGCAAGCAAGGAATCGAAGTGCAAGGCATAAGAAAGATATTACACCTCACGAGCCAAACCGATTGGGATAACGTGATTGAATATCATCCTCACACTCCCACGTTTGACTCTCCCAAGGAGCGATGAACTCAAGCAACACGAACTAAATTGATAGTCTTACGCTTGAGGTCTCTCTTTGGTCAAACAGGGACACGGGCCTCTCCTCATACGAAAAGGTTGGTACCAATAACTGTTTTCGAATGATCTAGGAAATGGCTTGGGCCCGGGATATACCGTTGTAAATAGGATACATAAAACATGACATGTGTCCCGCATGACGACGGCGGAAAGCAAGACAATAGGACACAGATACCTCTCTGCCGATTCTGGATCTGGGCCTGGGCCAGGGCGAACTGCTGAGGCCTTTGTTGCTGGAAGGCCTGGACCTGAGACGGCAATGGACCCGGGAACGGGAGCTGTTGTGGTTGGTGAACTGGAGCTGGTTCTGGTGCTGGTGCTGGTCCCATAATCGAGGGACTAGTTACTGTCGACGATGATATGTTTCTGAACGGATAAGATCCTATCATGTGGTCCGGTGAACCACAAACCAACCACAATCCCTGTGCTCTGCGACACTCAGTAACAACATGCCCGGGCTTCCCGCAATGAGAACAACCGGTTGCGAAAGGCCGCTTCTACTTCTGCTGCTGGGGATAGGTCGGGGCAGAATGCTGTAAGGAGGTAACCGAGTCTGTCCTCGTAGCTCCAATGGTCAGGGCTCTAGCTGCTGGGGCCGGTGCTGAGGATTGGTTCATCTGGTCGCGAGACCGCTTCCGATCTCCGGTCCGGTCCGCTATCCTTCGGGAAGTGTACCCATGCCTCCTCGCTACTCGTAAGACGGCATAAAAAGTTCTGTGCTCGAACTGCTCTACTGCCAATATGATCTCTAAGTGGAGCCCCTGCTGAAATCGTTGTGCTCTGTCTAGCTCGGTTGCCACCAAGGTGGGAGCAAACCGACTCAACCTTGAAAACTCGGCCGCATATCCATCGACCGTCCTGCTCATCTGCCTGAGATTACTAAACCTGGTCTGCAAGTCATTTCTAGCTACTGCATCGAAGTACTTGGTCTGGAACATATCGCTGAATACCGTCCACATGACAGGCGTACCCAAACTCGCTGCTTGCATAGCCCACCAGCTGCGGGCTAGATCTAGTAACTGCAGGCGCACCACAGCCACCTTCTCTGCTTCAGGGGTCCTGGCTGCCTCCAAGATAACTTCAATGTCCTGTAGCCATGCATCTGCAGCAATAGCATCCTCGCTGCCGTCGAAGAAGGGAGGGTTCAGGCGTTTGAAATTGTTGACCGCACTATTCCCTCGAGGACCACTTTCGCTCATAGCTTCTTGTAATGCTTGCTGCAAGGCATCACCTCGACGGTCCTGAGACGTAAGCAACTCACGGATGAGTCCTATCAAGTCCCCATCCTCTGACCCTGCTGGCTGAACTGACTGGACTGGGGGCACTGGTTCTCCAGAAGGCATGGCTCGGGAGGCGGCTGCTGAGGACTGATCTTGATCTTCTTGTTGTTGCTGGGCTACCGGTCGAACTTCTTCTGGCTGATCAACAGGAACGATGCCACTGAAGCAATGACATCGGGAATATTAAGAAATGACTAGGATAGAACAATGATGCAAGCATGTTATCAAGTCAAGGATCCAAGGAGGTAAGAAGATACAAGTGGAGATCAAAGGCGAGTACAGATTGAGACATCTATCCAGTAAACCCTCACATATCTTGATTGACAAGACCTGCATGGGCCACCACTTAAACCATGTCACGCCCCAGAACCAGAACACTGGAGAGCGGGACCAGACATAGCCAGCTACGTATAATAAAATATGATCCATTCCACTATACGGTCACGGCTATCTAGATATATGAGGGTTTATCTACAAGCCAACAGTCTCCTATGGTCAATAACAAGCCTAGTGTCTCAATCAACAAGAGAGTAATAATAGTTACAAGATATCAGACCACCAAATATACAATTGTAAGGCATCCCAAATATTACATATTTAGATGATCATGAAGCTAGTCGTACAAAATGTGAGGACTAGAAAGAGTTAAGTCATACATGATCAACATCGAGTTGCCAATCATGATTACATCCCGTAGGCAGACAGAAGGTAAAGTGCATCGAGCTAACAAGTGCTCGTCGACTAAGTGTCTCAAAAGAATAATGTACAATTGCAGTAGGAGAATAAAAGAAAACCCACTCGTTGCCCTGGTTACTCCTAGCGGTCACCATCGGGCAGGAAAGCAGGTAGATCCTTTGCTGCTGCTCCGGTATCTAGCCATACAAAACCAGCTGGGTCAGACCCCAGAACGAGCAAGTGTCACAAAAGAGGCTTCACTTAGGAACTAAAACCAGTAATTAGCACAATAATGATAAGGTAATAAAGACAAGAATTAAGGAAAAAAATATAACATGTGATATACGACGAGATAACCATGGGACTATTCAGATAACCAGGTTAAAATCCGTAAACCAAACAAGGACCGGGGTTGTAACCCTTCTTCTGAACGGAACTTGGCTTCTCCCACCATTTATCGGCAAGGTAAATATAAGAAATCAAGACATGTAACAATCTTGTACAGGATCAAGACAAGACTAGACAGATTATTCCTCATACAATCAATCACGGCCAAGCAATAAGTACGGCTTGCTACTTTAACTAACTAGGGTTATCACAGGCCTAGTTACTAGCAAGATGCAATGAGAATTCCAAGTCCGATTACCTGTTTGTTACTACCTGAGTGATCCCAGCAAGAAAAGAAAAAGATAGTAGGATATAGCAGACACACTGTAGTAAGATACATGTGTCCTAAGGTACCACACTCGACGGCGGGCTGGAAGTGCGCTCATCTCGACGGATAGCAACAAATCCCATGTATATATATATATATATAAGGCCGGGACCAAAGGGGCAATAGGTAACTGGGAAATTCTCCATGAACTATTTGATCCATCTAGTCATTAACCTAGCCAGATTCAGTATGAATCCCTGACCGTGGTACTCAGGGATCATGCCCTAGACATGATGCAAGACACAACCGGACTAGTAGTTTTTTTACAAGCACAATCATCCACGGTGTCCAGGCCAATAAATTAATCAGTCAAGAGTGCGCCACGACGAGCCACTATCATTATCATTATTATTTATCAAGAGTGCGCCACGACGGACCACTATCAAACATTGTCAGGGTACTTGTCAAGAGTGCACCACTACGGGTCACTGTCGTGTCATGTGTAGCAGGTCAAGTTATCAGGTCAAGTTATTAAGTCAAGTTATCAAGTCAAGAGTGCACCACGGCGGGCCACTATCAAGCCACATTCCAAACATAATAAATAAATTCGGGATTATCAAGTTCATGACAAAAGGCGTAAGGATATAAAATGGACGTAAAAATATACAATAATGGTTACAAGGCATGGGCAAATAATAATAAAATAATAGTACACATGGCTATAGGAGAGTCATGCGGCTAAGGCATATGCGACCAGGAATGATCTCATGCGGTCGAGGAGGGAGTAGCCCATGCGGCTGGAAGGGGCTCGGGTCTAAGGGAATGCATGCGGCTTAGGAGAGTTCAGGGTCATGCAGCGAAGTATCATGCGGCCAGAGGGAAGTAAGCTTCCTGTGGCTGGCTGGGCAGTGGAGCATATACGGCCAGCGGTGGACAGGTCTCATGCGGCTGAAGGGGTGCGGAGTATATGCGGCTGAGTTGAGATGGAGGTCCATGCGGTTAGCGGGGGAAGGGTTCTCATGCGGCTGGACGGGCCCGAGTTCATGCGGCTCGCAGAGCAAATATCCATACGGCTCGATATGGTGGGCGGACATGCAGCTGCCTAAGCAAGGGGGACGCATGCGGCTAGGTGGTTCAGGATCTCATACGGCTGGGATGAGACTCAGTTATGCGGCCAGAAGTGCAAGGGTCTCATGCGGCTCAATGGTCACGAGCATATGCGACTACGCCATGCCTAAGTCTTGTTCATACGGTCAGCATAATTCATGCGGCTGGGGGGGATCACTTGCCGCATGAAATATTCATGCGGTCAAGTCAAGCATAGTTCATCTTCTCCAAAATTCCTAGAAGAAGAATACCATGAAAGCCAAGTTCTCAAGCTCCATAACTCCATCATCCGGAGCCCAAATCCGAACTTCCATAGGTCAAAATGGAGTAGAACGAAATACTCTACAGCATAGAACCATCAAAACTTAGTAATAACAAGATTAAGTAGATCAAAACTCAAGAAATCTGAAAATAATATAAACTTAGATCTACAAGAATCTAGCCATGGAAAGTAAAAATGCCAAGTACTAAAGAGTGTTAGAATGCTGCAAAGAAGAGAATGGAACAATAAAATTCAGGTTCCTCCATGAAGCAAGATGCACTTGCCTAGACCTTCCTGGTAGGTGAGGAAGTTAATGGAGGAAGAAGAAAAGTAATGAGGAGAGAGAAGAAAAAAAGGGTTAATAAATGGGGATGGTGGTGGTAGGTAGGGGTTCATACTAGCCCAAACCAAGCCAAACCAATCCAATCCCAACCCGAACCAAGCCAGGCCAAATCGAGCCAACCCAATCCTCCTCCAAATAAAACCAAGCTCCACTAATCAGAATTAATCTATGAACGATAAATGACAATTAAACCACAATGCTAAATATAAAAATAAACCACAACTAACTAATCAAAAAAAGAGAAATACGGGTCAGAAATACGAACACGGATAAAATACGTATCATAAATTTTGGGGCACTACAACTAAACTGGTTTAACATTGCTCTGGCCATTTCGGATAGAGTTATGTTCTTACGTTCCACAACTCCATTTTGTTGTGGAGTCCTAGGGCAGGAGAACTCATGCACAAAACCGTGTGTGTCACAAAATTGTTCAAACTCTGCATTCTCGAATTTGCCACCATGATCGCTTCTAATACGAGTGACCATGTAACCTTTTTCATTCTGTACTTTCTTGCAAAAGGCGACAAATTCGGACAATGCATCATTCTTGCGTGTCAAGAAGTATACCCACGTGTATCTAGAGTAATCATCTACAATTACAAAAGCATATAGCTTACCTCCAAGGCTAGTAATTCTGCTAGGACCAAATAAGTCCATATGTAGCAATTGTAGAGGTCTAGTAGTACATACTGCATTTACTGACTTGAATGTGGATCTGGTAGCTTTGTTCTTTTCACATTGGCTGCATACCGAATCCTTCTTGAATGTTATGTCCGGTAAACCGCGTACTAGCTTCTTTGTGGATAATCTTGAGGTTGTATCCATATTTGCGTGACCGAGTCTCATATGCCACAGATGACTCTCATCACTTTTAGCCATTAAGCATCTACCTGAAATATTAGTTTCTTCCAACAAATAGAAAACATATATGTTATCTTTTCTGATACCTTCAAAGATAGTACTACCAGTTGAGCTATCAACTATAGTATATTTGTCTTTGCCAAAGTTGATGCCATAACCATGATCAGCTAGATGACTTACGCTGAGTAGATTATGTTTCAACTCGGTAACCAGACAGACATCCTTAATCACATGATAGGGAGACTTACCAACATCACCGATACCAATGATATACCCTTTCAAGTTATTACCGAAGGAAACATAACCTTCTTTCTTCTTCTTCGACAGTGTTGTAAATAATGTAGCGTCACCGGTCATATGTCGTGAACAACCGCTGTCGAGGATCCATTTGCTTTTAGCATGTGAAAGGTGTTCCACCTACAAAATAGTTTGTAGATGAAACTTTTGGTACCCACTTCTTGTAGGGTCCTGAATTGTTAGCTTTTGGTATCCATACATAAATATTTAAATCAACAAGCTTTCTGATTCTACATGCCGATGAAATATGACCAATGAGGCCATAATAATGACATTGTGCATGTTTAGTGTTGAAAGCTGAGTGATGTACACGGTTGGTAGGTTTAGGTTTTCTAGTATAGAAGAAAGTATACCTATAATCCTGTTTGGGCTTAACCATTTAGGGTAAAGGTTTGATAGGGTTAGGTCTGACAGTGTTTGGCTTGGGAATATTCCAATTTTTTGGTAAGTGACACGTGTTAGGATAGGAAGCAGCAGTCTCAGGCTGTTTTCCTAACCTAATTTTCAATCTTTTGGAAGTGTCATACAACTAGTATAATCAGAAGTGAGTGTTTCCATTCTGATTTGTGCACTTTGAAGACTTTTTTCTCTTTAGAAAGTTCTTCTTTCAGTTGGTCAATAACCTTGTCTTTCTCTTCAGATGACTTGGTAGTCTCGTGTAATAAGAGCTTAATAGAGGAAAGCTCACCAGACTCACTAACATTATTTCTAACCTCAGCTAGTAGGTCGGTAAGTCTTTCTATTTCACCTTTGTACTCTTTGAGTACCTTCTTAGAGGTCTGATACTTGCTACGCAGTTTTCTGTAATCACTTATCAGTTCACTGAAGGCATCTCCTAATTGCTCAAAGGTGAAGTCATCAAATGTATCAACTACAGGTTCAGTAGGTACCTGATCGGATGCCATAAAGCTTACGTTTGCAGCGTCTTCTGATTGTTCATCTTCTGAATCGCTGGCTTCACTTTCATGCCATATGCTGGTGTTGGCATATCTCCGAGATGTTGATCTCTTCAGGTTTCCTTTTTTATACCTGTTGCTCTTCTTGCTTGATGATGAGTTTGTAGGACAATCCTTCTTCATGTGTCCCTTCTTCTTGCAGCCATAGCAGACAGCATCATCTTGATACCAATTGTTGCTGCTATTGTTATTTTGGCTTTCTTCTCATATCTCATGAATCTTTTGAATTTCCTTGCTAGGAGTGCTTGATCTTCAGCATCAGATTCACTGTTGTCTGAATCACCTTCAACAGCTTTTCTGTGCTGAGCCTTGAAAGCGATCGTCTTCTCCTTTGGTGTAGGCTCTTCAAAATCTTGTAGCTCCAGTTCATGAGTGAGTAGCTTACCCATGAGTACTTCGAGGGACATAGTTGTGAGGTCGTTCCCTTCAATGATTGCAGTAGCCTTTGGAATCCAGTTCTTGGTAAGTGCTCGCAGGAGTTTGCGAATCTTTTCATGGTTACTGTAATCTTTGCCTAGGGAGGACAAAAGATTTACAATATCCAAGAATCTTTCGAACATCTGAGTAACTATTTTGTTGGGCTTCATCTTGAACACCTCATACACTTGAGTAAGTCTGCTGACCTTTGATTCTTTGACTTGAGTCGTGCCTTCATGTGTGACTTCAAGAAGCTTCCACACTTCATTAGCAGTTGTGCAGATAGACATCCTGTTAAATTCAGTTCTATCTAAAGCACAAAATAAAGCGTTAATAGCACGTGCGTCAAGACTGGCCTTTTTTTTTCCTCCTCTGTATATCTGTTATGGGGTTTTTCAACTAGAACTCCATCAACATTTATACGAGGTGGCTTTTGATAGCCATCAATAACAATAGACCATAAATCAAAGTCAAGAGATTTCAAGAAAAAACTCATCCGTGTTTTCCAATAGGTATAGTTCGTACCATCAAAGAGTGGAGGTCTGTTTGTGGCCTGGCCTTCACTTGTGAATTTCATAGTTGCCATGTGTTGTGCTGTGATCTATATAAAAATTAATTAAATGAATAAATAATTATAATGCTACCTTGCTTTACCTGTAACACCTGTTCTGATACCAATTGTAGGAACAAAATCGTAAAACACAATACTCTAGAGGGGGTAAATAGAGTTGGCAGCGAAATAATGCTAATTAAAAAATGTTAGCAGCAAGATCGTAGAATAATAATCACAACTAAATAATGTAAAGGCAGAGATAAGAAAGCAAACGCAAAGACAGCGATGTATACTGGTTTCCCTCTGTTGAGGACTAATCCAGTCGGTAGAACTCTTGCTACCAGTTGAATCCACTATTGGCAAAACCCGCAAGTTTTCTTACGAAGTCCTTGCAACTTCTACAATGCGGGCTTTGATACGAAGAACTCGTCCAACTTCAATTGTGAAGAGTTGAATCTTCTATCAAGCCTCTGATTACAATCACTTTGAAATTTCTAGACCATACCGCACTAGCAAATCGACTAGAGGATTGTAACTGGCTTGGGATCTGAAATTTAAAGCTCAAGAGAAACTCTTTGGAAGACTGAAAGCTTTAGATAGAGAGAAGATTGAAAGTGAATGAGTGAGTTAAAATGATCGAAATTCTTCTCTATTTATAGGAATTCTAAAGACAGAATTCTGGCAGAATTTGGGCAGAATTCGGGCAGAACTCGATGAGAAAATCTCGGTCAAATCCGCAACTGCAGGAGGACCAAGTTCCAGAGATTTCAAAAATCAAAACGGCCACTAACCGAACTCTGGCCAAACTCTGGCCGAGTTCTGTCAGGGTTAGGTTAGGTTTTTAAAATTAGTTTTTGGGGATTTTTGAAAATCTTTTTGAAAACCTTTTTGAAGCTTTTGTTAATATGAATGTTTTTCAAAACTAAGGATATTTTAAAAACATTTTGAAATCATTTTGGAATAGCCTATTTGCCAGTACGACTCGGTGTACAACGTATTCCTAGACTCAATAAAATGAAAAATACATTGCTCAAAGAAATACAGACTCGAACAGGCAAACATTGCTTCGGTCTTGAACTGTGTAGATAGCTATTCTTGATCATGTCCAAGAGTCGAGATATCCTGACTAGCTTCATATATCCAGACAGAGTTTGATCAATTATTAAAATCAGTTTGACCATATGACCAATGGGCCAACAATACCACTACTGGCATATCGTCGGTATACTAGGGTCGGGACTGAAGGTTTAATCTGGATATTTTATTAACACCGTTGGATCGTGACCAACGGTCGACATTTGTTCATGATTGTGGTGTTTTAATTGGTGCTTCCTAATCCTAATACATCATCATCATTCTCAGAAGAGCAAAGGTGAGAGTTTTCTCAAAAGATTACAATTTTCTAAGGAAGGAAGAGGAATTGGAGTTTCGGGGTTGATTTGAAGAGAAATTGCTTTCTTCATTGATTCTTCCTCGTTATCTCATCTTCGATAATCCTTTAATACTCATTCTAATCTATTCCATTGATTGAAATGTTACGATGATCCATATGAATATGTGGAGGAGATTGTAAGGAGTCGATATATCTTCTTATTTCATTAGTGGAAGAAGAGGACAGAGAAAAAATGCATCGGCCATTGGCGACTCTGGCTCTACGTCAGTGCCAAATTTTGTTCCTTACATGTTGCGTTGAGATTTGGTTTGGTGCTGTTGATCTGCATTTTTTGTTGCAAAAATTTATGGGCATAAGCAAGCGGTATTTGGCGCTTAATTTTTCTCTTTTTGCCTTTTTTTTTGTGGTTGGGCATTTTAGCTTTACTCTTTGTTCTAGGTAAATTTTTCCTTTAGTTGTGTGGTGTTTATATATATATATATATATATATATATATATATATATATATATATATATATAAGGCAAAAAAAAAAAAAAAAAAAAAAAAAAAAAAAATATATATATATATATATAAGGCAAAAAGGGGCATATATACATATATGATAGAAATATTTGAAAGTAAAATTAGGGACTAAAATCCACAAGTCCAGAATCTTAGTAACTTTACTTAAACTCAGAAAATATGAATTAAATCTCAGAAATTTGAAATATGACAAAACAACTCAAATTTATATATAAATCGAAACCAGAAATTCAACTCAATGCCCAAAATGCAATATACACAACTAGAACTCACGAAACTTGGCAAACACGAAGGTGTCTATGTGTGTGACGTTCTCAGGTACTCACAGGTTCGAACCCGTGTCCGTATCGTCTCCACGGAGTGCGTATCGGGAAACCGAATTCGTATGTCGTGCACGTGCGTTTCGCCCGATTGGACGCCGTACGCAACACGAGAAGCCTTGTGCTCGTGCACATAGCTAGGTAGGGTCCCGGGGTTGGTCTAGGACATGCTGAAACGACACCATGTCGCGTCTACGCGACACAGTGACAGCGAATCCCTTGCGCAGCCTGCGTGCGTGCATGCCCGTAGGCGCATGTTGGGTCTCGTGGCTCGTGATTCGAGCCACGCCGCTACTCGGGATCGAGTTCCTGAGTAGTCTAGGTATAGGGATTCGTGCTCGTGCTCCTGGAACGGGTTCTCGATGCGTCGTGTCCGCGTACGAAGGCCATGTCAGCGGACTAACCAATTTAATTTTTTTAAAGAAAAAGAAGAAGAAGCACCTCACTATCATGAAAATACCAGTTGTGACCATAGTAGCGGCATGAATCAAAGAAAATACTGGAGTGGGATTTTCCATTGCATCGTGTAACCAAGTATGTAATTCTATATGTGCAAAATTTCCAACAATACTAATAAAAACTAAAACACAAATCAGAGTTATGGCATTCAACCTCATATTATGAAAATTTCATGAATTTATGGATGCACTAGCACAAGCAAAAATGATAAAAATTTTATTACTTGGGGATAAAATACCCCCAAATCGTAAGAGCTAATCCAAAACCACCTACTTGATTGACAATATAGTTGTTTTATCTGCCAGACGTCGTGTGAACCAGAAATAAATTAACAAATATGAAACAAGACCTACTCTCTTCCGTCACACGTGTCACGGACTTAGTGTTTTTGCTAGCACTTCGTCCCGTGCGGCGCACTGTCTTTCTCCTCAAAGACTCGTGCAAGCCTTCCCGTCCCGACTTAGCTAGATCGCTAAGAAAATTAGAATAGTGGAGCAAAGATGGGACTAGTAAGAATCTCTTTATTGACTTGGAGAATGCTTACAATTTTAGGTGGTGAGGAACAAATGAGAGCCTCCCCCTTTTATAAGTGCTCATAGAGCAATACAAGGAAAGTCCTGGAAGGAATATTCCAAGGATTATTACAATCTACCATAACTGGAATGGCATATTCCAGATTTATTCCCTAGCAACATAAAAGGAAACTTCAAGGGCCTTCCAGAAGCTTCTTGGGCCTCCTAGAACGATCTTGGGACTCCCGGAGAGATCCACAGTCTTCTAGAGCCTTTCGCCATCTTCTAGAATGTTCTGGAAGCTTCCCGCATAACCTTAGTCCGCAAAAAGGTTATGCAACAGGGCCTCGGGCGGGGTGCAACATTTGGGGCGTTACATTCTCCCCCACCTAAGGCATTGACGCCCTCGTCAACCATGCTCGCTGAGAAACGCCTGGATCTCGGCTTCGAACTGATGCAGCGTATCAGCACGTTCCCGGCTAGACTCGCCGTAAGGCAAGCCCTTCCACCGGATGAGGTACTCCACATACGGGGACACGCCTCGTCGCCGAATGGTCCTTCTGTCCAGCACGGCTTCCACCTCCTTGTCGAAGGAAGTCGTCATGGTCGCCGTTGGTCGCTTCGAAACTCCGCGCTGGGGATCCTCCAAGTCTTCATGGTACGGCTTCAAGCAACTGGCATGGAAGACTGGATGAATCTTCAGCTTGGCAGGGAGTTCAAGTTTGTAGGCCACCTTGCCTACCTTCTTGAGCACGGGGAAGGGGCCTTCATACTTCCGGATTAGTCCTTTGTGCACCTTGCGGAACACCTTGAACTGTTGCGGTTGTAGCTTCACTAGCACCATGTCCCCCTCCTTGTACTCAACCGGCCTTCGCTTCGCGTCGGCCCACTTCTTCATCTTTCTCACGGCCTTCTCCAGAAATGCCTTGGCAATGTCCGCCTTTGCCTTGAAATCTGAAGTGAACTGGTTGGTCGCGGGACTTCTACTCGAGGGCCCCGCACTCAGCGTGTGCGGGGCAAGCGGTTGGCGACCCATCACCAACTCGAATGGACTGCTGTGCGACAACTCGCTCCGTTGAAGATTGTAGCAGAACTGAGCGACGTCGAGGTGATGCACCCAATCCCTCTGGTTGGCACTCACAAAGTGCCGCAAGTACTCCTCGAGTAGCGAGTTGACCCGCTCGGTCTGCCCGTCCGTCTGCGGGTGGAAGCTGGTCGAGAAGTGTAAGTCCGTCCCGAGGATTTTGAACACTTCCGTCCATAACTTTCCCGTGAAGCGGGGGTCTCGGTCGCTGACAATGTTGACCGGGATGCCCCAGAACTTTACCACATGGCTGATGAACAGTCGCGCGGCCTCCTCTGCTGTGCAGTCCGTCGAAGCAGCAATGAAGGTCGCGTACTTTGAGAACCGGTCCACCACCACGAGAATGGACCCAAGCGCCCCCACTTTCGGCAGGGCGGAGATGAAGTCCATCGAAATGCTCTCCCACGGCCGACTCGGCACGGAAAGAGGCTCCAGCAGGCCCCCGGGCTTCTGATGATCCACCTTGTCTTGTTGGCACACAAGACAAGTGCGAACATAATCCTCCACATCCTCGCGCATGCGAGGCCAGTAGTATGCGGCCTCCAGTAGCGCCAAGGTTCGCTTCTGCCCCGGGTGTCCAGCCCACTTTGTGTCATGACACTCCTTGAGCAGCTGTCTCCGCAAGCCACTCCACCTAGGTATGACCACCCTGTCGCCCTTGGTGTAGAGAAGTCCGTCTTTCAGCCAGAACCTTCTCGTCTTGCCCTCCTTGGCAAGCTTCACTTGGGCCAGTGTTAGTGGGTCCTCCATGATTCCCACTCGAATACGGTCCAGAATGTCCCCCTTGAGCAAGCACACAGATGCGAGCTCGGCCTTCCTGCTAAGCGCATCGGCCACCTGATTTTCTTTGCCGGGTTTGTACTGCAACGCCATGTCGAACTCGGCTAGAAAATCTTGCCATCTCGCCTGCTTCGGAGATAGCTTCTTCTGGGACTGGAAGTAGCTCGTGGCAACATTGTCCGTCATGACCACGAACTTGGTGCCGAGGAGGTAGTGCCGCCATGTCCTCAAGCTATGCACGACCGCGGTCATCTCTTTCTCCTGCACCGTGTAGCGCCGCTCAGTGTCATTCAGCTTGCGGCTCTCGAACGCGATGGGGTGTCCTTCCTGCACCAACACCCCACCGATGGCGAAGTCGGACGCGTCCGTGTGCACTTCGAACGCCTTGGAGTAGTCCGGTAGAGACAAGACCGGCTCCTCCGTCACAGCCCGCTTCTGTGCCTCGAATGCCTCCTCGCATCGGGGCGTCCAGCTCCACGCCCGATCCTTCCGCAGCAGATCAGTCAGAGGCGCTGCGATGGCGGAATATCCTCGGATGAACCGCCGGTAGTAGTTCGCCAAGCCAAGGAACGATCGCAGCTCCGTCGGCTTGGTGGGAGCCTCCCACTCCCGTATGGACTGGACCTTTGCGCCGTCCATCCATATCTTGCCACGCCCGATCCAGTGCCCCAAGAACGACACCTCTTCTTGTGCGAATGAGCACTTCTCCCGCTTGACGAAGAGTTCGTTCTCCCTTAGCACCTGGAAGACAGTCTTCAAATGCTCGATGTGCTCCTCCATCGTGTTTGAGTACACGACGATGTCGTCGAGGTAGACCACGACGAACCGATCCAGATAGGGATGAAAGAGCTTGTTCATCAAAGTACAAAAAGTCGCAGGAGCATTTGTTAGACCAAAAGGCATAACCATAAACTCATATGCGCCATACCTCGTCACGCATGCCGTCTTAGCCTCATCACCCTCCGCAATCCGGACTTGATAATACCCCGAGCGCAGATCAAGTTTGGAGAAGTATCTCGCGCCTCCCAATTGGTCGAACAAGTCCGCCACCAAAGGGATGGGATATTTGTTCTTGACGGTTACCTTGTTTAGTGCACGATAGTCGATGCACAAACGAAGGCTTCCATCCTTCTTCTTCTGAAACAGCACCGGTGCACCATACGGGGCCTTTGACGGTCTAATGAATCCCGCGTCCAGCAGCTCCTTGAGTTGCTTCTTCAACTCGTCCAGCTCGGGCGGGGCCATGCGATATGGAGCCATGGCGGGCGGCTTCGTGCCCGGCTCCAACTCGATGGCATGGTCTACCTCCCTCCGCGGAGGTAGCCTCTTCGGCAACTCCTTCGGCATGACGTCCCCGAACTCTACAAGAACGTCATCGATCTCAGGCGGAAGATCCCCCTGCACGGGCGCCTCCTCCGACTTGAGCACAGCAAGGTAAGTCATCTCTCCGTGTCGCATCCCCTTCTTGAGTTGTAGTGCGGAGAGAGCCTTCCCTTTCGCAAGCTCGCCTCGTGCAGTTGTCACCATGCACGGAGAGCTCTCCTCCATGATCCCGACGACTCCCAGATGCGGCATTGGGACTGCCTTTGCCGAAGTGAGGAAGTCCATCCCAAGGATCATGTCGAAGTCGTCCAGTGGTGCTGCCGTGAGACTGGTGACACCCGTCCAGTCTCCCACTTGGATCTTCACTCCTTTGGCCACCCTCTGCACAGGGCGCGCCTCAGAGTTGACTGCCTTTATCGTACTTGAGTCTTTTTCCAGTGCCAAACCCAAGCGTCGGACCTCCGCGTCCGAGATAAAGTTGTGGGTAGCCCCCGTGTCGACCATCGCCCTGGTGTTGTGGCCGTTGATCTTCACGTCCACATACATCAGCTCTCGATTCGGGGTCTTGGACACTACCGCCTTGCTCTTCAAAGCATTCAACAGGCGCAGGGCACCCATATGAGCCCCCTTCTTAGGCTCCATGTCCTCGGCCTGCTCGCCTTGGACTGCGTTCACCCTCTTGCCTTTGTTCGGACAGTCTCGTGCGAGGTGATTTCCACCGCACACATAGCACTCGATCTTCCGCTCCGTCGAAGGCTTTGCTTGCGGCTTGTCCTTCGACGGTGGGCCTCCCTTTCCGTTGTTCTTCTTCGCTCCCCCACCATTGAACTTGGTGGTGGTCTTTTCCTTGGGCTTTGGGGCATCGCTCCGTCGATACTCCATCAGCTTCTCGGCTGCCGCAATAGCCGTGTTCAGATCTGACACATCTTGCCTCTGCAATTCTTGTGCCGCCCATGGTTGTAGACCCTCTAGGAACGCGAACAGGCGATCCTCTTCGCCCATACTGGAAATGGTGAGCATCAGGCGGGTGAACTCCGCCACATACTCCTTGATCGACCCGGTGTGCTTGAGTTGACGCAAACTCCGTCTTGCGACATACTCCACGTTCTTCGGGTAGAACTGAGACTTGATCTCCTTCTTGAGATCCTCCCAAGTCTCGATCTTGCAGAGTCCCTTTTCTATATCAATGCACCTGCGTCGCCACCACAGCGTAGCATCATCAGAAAAATATAGGGACGCTGTGTTTACCTTGTCGGTCTCATCCTCGATGCGGACCGCCTTCAGGTAACGCTCGACGTTCCAGATGAAGTTGTCCACCTCCTTCGCGTCCCGTACGCCATTGAAGGATTTTGGCTCTGGATACTTCACCCTCTGCGTCGACTCCCTCCTCGGAGTCGGACCACCAGCAATGGCCCTCTCGAGGACCTCCGCCTTGGTTTGTAGCTCTTTGCGTAGTTCAGCAATCTCCGCCTTCGTGGCCTTTCGTTCTTCCTCGAACTCAGCCTGCATCTCGCGGAGATGCTCTCGGAACTCCGATATAGCCGTGGCGACATCCGCCTCCAAACCTTGGGCAAATTCCTCTTGAGCCGCTTGGTTCTGCTCCACTTGATACTCGACGCCCGTCACGCCTTTCTCCAGCATCTCAACACGGTCCGCCAACTCGCCAAGAGCCCGTTCCAGCAACGGTTCCTTGCTCTTGCCCTTCTTCGAGGTCTTCGCCTTCTCCTTAGGCGATGAGGGTTGTGCGGGCTCGTCGTTGATGATGGCTTCGGTCGAAGACATGACGGCGATCGAACCTTCGCTCTGATACCACTTGTCACGGACTTAGTGTTTTTGCTAGCACTTCGTCCCGTGCGGCGCACTGTCTTTCTCCTCAAAGACTCGTGCAAGCCTTCCCGTCCCGACTTAGCTAGATCGCTAAGAAAACTAGAATAGTGGAGCAAAGATGGGACTAGTAAGAATCTCTTTATTGACTTGGAGAATGCTTACAATTTTAGGTGGTGAGGAACAAATGAGAGCCTCCCCCTTTTATAAGTGCTCATAGAGCAATACAAGGAAAGTCCTGGAAGGAATATTCCAAGGATTATTACAATCTACCATAACTGGAATGGCATATTCCAGGTTTATTCCCTAGCAACATAAAAGGAAACTTCAAGGGCCTTCCAGAAGCTTCTTGGGCCTCCTAGAACGATTTTGGGCCTCCCGGAGAGATCCACAGTCTTCTAGAGCCTTTCGCCATCTTCTAGAATGTTCTGGAAGCTTCCCGCATAACCTTAGTCCGCAAAAAGGTTATGCAACAGGGCCTCGGGCGGGGTGCAACATTTGGGGCGTTACACACGGCTCACAAACTTGACCTTTCTCAGGAACCGTATATCCGAACAGACCTGAGAAAACGGTTATGGCTTTCTTGGCACTCAAGTTACAGAATAGTGCTTAGACCCCTTTAGGGGTGAGCATTATTCGGTTTTGGATCGAAAACCGAACCGAACCGAACCGAATAAGAGATTCGGTTCGGTTTCGGTTTTGAAAATATAAATTTTCTTATTCGGTTTCGGTCCAAAACCGAAAACCGAGTATTATATATATATATATATATATATATATATATATATATATATATATATATATATACTAAATAAATTGAGATATATTTAGTTACTATATATATTAACAAAAAAAGTACAAATAAACCGAAAAATCCGAAAACGGAACCGATTTAATTCGGTTCGGTTTGATTCGGTTATGAATCAATTCGATTTAATTTCGGTTTTGCTTATTCGGTTTTCGGTCCATTTCGATTATTCAGTTTAGTTTGGACCGAATAAATCGAATGCTTACCCCTAGACCTGTTCATATATTGTATGAGCATGGTGTGCACGTGTTGTTAAACCCTTGGATTTTAGGTAATTCACTACCAAATAAAGAAAATGCTAGATCCCACAAGCATCTATTATTTAAGAAAATATTAAGAAGAATAAGAAGAAGAAAGAAGAAGTTTTACGACGACAGCAAATGTGGTTGTGTTTGATGTTGGGTCCAAATGGCTTACCTTATTATAAGGCTTATTTAGTAATAAAATTTTACATAATAATTGATATTAGAACTTGAATCTTCAATATATCTGACGTTAGTATTTCTGTCTTAAAATCACCTATTGTTTACTACTGTTCACATAGGCAAATTAATAGTGATTTTAGAATCCGGATACTAACACCTAACATTTTGGAAACCCAAATCCTAATTTTAACTATTATATGAGTCCACATTACTAAATATTCTTTATTATAATGATGACAACAAAGTGTATTATAGTATGTCAGGAAGCAAGCTCTCTGTCATTATTCGGGAGTATACCGTACTTAGTAGAATACAGATACCACTACGACATGAATTAGTTGAAGAAGCATAAGATACAAGACTATCATTTTTCCATGGAAAATATTTCCATCACAAATTTTCACCAATTGTAGCGTATTTGATACATTATATTTATTTTTCGAAAAAACTATCATTTTTCATATTTCTTCTCAATTGGTGGAAAATAAAACTTGTCCAACCCATCAGAAGAATATTATTTTCCATAAAAAATAACTATTCTCCGTGGAAAATAATGACAATCAGACACCCAAATTAAGTTTTTCATAATTTTTTTTTAAAAATTCCATAGATTTTTTTCCTAAAAGAATAATTATATGAAATTAATTTGTTTCGCCGTATATTATTAGATAATATCATATAGTTAAACTATTAGTTATAATTTTTTTTTTATTTTTTTTAATTGCGTGAGTATATACATACAAATTAGACACATCGTTTCTAACTGTTTTCAAACTAATTACATAGTAGAAATTTGGTCATTTATACTTGACCAAGCCTAGCATAATAGTGTTTATAAATGATGGTCTCGAGCCCAAGTTTGTTGTGGCCCGAATGCCCAGCCCACCCTATTTCTTTCTTTCTTTTGGGATGTTCGACGAAACGTACGAAACTTTGTGCATGTTACATTGCATGTCTTTTAGATCCACTGTCCTTAAATTTTACACACACACACACATTTTCTATGGTTCGATCCCGAGACCATCCGTCTAGCTAGAAAAGTTATACCTCTCCTTGCTGACAACAAGTTTCAGTTGAGTTTGGTAGCCCACCCCTATTTCTGAATGAGCGCTTAGGGCTGCAACCGAGCTGAGCAGAGTAGAGCTTGGCATGTTCAAGCTCAGCTCATTTATATCATGAAGTTATTGAATTCAAACTTAAAATTTTTGAGGTGAACTGACCACAAGATCGATTAAGGTATCCAAGTACTTACAAAACAGGCATTAATTGTGAATCTGTAGCAATGACACGTTGTAACCTTAACTCAAGTAATTTTTTATTGTATGAAATATATATAGATATTTGTGTGCATGTTTATATATATATATATATATATATATATATATATATATATATATATATATATATATATATATATATATATATATATAAGAGGAGGGATCTGTATTTTCTTATTTTTTTTGCATTTCCAAGCATTTTTATGTTAACAACCGTTAGATGTTGTTTAAGTCATCTAATCTTAACCGTTGATTTGAACCATTCAATTTAAAGGTTAAGATTAAATGACTTAACCAACATCCAATGGTGGATAGCATGAGAATGTTTGGGGATGCAAAAAATCGGGGATGTGGATCCCTCTCTCTCTCTCTCTCTCTCTCTCTCTCTCTCTCTATATATATATATATATATATATATATATATATATATATATATATATATATATATATATATATATATATATATGGGAAGGGATATTGCACCAAACTTATTGCATCAATTGTTGCACCAAATAATCTCAACCACACACTTATTTCTATCATGTGGTTATAAAGCATTCCATAAAGTTGTTGCCACGTCAGCATGATTTTATAACCACATGATTGAAATAAATGTGCGGTTGAGATTGTTTGGTGCAATAATTAATGCAATAAGTTTGGTGCAATATCCCTCCCCTATATATATATATATATATATATATATATATATATAAAAAAAAAAAAAAAAAAAAAAAAAATATATATATATATATATATATATATATATATATATATATATATATATATATGAGGAGGGATCCACATCCCCTCACTTTTGCATCTCCCAAACATTTCTATGATAACATCCGTTGGATCACGTTTAAGTCATCTAAACTTAACTGTCACGACCCGCACCCTAGGTAGGGGCATAAGTGCGTGACCACGCCCAGCCTACACCGTAAAAACGACGTAGAACGCTGTAGGTCTACTAGCCAAAAAACAGTATATAATAACCTGTCATCTCCGTACGGAAAAATATAGTATAAATACTGATAAACTCAATCACAATCTAGAAGGAAGAATCATGGCACGAAAACTAGATAGATAAAACCCACAAGTACAATATTCAGCTCAACAACGAGAGAAAGAGAGAGAGTCACAAAGTAATATGGTTATACAATCCCAAATATAATATAATAACATAAGTAGCAAGCTGGAGACAAGGTCAAGTCCAAAATATCTATTCTAATTAAACTAAGCTAGAGGCTCGTCGGACGGAGCTAAGCCCTGCTGAACCAAGGTCTCCAAGTCTAAGTCCACTACGTCAGCCGGACCGTAGTAGGTACAGCAATCCTCCTCACTGTCATTTGTAACATTTTGTCAACATATCCAGTCAGGATGGAACGAGCACAAATCTCAAATAACAGTTCTAGTTAGATGATATTAAAAATGTAGCAGTAAATAGAGAGAATATACAAGGTAAAATAAGGTATACATGAATCATGGTAAGGTATATCGAGACTGTAACTGAAAGTAAGAACAATAAAACAGTATGTATCATGTACGAAAATCTGGAACTATATCTATGTGAGTTTAGCACTAGTTTCAACATGTGATCGGCTTAGAACTTGATACAATGTTTGGCCTGGCTAATCATACGTGAGTGTATGGTTAACACTATATAATGATGATACAATATAATACTGTAGGGTATTGATCACATATCTACGCTAACACCCCCATCCCTGACTAATATAGTGGATCCAGTCATGACACATCATGACACGTGATTCTCTGAAAAGGTAGCCAGCCTTCGCAGGAATTCTGTCTATACAATGCACAAGAAACTCGGAAGACTTGCACAAGGCATACCATATATAAGAGGAATAACATCTTATGACGGGATCCAGACAAATACCAATCCGTGTGAACAATGTGTCAAGAGAACAAGGATATCTACACTAAATACTAGAAATAAAGACGATATCATAAAATAAAAATATTATCAGAGAATGTACTCGCCTGTGATGTAATAGATAAGTCGACTGAGTCCAAGAACAGTGCCTCGAGGACCTATAGATGGAATAATGTATCAATATAATGGTTTAGAAGTGAAATTAAGTCATACTGAGTCAAACTAGGTCAAGACATGTCAAACTAAGTCAACAAGGTCAAACTAGATTGTACATGGTCAATCTAAGTCATATTAGGCCTAACAAAGTCAAACTAGATCAATGCAAGTCAAACGGAATTAAACTAGGTCGATTTAAGTCAACGGTTGACTTACAGTTTACTTTTGGTCAACTGGTCAACTCTGGTCAATCCTAGGTCAACTCTAGGTCAACTTTTAGGTCAAACTTGACTAACATTGACTAACAGTTGACTTTGGGTCAACTGGTCAAGTTTGGTCAAGTTCTAGTCAATTTTAGGCTTCGGTTGACTTTCGGTTGACTTTTAGTCAAAACAGTCAACCGTGGTCAACAAAGGTCAAAACTAGTCCAAGTCTACTATTTCTAACCATTACCCACCATAATATCCTAATTTTAGCTATATCTTAAAGTACTAAACCCATATGTTGTGAAATGGGTATTATCCATACTTATCCCGTTTACCCTTTCTACCCTAATACTAAGGTCAAGTAGCTTTACCTTAGGAGTTTCACTCCCGGCTTCCTAGGGTAGTAGGATACTAGCCTACACTATCATTACCTACCAAGCTTCCTAGGTAAAGTGGACATCCAGTCCATCTTACGGTCCATGTTGTCGATTTATCCATTATCTTGAGTATCGCAAGATACTCAATGATATCGTGTTATACCATCCTCCTAATCCCACACGAAATCCTGTCACGACCCGATTCCAATACTCTGGGTCTAGTCGGATCATGCCCAGCCTGTACCGTTGTTGAGACGGCGGCAGTAAGCTGTTCAGTAGCAGGTAACCATACAACAACACTATATTTGTCACAACCCAAATCCAGAAAAAAACTTTATTTAAACTGAAATTTAAATACAAATAAAAATTGTTCTGAAAGGAAATACAGAATTTTGAAACAAATGAACAATGCAGAAAGGAAATCTATCTAGCAGCTGGGTCATCGGCCTCAGTCCCATCGTCCTCCTGCGGGGACTCTGGCAGTACAACTGGGTACAACACAGGAACATAATAGCTGTTGAAACACAGCTCAGCATCCTCAACATCCCCTAAAAATATATCTCCAGTCAGGAGGGAGCAAAGTACAATTCATGCTAATTTTTAAACAGTTAAATAAGTAATAGAATCATGCAGTTCTAAACAGTTTTAAAACAGGAACAGTTTGTTACAGTAAAAACAGTGATTTGAACAGGTAATGAAATATGGCCGGCTTAGGTTTGTTACAGGAAGGATAAGGGGTTTTTGTTACAGTAGTGGTCATACTCATTACGCTATTCCCCAGTCCCCAGTAGTTACAGTACAGTACTCTCGGAGAGAGTTTCGTGTTTGCATCGTGGTTTAGACATGCAGTAAAGCGATTAAATAAATAACTGTAAACTAACACAAACTATACTTGCCTCAAATGGAAATGACTGGAGGGGTAGAAGACTTCGAGACGGGGAGTTAGAGTTGTCCTCGAATTCCTACATTCGAGAGATAGACTCAGAGATTAGGTTTACCAGCCTTAGCTACGCTAGTTGAAATCTCTATTAGCGTCCTAGTCCAATTTTAGTTCTTTAATTAACCAACACAGAAAAACACGGTTATTAAGTGCGTTGATTAAACACGAGGGAAAATATCATTTTTAACTTTGAATTCGAAAAATCATCATCGATGCCAGATTATTAGGAAAAGTTGGTAATTTTTATAAATATAAATATAAAGCTAATTTTTCTTATTTTAGTGAGAAAACACGTAATTTTTAATTATTAACAAACTTGTCAATTTTAGGTGAGAAAATAATAAACTGCCGTTAGTCCTAAACTGAAAATATTAAATAAATGTAAACAAAAATAAATAATAAAATAATGATAAATCATAAGTCTCAGATATGGTCCGATCCTCATTTTGGCTAATTGCCTCAACGTCCGGACGGGGCCGGTATCGTTTGCACTTAGCCGGGTCCATTGACCGATACGGTCGTCACCCAAAAATCAAATATCGAATAAATTCTGAAAATTATTTTAAATTTATTTTTAAAATAATCCAGGATTTACGGAAAAATCGGGCAGCATCTCCTCTGTTTTTGGTCAACCCAAAAACTGGGAAAATGGCGCCGATAATTCCTGCAAGTCCCAAACCAGGGAAAAACCCGCATTTTATATATATAAAATATCCACAACCAATCCGCAGCATAATCGGGACGACCCGAAATAATTTCAGAAGTCCGATTCCAAATCCACGAATCACAGAACGTTCCCGGAAAAATCCGGAAAGCCAACACATACTAAAAATTAATTCCCGAAATATTCCGGGAATTCAAAATAATCCACGGGACCTTTTCGAAAGTCCCAGAAAATTACGACGTCGCTAAAACCGAATTCCCAAAGGGAATCGGGGACTATTTCATCATTGACATAATAATAAAATAGCGAGACAGGGGGTTATACCTCGGATTGCTCGGCTAGAGCTCTCAGATGAATATTAAAGAAGGAAAGAATAATCCAGAGCAGCGAATAACTCTCCGAAGCAGCGTTGGAACCAGCGTCGTCGAAGCAACGCCGAGAAACTCAGAATCTAGGGCACGACAGGGGCGCCAACAGGAGAAAGCTCGGCCAAGGGAACTGACCAGGGGTGCTGGCCAAAGAGCAGCGAGCTAGGGCAGATCCGCAGGGCTGACGCGGGTCGGCAGAGAACGCCGAAAGGGCTCGACGGGGGCTGGCGCTCGCGAGGAGACGGGCGGCCGTCGGCGACAGGGGCTGTCGGCGGGACAGCGGGCGCGGCACTGTTGGGTTCGTCGGAGGGGGCCGACGGCTCGGCCGCAAGGGGGCGGCCGGGAGGAAGGTCGGGGGCGCGCTGGAGTGGGTCGCCGGAGGGCGCGGTCGGCCCTAGGGGTCGGCCGGGGGAGGCGCCGAGGGGCGGTCGGCGGAGAGGGCGTGGGTGAGGAGAGTGGGGGTTTGGGGAAAAATAGAGTTGGTGAGGGGGAAAGGTTTTGCTCTCTGAGAGAGAAGGGATGGGAGGATTAAAGAGTGTGAGAGAGAAAAGAGAAAGAGTTATACTGTGAGAGATGAGAGTTTGGGTTTGTTCTTCTGTGAGAGTGATCGTGAGGAGTGGGGAGTAAATAAGGGAAGTGGAGTTGAGGTGTGTGGATAGGAGTGAGGTCAGGGAGGGAGAATAGGAAGAGGGAGTTGGCTAATTCGTGAGTTGTGTAGTTGCTGGTCCTACGGGACCAGCTGAATATTATTATTATTATTATTATATTTTTTTTTAATAATTATTAGAACCAAGTCAAAAAGTCAGACTTGGAAATAGGAAAAAAAAGATTGGGTTTGGCTCAGGCCTGGGTCTGGGTTCGGACTCGGGTCTGGGTCTAAACTCAAAAGCCATGTTGTAAATTATTTTTTTTCGAAATCTTTTGCACTCAAAAATATTTAATAATAATAATAATAATTTAGAAATACTATTTATAACGCTAAAACACTATTTAATAATTAATTACAAAAAGATATGGGTTTCACAATCTTCCCTCCTAAGAAAATTTTGTCCTCGAAATTTAAAAGTAAGGTTAGGGATTACCTCAAGTCTCAAACAGGTACGGGTACTGCTCCCACATCTGGTCTTCTCGCTCCCAGGTCTACTCGCCTGGTGAGTTGTGCCGCCACATCACTCTGACTATTGGCGTCACGGTGTTCCTGGTCCTCTTCTCGCCTTGGTCCAAAATTGCCACTGGTTTCTCCGGCACTGTGAGGCTAGGTCCAATCTCCAGCTCTGAATGGTCCAAGATATGGCTCGGATCCGGGATGTAGCGTCTCAGCTGCGAGACGTGGAAGACGTTGTGGACGCCTTCGAGACTTGGGGGTAGAGCCACCCGATAAGCCACTTCTCCAATCCTGTTAAGTATTTCAAATGGACCAATATACCTGGGGCTCAACTTTTCTGCTCTGCCGAAGCGGATTGTTCCTCTGGTAGGCGAGATCTTCACAAATACACTGTCGCCTTCTTCAAACTCCAAAGGCCGTCTGCTGCAATCGGCCCAATGCTTCTGTCTGTCTTGGGCTATCCGGAGCTTGTCTCTGATCATTCTCACCTTCTCTGCTGCTTCGGTCACCATCTCAGGTCCAAGCAACACTTGTTCTTCGACGTCGTCCTAGGCAAGTGGAGTGCGGCAACGACGTCCATAGAGTGTCTCGAACGGTGTCATCCCGATGCTAGCTTGGTAGCTGTTGTTGTAAGAGAACTCTACCAAGTGCAAATGGTCTTCCCAAGACCCTCCAAATTCCAGGACGCAGGATCTCAGCATATCTTCTAGCGTCTGGATTGTTCTCTCCGATTGTCCGTCAGTCTGAGGGTGGTAGGCGGTGCTGAACTTCAGTTGGGTTCCCAAGCTGTCATACAAACTCTTCCAAAAGTGAGATGTAAATCTGGTATCTCTGTCAGATACGATACTTACCGGAACTCCATGAATTCGGTAAATGTGCCGCATGTACAGTGCTGCCAACTTCTCGGTGGATAAACCAACCTTGAAGGAGATAAAGTGAGCTGACTTCGTCAGTCGGTCCACTATAACCCAGATGGCATCCTTTCCTCCTTGGGATCGAGGCAGTCCTGATAGAAAATCCATCGTTATGTGCTTCCATTTCCACTCCGGAATGTCAAGCGGCTGCAATAATCCTGCTGGTCTCTGCCTGCTAGCTTTAACTTGCTGACAAATTAAACATCTAGCCACATACCTGGATACATCCTTCTTCATTCTGTACCACCATACTATAGTCCGTATATCTCGGTACATCTTGTTGGCTCCAGGGTGTATGGAATACTGCGACTGGTGCGCTTCTTGCATCAGCTCGTTCCTCAGTTCGCCAGTTGGTACGCACAGCCTCGTACCATTCTTCAATGCTCCATCGTTGGCGATTGAGAATCCTTCAAGTGTTCCTGCCAGCACTTGGTCTCTGAGTTTGCAAAGCGTCTCGTCTTGGAATTATGTCTCCTTGATCCTGTCCATAAGACTCGAACGCACTTGCAACTGCATCAATGATGATTCAGCTCCTGGTACGATGGCTTCTCTTCCAAGTTTCTTCATCTCCTCCTAGGGCAGTACAATTTCCAATCCAAGCTTCTCCATGTCCTCCAGCAAATGGCGCTCCTTGGTCAAGAACATCGCCATTGGGTAACGACTAAGTGCATCTGCAACAACATTAGCCTTACCCGGATGGTACTGCAGGTTGATATCAAAATCTTTTATCAGCTCCAGCCATCGTCTTTGTCTCATGTTCATCTCCTTCTGAGTGAAAACATATTTCAGACTTTTGTGGTCCGTAAATATTTCTACTCTCTCTCCATACAGGTAGTGCTTCCATAGCTTCAAGGCAAATATCACCGCTGCAAGCTCCAAAGCATGTGTGGGGTAGTTCTTCTCATGAGTCCGCAATTGTCTAGATGCATAGGTAATCACTTTCCCGTGTTGTTGAAGAACGCAACCCAGTCCTTTTCCGAAAGCATCACTATAGATTGAGAAACTACCGGTACCTGCGGGTAGCGCAAGTATCGGCGCAGTTGTAAGCCTCTTCTTCAGTTCCTCAAAAGCTGACTGGCACGCTTCAGACCATATGAACTCTTCATTCTTCCTGGTAAGCTTCGTCATTGGCTCCGCTATCTTGGAGAAATCCTTCACGAACTTCCGGTAGTAGCCAGCTAGTCCCAAAAAGCTCCTGATCTCTACAACCGAGCTTGGTGCAGTCCACTTCTCAATAGCAGTTATCTTCTTTGGGTCCACCAAAATTTCTTTGCCTGTGACAACATGGCCCAAAAATTCTACCTTGTCTAAAAAGAATTCATATTTGGATAGCTTACCATAGAGCTTCTCCTTCCTCAAGGTACTCAGCACTTTTCTCAAGTGCTCTTCATGCTCTTCTTCCGTCTTCGAGTAGATCAGTATGTCATCGATAAAGACAACAACAAACTGATCCAGATATTCATGGAAAACCTTGTTCATGAGGTTCATGAATACTGCAGGAGCATTTTTCAGTCCAAACGGCATGACCAAGAATTCAAATTGTCCATACTTGGTGTTGAACGCCGTCTTGGGAATATCCTCCTTCCGGACCTTGATTTGATGGTAGCCTGATCTGAGATCTATCTTTGAAAATACCTTGGCTCTGCTCAGTTGATCAAACAGGTCGTCGATCCGGGATAAGGAGTACTTGTTCTTGATGGTGATGTTGTTCAGTGCCCGGTAGTCAATGCACATCCGCACGGTTCCATCCTTCTTGGGCACGAACAAAACTGGTGCTCCCCAGGGTGAAGTCTCGTCTCTGATAAATCCTTGCGACTTCAGCTCGTCGATCTGATCCTTCATCTCCTTATCCTCCTTTGGGTTGACTCTGTAGCATCCCCGAGAAATAGGGGAAGAGCCAGGTACTAGATCGATGTTGAATTCCACATCTCGATCTGGCGACAATCCTGGAAGATTATCTGGAAAGACATCCATAAATTTCGTAATGATAGGGTGAGGAGGCCCGGGTTCTTCGGTGATAGAGGAGTAGGAAATACTCTTCATATCTTCCGGAGCCCGAGAGATTTCAAACTCCGGTTCTCCTAGTTGGCTGAAGATTACACATCCTCGGTGACAATCTATCAGCGCATGCTGTTCACTTAACCAGTCCATCCCTAGGACTACATCATAGTTGGGCAGGGGCATCACTAGTGAAGGTGTTGAGAACTGATGGCCAGAGATGGTTATGGGACAATTACAAGCCTCAGTGATGGGTACAGGTCCACCACCGGTCATAACCCTACTGGTCACCTTGCTAAGTCCCGAATCTATGTGGTGTGCAGATATAAACTTGGATGATATGAAACTATGTGATGCACCCGAATCAAATAATGCTAGAGCAGGATGTGAAAACACATAAATGGAACCTGTGATGACATCAGCGGTGGATTCCTGCTCTGGCTCCTGCTCATCAGCTGCTAGGGCAAAAGCTCGCCCAGTCTTCTGCTGGTGCTGTCCAAACTGTTGTTGCTGAGTAGGCAGGGGAGCTCTCTGCTGGTTGGTTCCTTGCCGGTGGCCTGACATGGGACAGTCCTTCACTTGGTGGGTGGCAGACCCACAGACTAGGCAATGCCCTAGCCTCTTCCTGCAGATGTTCGACTGATGCCCTGGCCTCTTGCAATAGTCGCAGACAGGGATCTGCTTCTGGTGTGCCCTGTCACTGGCCTCGCCTGATGATGATGCTGCTGGTGGTGCGAGGGCCTGTTGCTGTTGTTGTTGTTGGGCCTCTTCTGATTACCCTGGAAGTTGCTAGTTCCAGGGTACTCCCTCTTGGATCGAGAAGGTTGGCTCTTCTCCATGTCCTGAGCTCGGATCAGGATCCTCTCATAGGTCTTAGCGCCACCTGCGATCACATGGGTGCGAATCTCTTCTCGTAAGCCATACCTGAATCGCTCAGCACGATCCTTGGGGTCAGCTACCAGGTTCTGGGCAAAGAGGCTTAGTCGGTTGAACTCTGCCGCATACTCGTTGACCGTCATGTTTCCCTGCTTCAAGTTCTGGAATTGCCTTTCCATTTCCCGTATCTCCGATGTCGGGAAGAACTTCCTGCGGAACAGCTTCTTGAAGGTGTCCCAATCGAGCTGCTTGTCCTGGAGTCGGGGTTCATTCCGATACCAGGTGCTTGCCACATCCTGTAGTTGGAGTCCTACAGCTTCAGCCTTGAGGTCCTCCGGGAGTCGAGCGACGCTCAAGAGACGCTCCATATGGTCTAGCCATTCATCGGCGTAGATAATATCCTCGGTTCCTTTGAAGGGTCGAGGGTCTTGCTTCTTAAAACTTTCTATATCTCCAACCTTCATGCAATAATACGCCTCTAATCAAAAAAATGACCTTTAAAGAAATATAATTAACTCCTGAATCATGCTTACCTTGGCAGGTCGTGGCCCTGATGAAGTGGTTCCTCCTCTCTCGAGGGCAGCCATGGCCACGTTGTGTGCATTCTCCATGCCTTCCCTCATGATCGCGATCTGCTCGCGATGGGCTTCAGCTTGGGCAGCAGTCTGCTCTCTGTGGTCTTCTGCTTGAGCTCTCTATGCTTCCAGTACTCCTCGTAGCATTCCCACTAGGTCAGTGGGATCCACGGGTACTGGTGGGACAGCTGGTGCGGGCACTACCGCAGGGGTCTGCGTCTCAGCCCGGGAAAGTGCCGGTTCTGTCGCTTGTGCTGTGGAAGCGTAAACGGGCCGGGGAGCTGGTGCTGCATGAGGACGGTCTGTCAGCTGCAAGGGAAATGGGTCCCGACGTGCTTGAGAAGGGGTTTGATCAGTTGATGACACCTCGTCGTCAGCAGGGCCGGATCGGGTAGTCTTTCCTTTGGCCATGATCAGGAAGGTTTAGGGTACATACATAAGCAAGGTATCCTACCAGTCTATAATCAAACAAAAATATTTATTTATATATTTCGGTCCTATGTCGTGACAAATCAATGTTCTAGTGTTCTAATTGTTTCTAGGTATGTTTTCCTAAGTTGTTGTACGACCTGTATGGGCCACCACAGAAAACATGTCACGACCCGATCCCAATAATCTGGGTCTAGTCGGATCATGCCCAGCCTGCACCGTTGTTGAGATGGCGGCAGTAAGCTGTTCAGTAGCAGGTAACCATACAACAATACTATATTTGTCACAACTCAAATTCAGAAATAAACTTTATTTAAACTGAAATTTAAATACAAATGAAAATTGTTCTGAAAGGAAATACAGAATTTTGAAACAAATGAACAATGCAGAAAGGAAATCTATCTAGCAGCTGGGTCATCGGCCTCAGTCCCATCGTCCTCCTGCGGGGACTCTGGCAGTACAACTGGGTACAACACAGGATCATAATAGCTGTTGAAACACAGCTCAGCATCCTCAACATCCCCTAAAAATATATCTCCAGTCAGAAGGGAGCAAAGTACAATTCATGCTAATTTTTAAACAGTTAAATAAGTAATAGAATCATGCAGTTCTAAACAGTTTTAAAACAGGAACAGTTTGTTACAGTAAAAACAGTGATTTGAACAGGTAATGAAATATGACCGGCTTAGGTTTGTTACAGGAAGGATAAGGGGTTTTTGTTACAGTAGTGGTCATACTCATTATGCTATTCCT
Source organism: Iris pallida (assembly GCA_029216955.1). Lineage (NCBI taxonomy): Eukaryota > Viridiplantae > Streptophyta > Magnoliopsida > Asparagales > Iridaceae > Iris > Iris pallida. Next base: position 12,496,635 of record JANAVB010015600.1, read on the forward strand.
CAGTCCCCAGTAGTTACAGTACAGTACTCTCGGAGAGAGTTTTGTGTTTGCATCGTGGTTTAGACATGCAGTAAAGCGATTAAATAAATAACTGTAAACTAACACAAACTATACTTGCCTCAAATGGAAATGACTGGAGGGGTAGAAGACTTCGAGACGGGGAGTTAGAGTTGTCCTCGAATTCCTACATTCGAGAGATAGACTCAGAGATTAGGTTTACCAGCCTTAGCTACGCTAGTTGAAATCTCTATTAGCGTCCTAGTCCAATTTTAGTTCTTTAATTAACCAACACAGAAAAATACGGTTATTAAGTGCGTTGATTAAACACGAGGGAAAATATCATTTTTAACTTTGAATTCGGGAAATCATCGACGATTCCAGATTATTAGGAAAACTTGGTAATTTTTATAAATATAAATATAAAGCTAATTTTTCTTATTTTAGTGAGAAAACACGTGATTTTTAATTATTAACAAACTTGTCAATTTTAGGTGAGAAAATAATAATTAATTTTATACGAAAAAACACTTTTTAATCATTTTAATCGTTAAATAATAAAAACACGAAAAACCAGAAAATGACAGGAAAACCTAAGCTATTACAGTTACAGACCAGCCAGCTGGGCTTATGCCCATTACAATTTATTTACATAAATTGAAATAAGATAAACTGCCGTTAGTCCTAAACTGAAAATATTAAATAAATGTAAACAGAAATAAATAATAAAATAATAATAAATCATAAGTCTCAGATATGGTCCGATCCTTATTTTGGCTAATTGCCTCAACGTCCGGACGGGGCCGGTATCGTTTGCACTTAGCCGGGTCCATTGACCGATACGGTCGTCACCCAAAAATCAAATATCGAATAAATTCCGAAAATTATTTTAAATTCATTTTTAAAATAATCCAGGATTTACGGAAAAATCGGGCAGCATCTCCTCTGTTTTTGGTCAACCCAAAAACTGGAAAAATGGCGCCGATAATTCCTGCAAGTCCCAAACCAGGGAAAAACCCGCATTATATATATATAAAATATCCACAACCAATCCACAGCATAATCGGGACGACCCGAAATAATTTCAGAAGTCCGATTCCAAATCCACGAATCACAGAACGTTCCCGAAAAAATCCGGAAAGCCAACACATACTAAAAATCAATTCCCGAAATATTCCGGGAATTCAAAATAATCCACGGGACCTTTCCGAAAGTCCCGGAAAATTACGACGTCGCTAAAACCGAATTCCCAAAGGGAATCGGGGACTATTTCATCATTGACATAATAATAAAATAGCGGGACAGGGGGTTATACCTCGGATTGCTCGACTAGAGCTCTCAGATGAATATTAAAGAAGGAAAGAATAATCCAGAGCAGCGAATAACTCTCCGAAGCAGCGCTGGAACCAGCGTCGTCGAAGCAACGCCGAGAAACTCAGAATCTAGGGCACGACAGGGGCGCCAACAGGAGAAAACTCGGCCAAGGGAACTGACCAGGGGTGTTGGCCAAAGAGCAGCGAGCTAGGGCAGATCCGCAGGGCTGACGCGGGTCGGCAGAGAACGCCGAAAGGGCTCGACTGGGGCTGGCGCTCGCGGGGAGACGGGCGGCCGTCGGCGACAGGGGCTGTCGGCGGGACAGCGGGCGCGGCGCTGTCGGGTTCGCCGGAGGGGGCCGACGGCTCGGCCGCAAGGGGGCGGCCGGGAGGAAGGTCGGGGGCGCGCTGGAGTGGGTCGCCAGAGGGCGCGGTCGGCCCTAGGGGTCGGCCGGGGAGGCGCCGAGGGGCGGTCGACGGAGAGGGCGTGGGTGAGGAGAGTGGGGGTTTGGAAGAAAATGGAGTTGGTGAGGGGGAAAGGTTTTGCTCTCTGAGAGAGAAGGGATGGGAGGATTAAAGAGTGTGAGAGAGGAAAGAGAGAGAGTTATACTGTGAGAGATGAGAGTTTGGGTTTGTTCTTCTGTGAGAGTGATCGTGAGGAGTGGGGAGTAAATAAGGGAAGTGGAGTTGAGGTGTGTGGATAGGAGTGAGGTCAGGGAGGGAGAATAGGAAGGAGGAGTTGGCTAATTCGTGAGTTGTGTAGTTGCTGGTCCTACGGGACCAGCTGAATATTATTATTATTATTATTATTATTATTATTATTATTATTATTATTATTATTATTATTATTAGAACCAAGTCAAAAATTCAGATTTGGAAATAGGAAAAAAAAGATTGGGTTTGGCTCAGGCCTGGGTCTGGATTCGGACTCGGGTCTGGGTCAAAACTCAAAAGCCATATTGTAAATTATTTTTTTTTTCGAAATCTTTTGCACTCAAAAATATTTAATAATAATAATAATAATAATTTAGAAATACTATTTATAACGCTAAAACACTATTTAATAATTAATTACAAAAAGATATGGGTTTCACAAATTCCGATTTTAACTTAGGAGCCTACCCACAAAATCTAATTCACATATCTAAGTCCCGTCTCAAATTTGGACGCGTTCTGACACTCGGAACTCAAAATCTCCCTCTCACTCACTATCCTACAAATTTCCTAATTCACTCACACTCATTTAAAAACTCACTCTACACATTCACTCATAGGACTAGTTGGGGGGGTCGTTTAGGGGGATATATATAGGAGTATATATGTATATATATAGGTGTATATATACGTATATATAAATATATATATATATATATATGTATAGGGGTATATAGGTATA
>JANAVB010015600.1:12504340-12819411 GCA_029216955.1 Iris pallida
TCACTCATTTCCATCAATTTTTACTTGCAAACAACACTCCCAAGTCATTAAACTTTCAGCCAAGTGCAGCAGTAGGTACAACAATTTGGGTCATATTTCGAGGCTATTTTCACCACCAAAACGAAGGGTATGGCATTCAAATTTAACTCTGTCATGTATCTCTCTGTCTTAGCATTCCAATGATGGTTTTAATATTGGATTGTTTTTTCGTAATTATCGTTGCACGGAAAGGTGTCCATAATAGATTCTGGGCTTAATTGCAATTTGATACTCTCAACTATTCATATTTTTCAACGTAATACCCTAAACTTTTTTACTCGACAACTTGATACCATCAACTATTTAATATTTTCAATTTGATACCCAAAATTTTAAAAATGACAAAATTGTCCCTGACCTTCAGTTTTCAACTAAATCCAACCTCTCCCTGCTCACCGACCCTCTAATGGATTTCTTCTGAATTTGGACGAGCTTCCTTCATCTGGGTCTTCATAGGTTCATTCAAATTTCGCTTCTTTTTGTTCCAATGTTCTTCTTCCAATTTTTCGACATCTGAGCTGCTTCAAAGTTTGCTTATTTGTTCTTTTGTTGCTTCTGGTGCGATTTTTTCTATAGTTTTTCTTCACTCAGGTTCTAATGGGGTTCTTCAAAGTTTGTTTCTTTTTTTTAATGGTCTCTACCAACTTTTCGTCACCTTGTCTGCTTCTAAGTTTGATTCTTTTGGTTCTGGCTTGCCTCTTCCAAGTTTAGTTTGCTTCGTTTGCTTCTGATGGATTGGTTTCTTCTGCAGGTTTGGGAGTAGAAGGATTGTACAAAGAGCTATGAAGAGCTTGTGCTAGGCCATTGGTCGAAGTTCCGAGAGCGGGAGAGCATGTCTTCTATTTCCCACAAAGTCACATGGAACAGATGATGAAGAAGAAGAAGCAGCATCAACTCAACTCTTCTCTTTCTTTCTTTGGAAACTTTTCATCATAGCATTCCCTGTGAAAAATACTGAAACTTGGTTTTTTTTTATGTCACAATAGTTGGAGGCATCGACGAATCAGGAACTGAACCAGCATATCACCATGTTCAACCTTCCTACCAAGATCTTTTGCCGCGTTGTTAACATCCAGCTCAGGGTCAAAAACTCTAGGGATGTAGTTTTAAGTTTTAATTAGGGATATTTTTGTCCAAATTTTTTGAAGGGTATCTAGTTGTTACAAAAAAAAGTTTAGGATATCAAGTTGAAAAACATGAATAGTTGAGGGTATCAAGTTGCAATTAAGCCTAGATTCTGCTGGAGAATTTGTAGAAAGATTGGAGTGTGTAGGCCAAACCATTTGGTAAAACATCTCCAAAACTTTTTCATCTCGTAGCTCATCAAATTACCTTCAATTTCACATATTTTGTGTTATGTTTAGTATATATTTTCTTCCGTAGAGCGTTTTTCGAAAAGTTCACAAGCTGGAATTTATGGAATGAGCCGTATTCCGCACTTTGTAAATTGGTAAGTACTCCATCAACCTTCTTTTTATGATTTGGGACATAGGAACTAATTAGATACATCATTCTCCTAGGTAGAAAGCATAAATATTAATGTCTAAGGGTTTGGATTCATGAGTGAATGTTACCTCGAAACTACCTTTCCAAAATTGTGTTTTTTACCAACTTTGAAGTATTTTTTTTTTATGTCCATAATATTTTTTAATTCCAGAAGTTTATATGAAATCTTGGTTAAGGTGTCTACAAATATCATGTTGGGGCCATGTCCAAAATACTTCATTTAATTGGTGCAAATACGACTCAAAGTTGACCTTATGAACATCGAATTCTGAAACTGTGTTTTTTTTTCCAACTTTGAGCATGCAAACTTTCTGTGTAGTGATTATTTTCTAGATCTAACTATAATATTTTTTTTATCAACGTTATTTTGAAGCTATGTCCAGAATAATTCGTTTTGCTAGTGAAAAATAAGACCAAAGTAGGCATCATGAGCAGTTTTATGTACAATAAAATAATTGAAGTCTGGAATTATGTTTAACAACTTTTGATGTGCATTTTTTTCTTTGTATTCCATATTCATATAATCCAATGAAGTGTATGTATTTTGGTTAAGTTGTAAATCATTTTATTTAGGTTTCATAACTTAACTACTTATTTTGAGTTATGTAAATTGAGGGTAAAATGAGCTCCATGAACAACATTTCAGCATTTAAGTCTGAAACTATTTTTGGAGGTCACCTTGAGCTCAATTTTTCGAAAATCAAATCGTTGGATTTTTGTATGGTTTTCCACAGTAACCTATTGTTAAATATATATTAGATCCTAAAATTTGATCCACAAATAACATAGTTTGTTTACTCAAATGTTACTTCCAAAACTGAATAAATTATAAATTTCTGCACTCAAATTATTTCTAAGTCTCAAATCAATTTTTTTTTTGCAACTTTGTGCTTCAATTCTGAAAAATCCAAACGTCATATTAGTTTTGGATATTCTTCTACTTTTAGAAAAATACTTTATTCTTCTGAATCCTTAAGTTTGAACCGTTCATCGTTATTTTTGACCACTCGTCCACTAACCTAAAGTCAGGATAAAGTGAACTTCTGAAAACTTCAGTTTGGATAAAATAAAAATTATAAATTGTAGAAAGGTGTACCCTCTATCCATACCAACTTGACATTAGTATTATATAGGTTAGATAGAATAATTTTAAAGGCTAGCTTGTATAGTTTGATGGTGTGCATTCATAATATAGGTCTTGGACACTAATACAGACTTGATTGTTACTTTCGGCTCAGGACCAAATGCGAGTAAATTTTTTGTTAGTTTTTAATGTCGATAGTTTCTGTAATGCATGCTAGTAATGTTTTACTTGTTTTCGACACGATTTATTACACGGATTAGTATAGTGTGGATTTCCAGTCATGAGATATTGTTTTCATGTTATTGTATAGACCTTGTTCATTGTGCTCATATTAGATCGTGTATTGTGATTCATGTGCCAATATGTCATGACTTGAATCCATTGAATTAGTTGGAAAGGGATAGTGCTAGTTAGATGTGTGAACATACCTTGTTAGATCTTGTGCATGGTCAATCATACACTTCACGTATGATTGTGCCATTATCTTATTTAGACCTTATGGTAGTTTTTCAAAGTCGTTCACATATTGTAATTAGTACTTCAATCACTTAAAATATTTTATTCCACTTTACATTGTACATATTTACTATTACCATGACTACTATTTATACTACTCACCCTGCCATGATTTTAGTTCCATGTTAGTTATCATGTATGTTTATAGTCTCTATCATGATTTAGAACAGCTTCCATTGATTGTATTTCACTCTAAATCTGACTAGATTTTAATATTTTAGGAGACGAATTGAGAACTGGTGTCTTGCATATTATGACTCACAGGAGGGTTGTCTAGCTAAATCTGGCCCTGCTTCTCAGAAAGATCATATGTCCTAGGCTCATAACTCTATGTCCTTGTGGAACATTACTTGTTTATTTCCATTATCTATCTTTAGTGTTTGTGTTTGTGATTGAGTATTTTATTGTTACATTTAACCTCGCGTTTATATTATTTGAGTTGTTGGATGTTAGTCTAGACAACGATCTACCCCCGACTCTGCGGTGGAGACTGGACATACGCACGATTCATGTCCAAATCTTCCGGGTGCGAGTCGTGATCAGCCATAGAAAGCTAGGACCGTAAAATGGACAAATCAGTCTGTTGTTTATACGTCTTCGGCTCGATAAATGGTTCGACCACGGACCGTCCGATTGAATTAACGAACAGAGCTTGACATTTTTTTGGGTCCGTTCAAAAATCAAATTCGGACACGGTCATATCCATGTCCGGTTCAAATTTGTCCGTGGACCAATAGTGAAGAATCCTTTTGATATTGTATCAATTATGTCATATTATGACGAGAATGTCATCGACGTTATGGAGCTTATAGCCAGTACCATCAAGTATGGCATGTAATACGTCACTACTAAAATATGTTATATTAGCGACGTAATAAATAACGTCCCTAAATATGTAATATAGCGACTCCTTTCTACAGACATTGCAATACGTCGTTGAATACCGACGTTCAGCGACAGTAGGTAAATTACGTCGCTTTACAGCGACGTTTAGCGACATATTATTAAAATATGTCGCTATATATTAAAACGTTTGTGACGTTTAGCAACGTCGACTCTTGACGCCGCTAACTTTTTTAGTTAGGGCACGATGTTTCTTTTTTTTTCCCTCACTCGAAAAACTCAAAAAATTTAGAACGAGCTCTTCCCCCCCCCCCCCCGGCGACCCCTCCCCCCCGGCGACCCTTACCCCCTCCTCCTCCTCCTCCTCCTCGAGCTCCTCCTCCCCCAATCCGAGCTCCTCTTCCTCTTCCTCAGGTAAACCCTAACCTAACTCCTCTCCCTCCTCCTCATCCTCCTCTCCCACGGACGCACACACATACACGGACACACACACCCACGGACACACACACACACACACACAGAGACACACACACACGGACACACACACAGACACACACGGACACACACACGGACACACACATACGGGCCGAACCCAATCGGATAAACCCGTTAATGGGTTGGGTTAGGGTTGAAGATACTCGGGTTCGGGCTCGGATTTGGGTTAAAATATTTGAACCCTTGTAGGTGCTAGTACATGAGTGAGGGGGTGAGTGTCAGCCAAGAGTGTGTGTATCAGTGCTCTACACACATGGGTATCAGTGTGTGCATGCCTATGTGCATGTCTAAAGTGTCAGAGGGGAAATTCTACTGCTAGTGTAGGAGCAAGATATGTATCCTGTATGTGTTTCTTGTGTACTGGGTGTCATGTGTGGATAGTGTAATGTATATGAGTAGTGAGAGGGGGATGGAAGGGTGTGTGACTGAAATAGTAGGAATTTTTTGGGTCCATATATAAACAGATGTATGAAAGAAAGATCTAGGATATCTGCTAGATTAGTGCATAGCAGCACATATTGTAGAGAGGGAAATAGTAGCATTTGAAGCGGCTGTACTAGCAAGGATGCAGCATTATCAGTAGTGTAGGAGTGCTAGAAAAGTGTGCAGGAGTATATTATGAGTTTGTGATATACAAATGTTCAGAAATCCTGTGCAAATTGCTTTGATTAGAAGTTATGTGTCTATGGTTAAGGAGGGTACCTGAGTGTGTACATGTTTGTGTCTAGGACTGCAATAGTGTCCAGTAGCAGTATGGCTTGACCTTGCATAGCCAAGGCTGGCTTTGGAGCATGTACACAAGTTTTAGGGCAGTAGAGTGATGCCCACTCGAGTGCAGGCATGAAGGGGACTTAGTCTTACTGCAGGAGGCTCGGGGAGCTCCTGCAGAGAGCAGGTTGGAAGAAAAGTGCTGGGACTACACTTGGCAGCAGTAGGTTGCCTGCACTTAAGCAAGGATTGGGAGGGTAGCCCAATACAGAGTTGTAAATATAGAGTAGGTGTCATATATTAGTTAAATAGATAGATTATTAGTCTTCAGTTGTATAGTTGTATGTATCAGTTTCAGTCCCCCTTACGTCCAGTTCAGACCCATTGGAGTATGGTATCAGTTTAGGATATTTAGTTCAGTCTAATATTTCCATCTTTTTCAGTCTAATGCCTTTGAGTTTTAGTCCCATTTGTTAATGGTCAGTCCTAAATGTTCACTTTGTTATATTATTGATTCAATCCCATTCCTTTTAAAGTTCAGTCCATTACTTTTTATATTAGTATCAGCCATATAAAGTATGAAAAGGTTTATAGTATCAGTCTTTTGATAGGACATATCAGTCCTTTGATGAAGTAGATCAGCCCCTATGTGAGTGTTAGGAAGAACTGATATCAGTTGGTATCAGTTGATAGGTAAAGGGGAGGGAATTTAGAATCAAGTATCAGTCAACCTTTTCTATATCAAATATCTGATATGAAGAGGATATGATATCAAGTCGAGTAGAGGAATTGGCTTGGGGCATAGGCTAATAGGTCATGTACACTACTCATGTGCACTGGTATGCACTGATGTACAAGTGATGAAGGGGAGGAAAGGGTCAAGTGTAAGGCAGGCTAGGGGAACTACCCTGTAGGCAGTGAGCTCAGGTAGGCAGAGCCATGCCCCGCCCAAGTTGCACCCCTACACATGGTTACCATGTCTCTCTACTATAATATACAGTAGGAAGTTTGGACGCTGCAAATATCGGTGTTTCTTTCATGTCTATGTCTAATGAAGGATAATTGCCTAGACTTAGTCAACTTCACCCAATTTGACTAGTTTGTCTAAGATATTGACTTAGTCAACTCAACTTCACCCAGTTTGGCTAGTTACTGCGCTGAACATGTGTGTCCATCTTTGCAGAATTATTTCCAAATGGATATGAATTACTACTTGTGGAATCGTTCATGGATGTACAATCGTCGTCCTGATGATATGTGTGGTGTACGGGATGAATACATAGCGGAAGTAGAGCAATTCCTGCAGTTTGCTAAGGCGTTCCCTCAGTACATGGACGACACCAAAATTAAGTGTCCGTGTGTGAAATATCATAACGTGAAATATTACTCAGAAGTGGAAGTGACATATCATTTCTACTCGAGGGGTTTCACGCCTAATTACTATCAGTGGACCGCACACGGAGAACTTGTGTCTTTAGCATCAGAGCCGAAGCCTTATGTTGAGCCGTATATACATGCGGGACCTAATTTTGTTTCAGATAATCATGCATACGACGACGGGTGCGTGAACATGGTTTCGACGCTGCAGGGCCTAGTTTCGTTCATGATGCAGCTGAGGAGGTACCGAATGTCGATGCTGCAAAGTTCATGGAGTTGCTGGAGAATGTAAGGACTCCATTGTATCCTGGTTGTGAGGATCATTCACCGTTGGAGGTGGTTACAAGACTGTTGAGCATTAAGTCAGATTTTAACATGTCGTAAGAATGCTACAACCGAGTGTTGGAGTTGATTATAGAGATCTTGCCGGCGGGTGCTAAGTTACCTAAAGACTTCTATCGGTCTAAGAGGATGGTGAGATCACTCTGGATGGGATACGAGAAAATCGATTCTTGTCGCAATGTGAGCATGATGTACTACAAAGACGACAAGGACGCAGATGTGTGCAGATTTTGTGGTGTTGATCGCTATAAGACAACTAGTACAGGAAGGTCTACCGGTACAAGAAGACCGACCGATTCAATGTACGACTTGTCTTTAACGCCGCAGTTGTAAATATTATTTAGGGTGAAATAGACGGCCGAAAATATGAGTTGACACATGCGAGAACAGATTGAAAGAGTGTTGGATCACCCATCCGATAGAGAAGCGTAGAAGCACTTTGATCGAGTGTATCCTAATTTTTCTTCAGATTCGCGTAATGTCAGGTTGGGGCTATCTTCTGACGGTTTTACTCCTTTTGGTCTTTCGGGATCCCAGTATTCGTACTGGCCTAAGATTGTCACTCCGTATAACCTACCGCCTTGGATGTGCATGAAGACTCAGTACATGTTTCTAACCGTTATAATTCCTGGTCCGAACAATCCCAAGAAGAACATTGATGTGTACTTACAGCCTTTGATAGATGAGTTGAATCAGTTATGGAAAGTAGGCGCTAACACGTACGATGTTTCCAGGAAGCAGAATTTTCAGATGAAGGCAACCCTTATGTGGACCATCAACGACTTTTCGGCCTATAGAATGTTATCTGGATGGAGCACTCATGGCCGTCTCTCATGTCCGTATTACATGGACCGTAATAAGGCTTTCCGCTTGAAACACGAAGAAAAATCATACTTCTTTGATTGTCATCCGCAATTTCCGCCAAAAGATCATCCGTTCAGAAGGAACAGGAATACATTCCGTGCCGGCGTTGTAGAGAAGGGTGATCCACCGCCAAGGTGGTGCGGAACCATGATATGGGAGGAGGTTAGAGATTTTCCATGTGCTATAGAAGATCCTACAACTGGGTACAAGTGCGATGGATTTGGTAGAGATCATAACTGGACAAAGAGGAGCATATTCTGGTATCTGCCATATTAGAGTACCAATCTGATCAGACATAATCTTGATGTCATACATATTGAGAAGAATGTGTTTGATAACATAATTAATACTGTGATGGATGTAAAGGGAAAAAACAAAAGACAATTCCAAGGCCAGGTTGGACTTAGAAGAAATATACAAATGCCCTGCATTGCATTTGATAGAGGAGAATGGAAAACAGTTCCTGCCGAAGTCAATTTTTTCACTGGACAAGGAGGATAAAGTAAAACTTTGTCGGTGGATCCAGGGCCTAAAATTTCCAGACGGATATGTGTCAAATCTGAGAAGATGTGTCGATCCAAAGGAAAATAAATTGACGGGTATGAAGAGCCACGATTGTCACGTATTCATGGAGAGGTTAATTTCAAATTGCATTTCGAGAATTCTTACCGCAGGTAGTTTGGGATCCATTGACGGAGCTTAGCATATTCTTCAGGGATCTTTGTTCTAAGAAATTGCTCGTTGATCGTCTAGAAAAGCAAGAGAAAGACATTGCGGTAACACTGTGCAAGCTAGAGAGGGTGTTTTCTTCTGGATTCTTCGACTCTATGGAGCATTTATCGATTCATCTATCCTATGAGGCACGGGTTGGCGGACCCGTCGAATATCGATAGACGTACCCATTCGAGCGACATTTGAATCACCTAAAAAGAAAGGTAGAAATAAGGCACGGGTCGATGATTCTATTTGTGAAGCCTATGTTCTCGAGGAGATTATAAACTTGTGTTCGATGTATTTCAAGCCTCATGTTGTAACTAATAGAACGAGAGCTTCCAGAAACGACGACGGAGATCATGAATGTAATAATATAATACTGAAGGTATTCAATGCTCCAGAAAATCTATCGGGTAAAATGAAGAAGAGATATCTGAACGATGATGAGCTAAGGGCTGCTCAGGTGTATGTATTACTCAACTGCGACGATGATGAAGTAGAAAAGCTGGAGGGGTAAGTAATTAATACGTCTATATTATTTTAATAGTGTTGATTATTATACTATTACATTTATTGAACGATGTTATTTTCAGCATATTTAATGATGATGTGAGGTCAGGTAGGCCACACATAACAGAAGAAGAACTAGAACAAGAAATGAGGCATTATTTTCCATCATGGATGAGTACATATGTAAGACTTGAGAACTCTGTAATTATCTTTCTGTATATGCACTTGATTGAGAATGAGATTAATTTATTTTTTTATGGTATTTAGGTCGATTGTCCATCCGCAAGACTTGAGAATGAGTCTATTAGAACGCTAGCTAATGGACCAATTTATGCTGCAAAAATATGGCCAAGCTACTGTGTTAATGGGTTTAGGTTCAAGTCAACAACTTGTCCGATCAGAGACAACTTTGTGGATCTTGACTCCACCAAAAACAGCTGTTTGTGTATCAGATTTTCGAACTACAAAGATGTTGATACGGACAACGATTTCTATGGCGTCCTATAGGAGATTATGGAGCTGACATATAGTTATGGAATAGAGCCTGCTAAGATTGTGTTATTCAGGTGTGATTGGTTCGATCCGATTGAAGGTCAAGGTTGGAAAGTAGACAAGCACGATCTTATGGATATAAACTATCGACGTCGATATCAAGCCTATGAACCATTTGTCCTATCAAGTCAGGCTCAGCTCGTGTACTTCACAAGTTATCCTAAACGGAGAACAACAAGGTCGGACTGGTGGGCAGTATGTAAGACCAAAGCTAGAAATACCTTTGAGGTTGACGATATAGCTTATCAAGAGGATGAACTACCTCTTGTAACAAATATTATAGAAGTGGACACGACGAAAGTTCCTCATTACACATCTAATTGTGTAGAAAAAATAGAATTATCTGAAGAGAAAGATGCAGATGAAAGTGAAGATGTAGAGAAGGAAGAAGAAGAAGAAGATGATGATGATGAGCTAAACGAAATAGATGAATTTTCAGAAGAGGATTAAATCTGTACGTTTGTTTTATCATCATATTTGACACTTTAGTGACACTTTTATCATATAAATCTGTGACACTTTAGTGACACTTTTATCTGTGACTTGATATTTTTCAAAAAACTGTGATGTCTATCATATAAATATGTATATTTGTTTTATTGTCATATATTATTATCAGGTATGACTAGGCCAGGAGGAGGACGACGCGGAGGATATTATATTAGGCAGTCTCGTCTGCCTCGGGCTGAGGATGCAGATTCTGTACCCTCATTCTCATCTTCGAGTACGCCAGTGTACCGTTCTGTTCCCGTTCCATAACCGGGACATGGCAGTTCCAGCAGGTTGGCGACTCCTCCCTTGTCGTCCAGCATTCATGATCCCGCGTCTAGCATTTCTTCCGTGTCCAGCATTCCTCCTACCGACGGCTCCATGGGAAGAGCCGACGCCGAGCATATGGAGGACGACGATCAGACTAATCCTGCCCAGGCAGGAGGTGAGAGCGACCCTCCATGCGCTCCCCCGGACGAGACGCGTATGGAGATTTGGACGGACGGGCCTACGAAGTAAGTTAATTAGTTAAAATATATTTCTTAAATGATTATATGTACATATATATTCATTAAATTTATTATTGTATAGATATCGGCCTCCTGCTGTACAGAGACAACTGGGGTTATTTCTGAGACATAACTATGGTGGGCCTTAGATTAACTACTCAGATGCTCCCGCAGATAGGAAGGCCTTTTGGTTGGCCCACTTCAAGGTAAAAAATTTGTTTATTTTTAAATTTTAATAATCATTTGTGTATATTATACAACTTTTCTATTTTACTTCTTGTAGAGGATCTATTTCTATCCACCACACCGGACGGCGAAGATCGAGGCCCAATTTTCTGCAGTCGCAGGAAAGCTCATCCGTGATGCGATCTACGACCAGAAGTCTCGTGATCGCTCCGGAAAGCCGATCCATGGTTGGATCACACCAGAGCAGTGGACTGCAATGAAGGCTAGATTCGGCGAGGCCAGGTACCAGGAGCGGTCTGACAAGGCCAAGGTGGCGCAGTCGAGCGCCAGTAAGTGGTGTGGTGGCTTCATTCCGATGATGGAGCATTTTCGTCGTCTGGTACGTTTGCTATGACGGACATCATTTTATATATAGTTGGATAGAATGTTTAATACTAATAATAGATAATATATTTTAACAGGTAAAAAAGGGTGAGGACCCCAACAAGGTGACCGTCTTCCTGGTCATCCATCGGAGGGCTGGGGAGTTCATTGACGAGAGGGCGATGCAGGCATATGTCCGTTCTATTCTTTATATTAATTTACTACAATTTAGAAAACAGAAAAATAGATATTAATATAGACTTTAGCAAACACTTATACATTAGCAGATATTGTTCTAGGCCGAGTTTCTTCGGCTACAAGAGGAGGCGGCTGCTGCTGCTAGTACGCCAGCAGAGGGAGAGGCTGGTACTTCCTTCCAGCCGCCTACAGCTCCATCGCCGGACGACCTCTGGATGACCGCCGTTGGCGGTCTTCAGAAGGGTACATACTACGGTACGGGATCCTACAGCGCCTATTTGGCTTCAGAGTCATTCCGGGCCCCCTGTGTCAGTGCGCAGTCTCCAGCTTCGCAGGCGTCATCACGAGCTCAGGATATTGGTCATCAGATCGACGAGCTGCATCGCGAGTTGCAGCAATATATTTCTGATCACCATACCGCAGAGCGATGATCCGACGATCCGATGATCACCGGACAATTTGATACGGTCGAACGCCGTATACAGGAGCTGATGAGTCTGCAGCAGGCTACAGCTGCCAGCTTGCACACGCTCACCGAGTCTACGTAGCGCACAGAGCATAGACAGGTCGAGCTGGAGGGATCGCAGAGGACCATGTCTGCCTCACTCACTCAAGTACAAACTTCGATTGAGGAGAGTACTCAGAGGATGATGAGTACCCTTACTGCGCATGGTGAGCGACTACGAGAGCTGGAGCAGATACGTCCTCCCGGTCCATCGATGGCACTGACTCCAGATATTGCACTGCCTCCTGCCCCTACGGTGCAGCTCACATAGGAGCAGTATGAGTACATGCTATCCCAGATGCGCGGCAGGGGTCCTCAGTGATCCAGTAGATTTTTTTTCATCTTTGTATGTATTGGTGTAAGCCCCCCCATTTTCGGATCTTATTTTTAATCATTTTTAATTATTTTATATAGATATTTTAATTTATTAAAGTCAATAATGACTATGTTAGTAGTTTACTGTAGCTTTGATTTTGGAAGCACAATAAATATTGCTTTCTCAAATCCAATTCCATATTGGAATTTTAGACTCGTCCACCTTCAGTTTGATATATCACGTCCCATCAAAATTTGCTTTTCCACATTCTTTTGGCTTCGTACAATTTTGGGTCAACTTACACTATTTGATCATTTATCGTAATTCTAGGCCCAACTTCTAAATTAATTTTTTGACTTGAGATAGATCGACACCGTATGACCCAATATATGATTTTGATCCATTTTAAGTCTACAATGCAAGTGCATAGGGTGTACCATCCAATCGAGTTCTCATGTGCTACTTATTTGCAAATGGCACATGAGACTCATTAAATTGACTTTTGGGTCCAATTTGACTAGTAATGCTACTCGGACCCTAACCTAGTCAACCCAACTAGTTAGAGCCTAACTAGGAGTACCAAAACCAAGTATATATATATTTAAGAGAATTTTAGAGGTTTAATTGTAGCCATATGCAATATTCCCTTATATATTTCGCTTGGCCAAACATCTAACCAAAATAGAAAACCTATTAATAATAGTATGATTTGGAGAACCAAATCCAATCCAAATTAGATCAAACCAAAGCCCATGCACTATATATATATATATATATATATATATATATATATATATATATATATATATATATATATATATATATACATACCTATCAAAAAAAATATATATATATATACATACCTATCAAATCCTAACCATCCTCCTCTCTCATAACCACCCACTACTCCCAAATTCTTCTAAACATAGCGGCCACCACTCCAAACCCGAAACCCTAGCCGACCCCTTTTTTTCACAAAATATAATTTTTCCTCGATTTCTGCGCCAACCACCACCACTGGGACATCCCTCTCAACATTTCCTTCCACCCTAGCAACTGTAGGAACAATCTTGTGGTCGTTAGAGAGGTGCACGACGTGCTACTTTGGTCGAAACTCCGTCGAATCGAAGTCTGAAACATCACAATAGGTTAGTCGATTTGTAGATGATGTTTCATCCACTTTTTCTCATCTTTTTCTTCTCAAACCAAATCTGAGAGTTACCTTTATATGTCTACTCCAACCTCTGATCGTTGGATCTCCTAGTTCCAAGCGGTTTGCCCGTGGCGTTGATTTCTACGACAGGATATCTAGAACTGACGAATTCTGTTGCGGGCCACTTTTCGCCTATCTAAGGTCAGTTTCTAACCTTTTAATATTTTTATTCAGAATCTAGACGTCGATAAATTTCTGAGCATATCTAAAAGTTAGGTTTTGCATCCGTTTGCTATTTTTAAAAATTCATGACATTTGTTGTGTCACCGAACTATGAAAAAATCTGCTTTCCTTTTGTCCAAAAGTGTCAAAACTCCATGAATTCATATTAAACTTTATGTTGTGCAAGGTTTAACAATATAAATACTATTTTAACTAATTTCTGGGATTTTTATAGAATTTATTATTTTTATTTTATCATTGTTTCGGAAGTAAATTAATGGGTCGATTTGAGGAAGTCATATGTGGCATTGACATAAGACCTCTTGTGAAAGGGTTTTCCTATTGAAAATAGCATTATAACAATATATAAGTATTTATAGATAAATTCTAGAATTTAAATATATTTTGTTATGATTGTAAAGTATTTACGAGAGGATTTGGTACCTATATTGTTGACACAAAGTCACAGTCAACCAAATATTGATAACATTGACTAAATAATACTTGTGATAATTCAATAAGACACACGACGACTTTATTCTGCTCAAGCCAGACGACAGCCAGACGACAGCTCAGTTGTGCAAATACCAGTCGTTTTCGCGTCTGTACTTTTATATTTTATTGAGTCTAGAATGTTTGTAAGCTGAGTTATGCTGGGCTCTTGAGACTCAACCCACAACCTAGCCAAAGCCCATAAAGCTCCACATCCAAACTTAGCCCATTCCACCCTTGGACCAGTTCTGTGCTCTGGAGACAGAGTTCGGGCCGAACTCTGCCTCCACACAGAGTTCGGACCGAACTCTGTCCCCTAAAAATTAGCACCCTAATTTTTAGGGTTGGCTGGTTGCTAGTTGTCCAACGGCCAAATTTTTGAAATTCCTACCAGAATTCTGGCCAAATTCTGCCTGATAAAAACCTATAAATAGGCCTAGAATTCTCTCATTTCAAACCATCCAATCTTCTCTTCTCTTCTCTCTTAAGCTCAATATAAGCCATACCCTTCTCATCTACTAGCCACAAGTTTCCTAAGTCTCGAGTGCTCAGCATCTCTCAGCTAGGAGTCTTGTGCAAGAGTTCAAGAAGGCGCTTGGAAAATTTCAAGTATCGCCACTGCGATCCATTATAAAAAAGTTGACGTGCTCTTTTGAAGTAAAGGCACGGGGTGTAACTACTATTTCACAAATAGTGGATTTAATTCTGAGCTAGAGTTCTCAGGCCTGGACTAGTCCTCCACGAGGGAAACCAGGTTAAAATCGGCTGTGTTTGCGTATGCTCTCTTGCTCATTCTTTATTTTTCGCATTTACTCTGATTATATTTAGATCGTGAAAGAGTTGATTTTTAATTGGTTATTATTGCTATAACTCTATTCACCCCCCTCTAGAGTTGCCATCTGTTCTTCAATTGGTATCAGAGCTCTGTTCTCTTTACAAGGATTTACATCCTAGAGCTGATCCATGGCAACCACACAATCCTTGATTTCCAATCACGGTGAAGGACAGTCCACTCATAGGCCTCCCCTATTTGATGGAACCAACTACACGTATTGAAAAACAAGGATGAGTTTTTATCTCAAGTCGCTAGACTTTGACCTGTGGACTATCGTCACTGACAGTTACAAAAAGCCCGCTAGAATAGTTGTCAATGGCGATCTCGTTGAGAAATCACATGACAAATATTCTGACAAGGAGAAGAAACAGGCAAGTCTAGACGCGAGAGCTATTAATGCTTTATTCTGTGCTATAGACAGGAATGAGTTCAACAGGGTATCCACATACACCACATCCCACGAAGTATGGAAGCTTCTAGAAGTAACGCATAAAGGAACCACCCAAGTCAAGGAATCAAAGATGAGCCGTCTCACTCAAGAATACGAGGCTTTCAAGATGAAGCCAAACGAGACGATCACGCAAATGTTCACAAGTTTCCTCGACATCATCAACCCCATGTCTTCGCTTGGGAAGCAATATTCAAATCACGAGAAGATTTACAAGCTACTTAGGGGGCTACCAAAAATTTGGAACCCTAAGGTGACAGCCATCATAGAAGGAAACGATCTCACAACCATGTCTATGGAGACCTTGATGGGAAAGCTAATGACTCATGAGCTTGACCTAAAGGACTTCGAAGAGCCTGCTCCTAAGGCTAAGAAGATCGCACTCAAAGCTCATCGACGGAGGGCTGAACCCGAAGAGACGGATGATGACAACTCAGAAGACGATGATCAAGCCCTCATGGTTCGCAACTTCAAGAAATTCCTTCGCTTCAACCGAAGAAAGAAGGAACCACAAGAAGATGAAGAAGAAGAGCCTACTTGCTACGGTTGCAAGAAGACGGGACATGTCCGAAAAGACTGTCCATTCTCAAAGAAGAGCAACCGCTATGAGAAGCCATACAAGAAGACCTTTTCAAAGAAATATGCCAACACAAGCATTTGGCATGAAAGCGAAGCTAGTGACTCCGAGGAAGAAAAGAACTCTCCTCAAGATACGGCTAATGTATGCCTAATGGCGACGTCCGACAAGGTATCAAACGAAACTCTTGACGACTTCACTTTTGATGAACTTGGCGATGCTTTCACCGATTTACTTAGTGACCATAAAAAGGTCATTGGTAAATACAAACAAGCCAAGGACAAAATCAAAAGTCATGAAGTCGAAATACAAAGACTTTCTCTATTACTTGATAATATTAGAGACACTACACCCACGGATGTCACTGATGAGGTATCCAAGCTTAAAATAAGTTTACATGATGCCGAGTCACGTATTGAGCAACAAACACAAGAAATCACAACACTCAACACGGAGCTTGCAGATGAAAAGAGTAGACACAAGATTACTATTACTAAGATGTATGGTTTGAATGCTAAGATTACTGAATTACAAGCTGTCTCTAAGAAACTAGAGACTAAGTTGGAAAAACAGGTTGCTCAACCTCAAACCCAATCACATGAGACACACACTAAGCATGACACAACTCATACTTGTCAACCACGTCATCCTCATGCTGCTCACAATCATGCTTACTTGTACACACACTTTCACAAACCATATGTACGTAGAAATAATCATCATATGTCACATAAATATCATGCTACACATAGATACAGTCATCATCATGTTGCACAAAGACACAATCAATATCACTCCACATATAGACAATCTCATCATGCCATGCCATATAGACAACATCATCATGCTATGACATATCAACAATATCACCATGCCACTCCACATGGCATCATCACCATGCTGAATCTACACATCATCAATATTCTGCTTATAGACATCATCAGCATGCTCCTAATGTAAATAGGAATGCTACATGTACTTATTGTGGTTTACATGGACACATTTCTCCACAATGTAGAATAAGAAGATTAGTAGATAGAAATATATGTGCATGGTTTCCAAAAACTAACTCTTCAGGACCCTCAAGAACTTGGGTACCAAAGGTCACATCTACTCTTGATGTAGGTGGACCTTCCCTCCTCAACTAAGAGTAAGTGGATTCTCGATAGTGGATGCTCGCGGCATATGACGGAAGACGCACATCTTTTCGCATCACTATCGATGAAGAGAGAAGGATATGTATCCTTCGGTAATAACCTAAAAGGTTATATTATAGGTAATGGTATTATTGGCTATCCTCCCTCTCCCGTAATAAAGGATGTCTGCCTAGTGACCGAGTTAAAGCATAACTTGCTCAGCATCAGTCATCTTGCTGACCATGGTTATGACATTAACTTTGGACAAAACAAATGTCATATCTATGATAGGTCAACAGGAGATATTGCTTTTGAAGGGGTAAGAGAGGATAACATTTATATTTTCTATTTGTCTGGGAATACTAACAATGCAGGTAGATGCTTATATGCTCATAAAGATGAACGACTATTATGGCACCAGCGTCTTGGTCATGCCAATATGGATACCATATCCAGGCTATCGACCAAGAAGCTAGTTAGAGGATTGCCCGACATCATATTCAGAAAGGACACCGTATGTGCCGAATGTGAGTTGAATAAGGCAACCAAGTCATCTTTTCATTCCATAAACTCTGTAAGCACTACTAGACCCCTGCAACTACTCCATATAGATTTATTTGGCCCTAGTAGAGTAGCCAGTCTTGGTGGAAAACTCTATGCATTTGTTATTGTTGATGACTTTTTAAGATTCACTTGGGTTTTCTTTCTTACTTATAAAAGTGATGCTATTTCAGTTTTTAAGATCTTTGTCAAGAAAGTTTAAAACGAAAAAGGCTACATGATTACTCGAATCCGAAGTGAACATGGAGGCGAATTTGAAAATTCTGATTTTGAAAAGTTCTGTGATTCCAATAGTTTTGATCATGAGTTTTCTTGTCCAAGAACTCCCCAACAAAATGGTGTTGGGGAGCGAAAGAATAGGACTCTTGGCAATATGGCTAGAGTCATGTTGAACAAGTTTTCACTTCCGAAATACTTTTGGGCTGAAGCTGTCAGTACAGCATGCCACATTTTAAATAGGGTACTTATTCGTCCTATTACGAAAAAGACACCCTATGAGCTTTGGTTCGGGAGAACCCTAAATGTTTCCTATTTTAGAGTTTTTGGCTGTAGATGTTTTATCCTTAACACCAAAGACAACTTAGGCAAATTTGATGCCAAAGCTGACGATGGTATTTTCCTTGGTTATGCTGCCAAGAGCAAGGGATATAGAGTTTTTAATAAACGATCATTAATTGTGGAAGAGTCTACCAATGTGACTTTTGATGAAGATAACAGTGCAGCAGCTACTCTTGATGATGATGTTGAGCCATCAACGTCTACTCCAATGAACACCACAACCGAAATAAATTCTCTGAAAAGTTTGCCTAAAAAATTCTCTTTCAAGCCATCACATCCAGAAAATTTGGTAATCGATGAGGTTTCACGAGGAGTAACTACTAGATCATCATTGAGAGACTCTATTGCTAGCACTGCCTTTATTTCACAAATTGAGCCTAAAAATATTTTAGAAGCTTTTAATGATAAATTTTGGATCTCTGCTATGCAAGAGGAACTCAACCAATTCGAGAGGAGCCAAGTATGGGAACTTATTCCTAGACCGGCTAATCACTCGATTATTGGTACTAAATGGGTCTTTAGAAACAAAGTGAATGAAGATGGTTCAGTCACACGCAACAAAGCTCGTCTAGTAGCCCAAGGATACAACCAAGAGGAAGGTATCGACTACGATGAGACGTATGCTCCTGTTGCTAGATTAGAATCCATTCGGATGCTTTGTGTATTTGTAAATTTTCAAAATTTCAAATTATTTCAAATGGATGTTAGAAGTGCTTTCTTGAATGGTTTTATTAAGGAGGAAGTTTATGTAAAACAACCCCCTGGCTTTGAAAATTACAAATTTTCTGACCACGTGTTCAAGCTAAAGAAAGCACTATATGGCCTCAAACAAGCCCCTATAGCTTGGTATGAACGGCTAAGCAACTTTTTGCTTGAGAAAGGTTTTTCAAAAGGGAAAATTGACACTACACTGTTCATAAAATCTTTCAAAGACACTATTCTTTTAGTACAAATATATGTAGATGATATTATTTTTGGTTCTACTGATGAAACCCTTTGTCAAGATTTTGCCAAGTGTATGCAGACCGAGTTTGAGATGAGCATGATGGGAGAGCTCAACTACTTTCTTGGGCTGCAAGTCAAACAAATGTCAAATGGAACCTTCATCTGTCAGTCGAAGTATACAAAGGACATGCTGAAGAAATTCGACCTTGATAACGTCAAATCAATCAGCACTCCTATGGCTACTTCAACCAAACTTGAACTAGATGATAGTGGCAAACCCGTAGATCAACGTAAGTATCGAGGTATGATAGGCAGTTTACTCTATCTTACTGCTAGTCGCCCTGATATAATGTTTAGTGTTTGCTTGTGTGCTAGATATCAAGCTAATCCTAAGGAATCACACATGACCGCTGTTAAGCGTATCTTTCGATACCTTAAGGGTACGGTTACAGTGGGCCTATGGTATCCCAAGTCCATATCATTTGACCTCATTGGTTACTCTGATGCTGACTTCGCTGGATGCAAGGTCGACCGTAAAAGTACGAGCAGCACGTGTCATTTATTAGGAAAGGCTTTAGTCTCTTGGTTTAGCAAAAAACAGAATTTTGTCGCACTATCCACAACAGAAGCTGAATACATAGTAGCTGGGCGTTGTTGTACACAAATTCTGTGGATGAAGCAAACCCTTGAAGACTATAATTTATCTTTCATGCATATTCCTATCTTTTGTGACAACACTAGTGCAATAAATCTTACTAAGAACCCTATTTGTCACTCACGCACGAAGCACATTGAGATACGATACCACTTTTTGCGTGATCATCAGCAAAATGGCACGATTAACTTAGAGTTTATTGACACTGATCATCAGTTAGCAGACTTCTTCACCAAACCATTATCCGAAGAGCGCTTCAATTTTCTTTGTCGTGAACTTGGAATTTTAGATGAAGCTGTTATAAATTAAAAATAAACCTGCATAAATATCGAATATATTGTGATTCTCTTATGATGAACTTGCTATGGGTACAAGCCGAAAGGGTCCTTTTGACAACAAGGCGTAAAAGCCTAAGCGACACGGTGTACTAGTCCTCAGGACTACCGCTAGCTGGGATCCGGCCCCTGCAGCTAACCCATGGCAGCTTCAAAATATTGAATTATGATATAATTCCTTGTTTATTATACGGTTCATTTTTACTTATCACTTGCTGAAATACTGAATTTTCAAACTTCATATTACTGCTTTGAACTCACTATCTGCTATCCATCCATTTGCTTATTGGATTTTTTTTCTTATACTCATGTAGTATATTGATTTTTTATCTTCACTTAACCAATTTTTGACTCAACTCAGCCTGATTTCAGTTCTGTCCCCAGGAACCGGAATTCGGGCCGAACTCTGCCCCTAACAGAGTTCGGGCCGAATTCGGTCTGCCTGTTCCAGAATCGGGCCGATGCTCAGCCGTTGATCTTGTTGTTGATCCAATGGCCAAAAATTGACCCGGCCAAGAGAAACCCTCCTCTTTATTTCGGTTTCTCTTCCCTCTTCTTCATTCTTACCACCTTTTCTACTTCTTCTACTCAAAATTCTCAAAACCCTAACCCTAGTTTCTCCTCTATTGGGCTCCATTCTTCCCCAAACTCAAGAAGAAGACTTGGTTTTCCATTCTCTTTCATAATCCTTCAACATATTGAGGTATAACTCCTTTCTTTTATATATCTCAAATTTCTTTATTATCTATCTATTGTTTTATGGCTCCACGATTGCTTAACCGTGGGAAGAGACTTCGGACTGAGGGTGCGTCCTCGTCGAATGCTCCTCCTCCTTCCGTTGAGCCGCCGTTGCACCACACGTTGCACCGGCAATTGAACAACCAACCCATCCGTTGTTCAATCCTTCTCGTCTACGTGATCCAAACACTTTCGACGATCGAATTTTTATATCACTAGACGCATCCAATGAGTGGTTTAGCGATTTTCAGACACGTCCGGTGTTTGCGGGACACCCCATAAACTTCACAATTTTCTCACAGTATGATGCACTCTTTAATGACCTCTATCTTGATGAACTCGTTACTTCTAATTCGATCATTTATCGTAGTGCCATACAAATGTTCTATTACAATTTGACTCATGATGATACTCGTATCTATTCACGTGTTGCGGGTATTGATATCTCATTTGATGACTTTGAATTAGCTGAATATCTTGACCTTATTGAGCCTAATTCTTGGGAGAAGCTCGTTGAAGCTAGATTCTTTATCTTTCCCGAAGGGATTTCTCTAGAGACCTTCAAGGACGACCTGTGTAGCCCTAACACACGTCCTCGTAAGCTCTTGGCAAAGTACCTCAATCCTTACTTCTATGAGCTTCATCGGATCATTTTCAACACTATTTTACCCAAAGCGGGTTCTACTGATGAAGTCACTTATTTTGAGATATCAGCTTTGTACCATCTCTACTTTCATGTTTCCTTTAACCTCCCACGCACAATGATGGATTGGATGATCAACTGTAGGAAGAAACCAAGATCTTTGGTTTATGCCTTATATCTTTCGATGATCTTTCGTGCGTTCCATGTACCACTTGATGAGTGTCCATTCTTGCCTGCCCCTGCCTTTCTCTCCAAGGCAAGGAGGCTTCATGCGGCCGTCGGCTCCCCGATCGTGTCTGAGCATTCTGAGGATGCGCCGGATGCCCCTCCTCTCGGTCAGGATCCTCCTCCTCCTCCGGCCACTCTTGAGTCACTTCAGGCCATGCTTCGTGATCGTTTCACTTTGGAGGACGATCGATGGACTCAGCTGGACTATCGGACCACATTGCAGATGAGTGCTATCAGCAACTCGCTGTATGACATCCGGTATTCCATGTCTCGCCATCCTTTCATGCCCATTCCTATGGAGCGAGATCCCGATCGTGAGGGATTTCGTATTGATGACCCTTGGGTTCATCGCTACATGGATCTGGATTCGGCCTTTGTGGACCCACGTCGCTCCTTTACTGATCCATCGGACGACGTCGGGCCCTCTCGTGCTCGTTGATGGTTTTGGACTGCTACTTGAGGCTGCTACTGGAGATCTTAGATTATATTTTCTGCTTTCTGCTTTAGTTACTTTTATGTACTTGGTTTTGTAGTAGACTTATCATGCACTATGCTTTTGAGACATTGTTCTATTATCAGTTTCTATGACTCTTGGTCATTATCTTATTCTATATGCAGTTTCTTCTCCTTTACGTGTGTTTTGCCTGTTATTATTTATCTCATATTGTTAAATGCCAAAAGGGGGAGTTATGTGTATATTCTGTTTGTTTGGTTTATTATGTGCTTTTGGAAAGAATATTATTAACAGGACAACAGAGATTAACATCATTGTTTATGGGGGAGCTACTTTTAAGCTTGGCACTTATTATGGGGGAGCTATGTCGTTACATGTGTCCAGGTATGGATATTGAATACACAACTATTATTTTGTCAATTATCAATATGGGGGAGATTGTTGACACAAAGTCACAGTCAACCAAATATTGATAACATTGACTAAATAATACTTGTGATAATTCAATAAGACACACGACGACTTTATTCTGCTCAAGCCAGACGACAGCTAGAGGACAGCTCAGTTGTGCAAATACCAGTCATTTTCGCATCTGTACTTTTATATTTTATTGAGTCTAGAATGTTTGTAAACTGAGTTATGCTGGGCTCTTGAGACTCAACCCACAACCTAGCCAAAGCCCATAAAGCTCCACATCCAAACTTAGCCCATTCCACCCTTGGACCAGTTCTGTGCTCTGGAGACAGAGTTCGGGCCGAACTCTGCCTCCACACAGAGTTCGGGCCGAACTCTGTCCCCTAAAAATCAGCACCCTAATTTTTAGGGTTGGCTGGTTACTAGTTGTCCAACGGCCAAATTTTTGAAATTCCTACCAGAATTCTGGCCGAATTCTGCCTGATAAAAACCTATAAATAGGCCTAGAATTCTCTCATTTCAAACCATCCAATCTTCTCTTCTTATCTCTCTTAAGCTCAATATAAGCCATACCCTTCTCATCTACTAGCCACAAGTTTCCTAAGTCTCGAGTGCTCAGCATCTCTCAGCTAGGAGTCTTGTGCAAGAGTTCAAGAAGTCGCTTGGAAAATTCCAAGCATCGCCACTGCGATCCATTGTAAAGAAGTTGACGTGCTCTTCTGAAGTAAAGGCACGGGGTGTAACTACTATTTCACAAATAGTGGATTTAATCCTGAGCTAGAGTTCTCAGGCCTGGACTAGTCCTCCACGAGGGAAACCAGGTTAAAATCGGTTGTGTTTGCGTATGCTCTCTTGCTCATTCTTTATTTTCCGTATTTACTCTGATTATATTTAGATCGTGAAAGAGTTGATTTTTAATTGGTTATTATTGCTATAACTCTATTCACCCCCTCTAGAGTTGCCATCTGTTCTTCATATATGTACTTATATAATAGATGCAGTATCGTAACAACGTTATGGCAACTAGGAGGCGTAGATACTCATATGATTTATATATGGTGTGTTGATATAAAATATTAAATATAGTGTATTATTATAGGTGAGCTTGGGAGGATCGAAAAGGACACCGGAGTTGGACAGGCTTACCCGCAGACAGCAGTTACAGGCAAGCGTGCCTTGCCATCGTTGCAGATCTTTCTTTTCTGTCTTGTTGTTTTTATTTAGCATTACATGACGTAGGACGTTGATACTTAGTGTCCGTTTATAGACGGGTGTCGATGTCATGCTAGTGACATCGAGTATTGGCATTAGGCATTATGTTCATACTGATGTGTCCATTGACATAATTGACCACAGGACACCGACACATTCATGATGTGAGGTTTACATGACTATTCGTGGTATTGACCTCGTGTTAGCATTCTAGATTTTTTTTATCAGTATTACTTTTACTTTCGAGATGACTGTACAGACTTGACATTGCTAGATTCTAGACATGGGGATTGGAGAGAACTTGACTACAATATCAGACATATTGTCGTGTGGCCCGTTGTTTAGTGACCTTTATCTCTGTAGCAGAGTAAGGGATTATCACTGTCGAGAATTGATTGTCCTTGGTGCCACGACACAGGTACTGGGGACAATATCCTGCTGAGGTGCTAGTGAGCCTTAGTGGAAGGGGTCTGGTATTCTAGAAAAGTATCTCACTTGCATAGCACATAGACGGATATAGTAGATTGCCCTAGTTCATATTTTTATTTCTGTACCTTGGCATGTATATTATGCACCTTGCTAGTCCTCTGAGGACCTGGCTATTTTCCAGGCTTAGACGAAGCTGAAGACTACCTAGAGGTTTACGGTTCGGGAGCTGAGACCGGAGGCGTACCGGCACAGGAGGGCGAGATAGTGCCAGAAGATTTTTCGTGATCATGTTATAATCATATTTAGTCTTGCTACATTATTTTCTTTTCTTTTCATCAGACTTGTAGTTGATTTGTACTTTCTTTCTATTTATGTGATTTCAGGATGTTTTACCCGCACAGACTTTATTACTTTTATTGTTGGATATTTGAGACGTTTCTTTATTTATTCTTGATCTCTTTTTGGACTCTGTGGATGTGATTAGATGTATATACCTGTGGACTATATTGTATTTCTGGGTATTATTATGATTTATAGCTTAAGTATTTTGCTAATGGGCTTGTTGTGTAGCTTGGCCCATTAGTGAAGTGCTGCTGGCATGTATTCGTATTCCTGGTCCTACGTATTTTGGGACTGCCTGCCGCCTCCATATGGATTCGAGCTGGTATCTCCGCCAGTCTGAATATCTCCTCGATATGCTCGATCCAATCGTCCGCATAATGGATACCCTCAGTGCCCAGGAACTCTCTGGGTTACATCTTCTGAAAATCCTGTATATCCTTCTCCTTCCGGTAAGGCTGCTGCTGCTCCCCCTGAGCAGTCACCATCTCTACAGTAGTACGAACCAACTGGTGGGCCTCGTCAATCCCCTGACGGAAATCGGCAGTCTGTCGCTGTTGCTGCTGGTGGTGAGACGCCAGAATCCTCTCCACGAAAGAGAATAGATGAGCAGCATCTACCATCCCCGCAGGTGGAGGCTGCTACGGTGGAAGGATCTCGGGAAGCACCGGACTCTGCCTTCCAGCTGGTGGAGGTGCTCCTCCGAAAGCTGCTAAGACACCCACCCCAGCTGGCATGACTGGGGCTGCGGTACCGGGAACTGGCTGCTGAAGACGAGAGGTGGCAGATCCCTCTACAGCGTCCCCCAGTCCTGGACGATGTGATCTCGTCTCAACCATCCTGGAGACACAGATCAAACAAGAAATCAATACTGAGATAGAAGTGATAAATCAAGGGAGGACAGTTAATTTCAAGGAAGACAAATCAGCAAGATGTATAGATGGTATGAATTGAAGCAGAATTTTTCCTAACTGTGATTGAGTACCTCTCCGTCAAAGCCTATCTCTCAATCCTATCGCAGGCTCGCAGCAGTACAACTAAGTCGCCGTACTACCGCGATATCGCACTAACGCGACTCTCGACCTGCATGGGCCACCACTAAAAACGTGTCACGACCCGCACCCACTGTGAGGGTACGAGTACGTAACGACGCCCAGCCTACGCCGCAGTGTCGGCGGTAGAGCGCTGTCCTAGGTTACTATCTAACCAGCAACTCACGCAATTATAATGTACTCATCATGATCAACACCGAACGGAGGACAAGTATAAGATATTGTAACTCAATCACAGTCTAAGCACGATAAGATAATCACAGAAGAATTAACTAAGAATAGAAAGACAACTACTAAAATAATAACAACTCTCAACAATCTCAAATACTACACAAGTCTCAAATCAATACAAAAGTTCGACATGAAAAACAGATGCTAGTCTACTAAACTAAATCCCGATCACTCCTGAGTGTCGGGGCCAAAGGTAGTCATCCCGTCTTCGGGTCCATAATATGTAGGGCATTGTCCTCAGGGCAATCATCTGTAAAATTTTCAACAGGTCCAATCAGGACAGGAACGAGTACAACTCATCAAAAAATCCCAATTAAATGACAAAGAACAATAAAGCAGTTATAGACAGTTTTATTGATGAACATGGCAGTTTGTATACAGGTGATGGTATAGAGAAACAGTTAAGATACAAGGAAAGTAAGGTAAGTAAAACAAGAGAAGAATCATAGCAATAAAGACTGTAAATAGAAACAAGCTGAACTGGAGCAACATGATATAAGTCCAGAATGTAAATGTAAACAAGTTCAAAACCCAAGTAAATCCAGACAACATGAATCTGATACCAGGTGATTCCAGTACAAGATGAGTCCGGTATAAGGTGAGTCCAGTCGGCGATCAAAGGTTCCAAGGTGAGTCCAGCCTATACTCTAATAGTGTGTTTTAAAATATCGGGATCGACATGTGAACGGCTGTAGCTAATACGGCACACCGCACACTCGGCCAAGTGTGGGATGGCTATCGTTCCAGTATAATTCCAAGGGAGTGGTTCCAGTATTTGGGTATGTTCACATGCCTACTCCAATATTTTCCCGCCCAGCAAGTACAAATGAATCCATAACCGACACAAAAATAGGTATAAGTCCAGCCAGTACACGAATGGTTCCAGTAAATGATTCCAGGGTGGTTCCAGTAGGTGGTTCCAGAAATAGAGGCCAGACATAAATAAGTGAGTGTCGCATGAAATGGATCCATCAATATCAAATCGTGTTTAAAACAGAGAATCAGATAGAACTAGCTACAACTGAAATATAGTAAACGACAAGTAAATAGAAGAACTATCAGAGAATGTACTCGCCTGCTACTCTGAAAAGAGTAGTGTAATATCAGATGTCTGCACCGGAGTCACGATATCCTAAATAGAGTAATATGGGTTATAATATGTTTAAAATAAGATAAGTGAAGTCTACGATGCAATCTACATGATTTCTAGGTCAATCTAGGTCAAAGTCAAACTTGGTCAACTCTGGGTCAACCCAAGTCAACTACACTAGTCAAACTAGGTCAATCTAGACTCAATGTAGACTTTTGGTCAACTCCAGTCAATGTCTAGTCAACTACCACACATAGGTCACTCTAACACTAGGCTATATACCAAATAGACACAATATATAAATATATACATTCATTTGCATACATGTTTACATAGATACCTAGTGAGGGCTAAGGCATATACACAAGGTGCACTTAGGCTTGTATAGGCTATAGGCCTATACTTGCATAGCACATGTATATGTCACTCAATACTAGGCATCTCATACACTAACTATTTATCAAATTTTAATATAGATAGCACACACATTATCTATAGCTACCCGGATATATATATATATATATATATATATATGCCTAGAGTGATATGGAGAGGGACTTGTGTATGTTGTGTGTTCACAAGGGTGCAGAAAATGTGTGTGAAACAATGTGTTCTCAGGGACTTAGAGTGTGTGGTAATATACACATGTGTGTGTAGTGTCTAATGGTGTGTGTGATAAAATGGCAGTTAGCTATTAGGGTGTTGTGTGGGGGTTCATGTATGTGTGTGTGTGTATTTGTAATCTAGAAAACAGTGTGTCAAAAGAGGGGGTGTGTGTGTTATCTGAAAACTAGCATGTGTTCACAGTGACAGGGAATCCAATAGAGAATGTGTCAAAGAGCAACTGATATCAGTGAGGGGGGATCAAGTGAAGTGTGTGTGTGTAGAGTAGGACATGTGAATCATGTGTGAAGAGTAGACATGTGCTAGGAAAACAAATGTGTGTGTGTGCTACACCAGGGAAAATCAGTGTCTTAGTTATAGGATTAGCAACCAGTGTAAACCATGTGTGTGTTAGGATTACATTAGAAATAGATCATGTGACAGCCATTCACAGGAACCCATTTCCAGGATTTCAATCTCAGGTCAGTTTATAGGTTAGCTAGCATGTAAACTCAGTTATAGTACTGTGTGACTGAGTGTGACAGGGAATTAAGGAATAAATGGGAAACAGTGAACACCACATCAGATTTTAGGAAACTCAATATGACAGTTCACCCTTCTATCCAAACCAATTCGAATTTCATACATCCCAGAGACCCAAATTCGAATTCCCATAACTGATAACATCAACCAATGAATCATTCATTTGCTAATACAATGTAATGGAATCAACCTGGCAATTTAAGCATCAAGTTCAGTTCTAATTATCAGATTTAAAACTGGAAATTTAAAAATCGATTTCAACAAGAATGTATCATTGAATGCATATATTTCAGTTCAAAACAACATCTAAAATCCATCAATTGATAATAAAACCTAATCTAACTTGCAAATCCTAACTAGTAGTAGTTGATACACATGTAGGTGAATTAAATATGACATTAAACATCAAGAATTAGTTAAAAATAGGAAATCGATTCAGGATATTACAAAATCAGTATACGTGTATCAGTGACATGGGAAACTGGAAATCGAACATCAAAACTATGATAAAATGCAAGTTAATTGGTTGATAATCATCAAACACATGTGCACGTGTCCCCAGGAATCCTTTCGTGTCACCCTAGAGCCGGACACGGCGTATCCACGTCTAGAAACACACACAAACACTGCACAGGAACACAGCTCGTGCACGCGTGTGTGTCGCCCTAGGACACGACACAGGGCACGACACGACTCGTGATCATGCCCACGTGTTTGCCCCATATAGGGCTACGTGTCCATGGCCCTGCACCGTGTCCCCGTGTCCCCGTGTCCTGATTAAAAGTGCGTGTCAGTGAAGGATTCACTCGCGTGTTCAGTACACGTGCCCGGCCAGTGCGGCCAGTACGAGGAGGAGAACTCCTCGCACACTGCACCATATGGCCCCAAATTTTGGGAGGATGATGTCAGTCGGTGCCCTGACATCCTCCTAAAATTTGGCGTGTCCACGTGTCCGACACAGCGAGATATCCTGCCCGTGATATAGGACAGTGCGCTCGTGTCGTGCACGCGTGTCCAACACCAAAAACTGACACGAAATGACACCAAAATACCTAACATCATTCACAAAAATTAATGTACATCCTTAGATCTACAAACTCATGTAATTACATTTTCAAAAATCGAAAATAAATTCCTAAGGGGCATTCTATCAAACACCTACACTTACACATTGACACGTGCCCGATACGGACACCAAACGGACACGAAATTGTCTCAAACTCCAGGGACAGCTAGGGGACTCCTAGATCTAGCCCTAAATGCAAAGAAAACATAAATTTAAATCAATTTGAGGAGTTTTACCTATAGGTGCAAATTGCAAGGAAAAGCTTCAATGGGGATTCTTTCTTACTTGCCAAATGCTCCTAAATTGTCCCAAAGTTGGGATTAAATCCCAAAATCAGAAAATAGGAGAGTATTAGGTTCTAATACAAGAAACTAGGATTAAAAAAGAATTAAAATAGATTTTTGGAGATTTTTGGAAGGGGGACAATACCTCTCTTTTCCAATGTGTTGAAATAATAAAAAAGAGGCAAGCCCTAATGAATAAGTGTTTATATAGGATGGGAATCCTTATGTGGCTGGTCACTTAGGTTTTGGTTAGGGTTAGGGCTTCTAGTTATGGGCCATGGGCCAAGTCATGATCAATAAAATCACAAAGCCATAAGTCATTTCATGAAACCACAAGCCATGACTTAAATTCACTAAACCAAATTCTCTCATTCTAAAACTATTCTCTAATGACTAAAATAGGTTAACTCAAGTTAGACTAGGGTCACCATGGCTAGGGTTAGGTTCTAGGCTAGTCCACTAGGTCTCAACAAGTCAAGGTCAAACTAGAATTCACCAATTCATTAAATTAATTAAAAATTCAAATAAGCCAACATGACCAAATTATCCCTAGGCTAAAAATGATAATTAAATCATCCTAATGACATGGTTAGGCTCTAGGTCATGCAGTCTCTAGGGTTTCACTAGCAGCACATCAAAATCACAAGTCATGACTTAAAGCAGTTTTTAAATAGTTTAAAAATTATTAAAAATCACCAAAAATTATAATGTGAAATAATTATCTATAAATAATAATTATAATTACAAAATTTCAAAATTATCCTCATCTAGAAAATTGGGTGTTACAATGTGGTCGATCACTCTGAGATCACGGTGGGATCCAGTTTTTCATACGAGGAGCAGCCGATAGGTATCTTGGATACAAGTGTGAAGACCCCCAGAGGGCAGACGATTAGACTGGTTCGTATTGCATGGAGGCACCAATATCTGGGATAATCAACTTAGGAGCATGAAGATTCTATGCATGAGCGATATCCCCACTTATTCGTAGATGCCGGTAAGTCAGCTTAATTATTCATATGATAAGATTTTTCTATATAA
The DNA here is from genome assembly GCA_029216955.1 of Iris pallida. Taxonomy (NCBI): domain Eukaryota; kingdom Viridiplantae; phylum Streptophyta; class Magnoliopsida; order Asparagales; family Iridaceae; genus Iris; species Iris pallida. Next base: position 12,534,741 of record JANAVB010015600.1, read on the forward strand.
CTGTGTTATTTTTAATTTCAAGGACAAAATTTTCTAAGGAGGGTAGGTTGTAAGCCCCCTCATTTTTTGATCTTATTTTTAATTATTTTATATAGATATTTTAATTTATTAAAGTCAATAATGACTATGTTAGTAGTTTACTATAACTTTGATTTTAGAAGCACAACAAATATTATTTTCTCAAATCCAATTCCATATTGGAATTCTAGACTCGTCCACCTTCAGTTTGATATATCACGTCCCATCAAAATTTGCTTTTCCACATTCTTTTGGCTTCGTACAATTTTGGGTCAACTTACACTATTTGATCATTTATCGTAATTCTAGGCCCAACTTCTAAATTGATTTTTTGACTTGACATAGATCGAAACCTTATGACCCAATATATGATTTTGATCCATTTTAAGTCTACAGTGCAAATGCATAGGGTGTACCATCCAATCGAGTTCTCATGTGCTACTTATTTACAAATGGCACATGAGACTCATTAAATTGATTTTTAGGTCCAATTTGACTAGTAATGCTACTCGGACCCTAACCTAGTCAACCCTACTAGTTAGAGCCTAACTAGGAGTACCAAAACCAAGAATACATATATTTAAGGGAATTTTAGAGATTTAATTGTAGCCATATGCAATATTCCCTTATATATTTGGCTTGGTCAAACATCTAACCAAAATAGGAAACCTATTAATAATAGTATGATTTGGAGAACCAAATCCTATCCAAATTAGATCAAACCAAAGCCCATGCACTATATATATATATATATATATATATATATATATATATATATATACCTATCAAACCCTAACCATCCCCCTCTCTCATAACCACCCACTACTCCACAAATTCCTCCAAACATAGCGGCCACCACTCCAAACCCGAAACCCTGGCCGACCCCCTTTTCTTCACAAAATATAATTTCTTCTCGATTTTTGCGCCAACCACCACCACTTGGACATCCCTCTCAACATTCCCTTCCACCCTAGCAACTGTAGGAACAACCTTGCGGCCGTTAGAGAGGTGCACGATGCGCTACTTTGGTTGAAACTCCGTCGAATCGAAGTCTGAAACATCACAACAGGTTAGTCGATTTATAGATGATGTTTCATCCACTTTTTCTCATCTTTTTCTTCTTAAAACAAATCTGAGAGTTACCTTTATATGTCTACTCCAACCTCTGAACGCCGGATCTCCTAGTTCAAAGCGGTTTGCCCGTGGCGTTGATTCTACAATAGGGTATCCAGAACTGACGAATTCTGTTGCAGGCCACTTTTTGCCTATCTAAGGTCAGTTTCTAACCTCTTAATATTTTTATTCAGAATCTAGACGTCGATACCTTTCCGACATATCTAAAAGTTAGATTTTGCATCCGTTTGCTATTTTTAAAAATTTATGACATTTGTCGTGTCACCGAACTCCGAAAAATTCTGCTTTCCTTGTGTCCAAAAGTGTCAAAACTCCATGAATTCATATTAAAGTTTATGTTGTGCAAGGTTTAACATTATAAATACTATTTTAACTAATTTCTGGGATTTTTATAGAATTTATTATTTTTATTTTATTATTGTTTCGGAAGTAAATTAATGGGTCGATTTGAGGAAGTCATATGTGGCATTGACATAAGACCTCTTGTGAAAGGGTTTGCCTATTGAAAATAGTATTATAACAATATATAAGTATTTATAGATAAATTCTAGAATTTAAATATATTATTTTGTTATAATTGTAAAGTATTTACGAGAGGATTTGGTACCTATATGTACTTATATAATAGATGCAGTGTCGTAACAACGTTATGGAAACTAGAAGGCGTAGATACTCATATAATTTATATATGGTGTGTTGATATAAAATATTAAATATAGTGTATTATTATAGGTGAGCTTGGGAGGATCAACAAGGACACCGGAGTTGGACAGGCTTACCCGCAGACAGCAGTTACAGGCAAGCGTGCCTTGCCATCGTTGCAGATCTTTCTTTTCTGTCTTGTTGTTTTTATTTAGCATTGCATGACGTAGGACGTTGATACTTAGTGTCCATTTATAGACGGGTGCCGATGTCATGCTAGTGACATCGAGTATTGACATTAGGCATTACGTTCATACTGATGTGTCCATTGACACAATTGACCACAGGACACCGACACATTCATGATGCGAGGTTTACATGACTATTCGTGGTATTGACCTCGTGTTAGCATTCTAGATTTCTTTATCAATATTACTTTTACTTTCGAGATGACTGTACAGACTTGACATTGCTAGATTCTAGACATAGGGATTGGGGAGAACTTGACTACAATATCAGATCTATTGTCGTGTGGCCCGTTGTTTAGTGACCTTTATCTCTGTAGCAGAGTAAGGGATTATCACTGTCGAGAATTGATTGTCCTTGGTGCCATGACACAGGTACTGGGGACAATACCCTGCTGAAGTGCTAGTGAGCCTTAGTGGAAGGGGTCTGGTATTTTAGAAAAGTATCTCACTTGCATAGCACATAGACGGATATAGTAGATTGCCCTAGTTCATATTTTTATTTCTGTACCTTGGCATGTATATTATGCACCTTGCTAGTCTTCTGAGGACCTGGCTATTTTTCAGGCTTAAACGAAGCTGAAGACTACCCAGAGGTTTACCGTTCGGGAGCTGAGACCGGAGGCGTACCGGCACAGGAGGGCGAGATAGTGCCAGAGGATTTTTCGTGATCATGTTATAATCATATTTAGTCTTGCTACATTATTTCCTTTTCTTTTCATCAGACTTGTAGTTGATTTGTACTTTCTTTCTATTTCTGTGATTTCGGGATGTTTTACCCGCACAGACTTAAATACTTTTATTGTTGGATATTTGAGACATTTCTTTATTTATTCTTGATCTCTTTGTGGACTCTGTGGATGTGATTAGATGTATATACCTCTGGACTATATTGTATTTCTGGGTATTATCATGATTTACAGCTTAAGTATTTTGCTAATGGGCTTGTTGTGTAGCTTGGCCCATTAGTGAAGTGCTGCTGGCATGTATTCGTATTTCTGGTCCTACGTATTTTGGGACTGGGACGTTACAATTGGCCCTATGAGCCCATTGACTGTTCTGTACACTGATTTTCATTCTTATTTGCCCTCCACTTTGGACATGTATGTTTGTTGGATATTTACTTTGTGATATTTACTTTGTTGGTATTTTTATTGTGATATTTACTTTGTGATATCTGCGACGGGGATGACAAATATACCTACGCTGGGTTATAAGCGATGATCTGATATACAAAGGAGGTGCTGTCCAATTTTTTTAAAAATATGTTTGGTATTTTTGTGATGATCTGTGTCTGTGTAAACACAGACACACAGCATAACAAAAATACCAAACATATATTTTTTTTTATTTTTTTCATAATATCTGCGACGTATAGCGATGTTCTGCGACGTATAGCGACGTAAACAGACGTCGCTAATTAGCGCCGTCACGTCGCTATCCGTCGCAATCCGTCGCTCAGTAGCTGACGTGGCACAGAATTGACGTCGCTAATTTGGTCGCCATACGTCGCTAAAATGCTGACGTGGCATGCATGCCATGTCAGCACATAAAAAGGAACGACGTCGCTATGTAGTCGCACAACGTCGCTAATTTGGCGACGTTACTATTCGTCGTCCTCCGTCGCCAATTTTGCGATGATCCAGTGACATTGTGGTGACGTCGCAAACAGCGACGTCGGACGACGAATTTGTCATCTGCGACTAGCTTTTTTGCGACCTTCATTTTTCGTCGTTAAAGTTGTCGCTAATTACCTTTAGCGACGTATTTTCCTTAATTAGCGACGTATTTTTCTTAATTAGCGACGTATCTGGACATCGCTAATCTGCCTTATTTTAGTAGTGCATGCTTGGTTTACAATGACTCAGATCAAATCGGTAGAGCATTTCTGATTGGTAAATCTAATTACTTTAATACTTACATTGATCAATGTACATGTCGATTTCTCAGCGATACATAAAACTAATCGAAAATTGTATTATTGAACGCGACTAGCCGAGTAACATCTGGAATTAATGTGTGTCACTGAGTTAAGTTATTATATTATACATGTATGTGAACCAATCTATGTGAGTCTGCTACCATCAGATCTATATTTTGGTATCCAAATTTATCATATATTTATGATGGTCTGAATTTGTCCGCGAACTGTTCGATTGAATTAATGAACAATGACTATCCGTGTTCGTTAGGTCCGAACTCGAACAGTAATTGTCCGTGTCCGTGTCCGTGTCTGTCCCCCTCATTTACACCCTTATATATATTTTTTAGAAAGCATGGGGGTTCACTTTCAAGAAAGTATTTGCTCAAGTCTCATATATATTTATTGTTAAAAAATCGACAGAGAAATATATATGATGAAGCTTCTAGCTAAGCATGCTAGGAAAGCTAAGTATTGTGCAATTTTATTTCCTTATAAGCAGGAACGAACTTAGAAATTTGAAAGAGAGGATTAATCTCAAATATAAAATATAAGAAAGTCTAAAATAAATTGGAAAATAAGCTTGGAAGGAGGTGGATCACGGATAGGTGATTTTTTTTTTTTTCCCGTAAGAACAAAGGACATGAGTATTAGCAAAAAAAAAAAAAAAAATTGCAATGGAATCAGTTGACTCACTTATCATTTAATGTGTCTGCCCTCTGCTTCTAAGTTCTAATTTGGGAATTGGGATAGCTCTCTAGGCTAACGAGTCCAAATGTTTCCAAATAAAAAATCCCAAAAAAGAGAGGGGAAAAAAAGGTTCCAAAACTTTTAAAGTCCGCTATTTAAATCATTTTTTCTTGCTATTTAAATCCTTTTTTTTGAATTAAGCTTTGTAGGAAACGAAGTCCGAAAAACGTTTCTTCGAACCAAAGAGCCATGTAAGAGAAGCGAATAAAAACACACAAACCAAAAATGTCAAACACAAATTGCAGACACAAAAAATTTTATCTGAAAAATCCAGATAGAAAAATCACGGGACGATCAGAGTCCAACCCCCTCCACTGATGGAATAAATAGAATACACTCTATACAAACTTCTCCCGATCCAAACGGATCACCACAACCCACTTGAAAGAAGAAAAAAATTGATTGTAGACTCCGAAGAACAAGAGATTTCGAAAAATTATTCGAAGCGATCTCCTACATGTTGGGAACGAAGTGCGGAAACCGTTCCCCCAAACCAGAAAGTCCTGCGAGAGAACCGAGCAAAAGCACACAAACCAAAAACGTCAAACACAATCGCACACACAAAGATTTTTGACGTGGAAAACCATTGCGGAAAAAACAACGGGACGATCGGAGTCCAACCCTGAAGAACCTCCACTAATGGAATAAAGAGAATACACCCTCTACAAGCTCCTCCCGATCCAACACGGATCACCACAACTCACTTGAAAGAAGAAATTTTTTTATTGCGGACTCCGAAGAACAAGAGATGCCGAAAAATTATTCGAAGCAATCTCTCCTTCACAATAGTCCTTAATCCTCTCTCTCAAAGATAGTAAAGCACTCTTTTTTTGAGATAATTTTACAACTAGCGTGCATCACTCTTTTATAAGCCCTTAGTAACCCATACATGGAATGCCAATATATATGGAAACTTCCAATATAAATCAATCATATATTTAATGGAAATCCAATCATAATTAGCTTACCATAATTGGAAACCCAATAATATGGAAAGCTACTATATGAAGGGTCCAATCATAAATATATAATCAAAGTAAATATGGAAATTCAATCATATATTTTCTTACCATATATGTACCAAAATAAAATTCATGCACTCCCCAAGCTTCTCCGACACACGGATGACGCTCGTCGCTCTCCGGGGTATTCTCCACATAGGTGGAAACCCCACCCACTCCAACAAATCTCCCCCTTCACAACTATGTGGAGGAGGTCGTCATCCCGACGATCTGCCTGCAGTACTCAAACTTTCCCCTCGGAAGAACCTTCGTGAGCATGTCCGCTCCATTGTCATCAGTATGAACCTTCTCAAGCACCGCATCCTTCTTCTCAACCACATCCCGTATCCAATGATACCTAGTCTCGATGTACTTGGACCGACTATGAAATGTCTGGTTCTTCACAAGGTGAATAGCACTTTGACTGTCGCAAAACAAAGTATACTGCTCTTGCTTCAGTCCTATTTCCAGCAGCAGCTTCTTCATCCACAGCAACTCCTTGCAAGCCTCCGTCGCCGCAATGTACTCTGCCTCTGTCGTCGACAAGGCAACACACTTATGCAACCGCGACTGCCACGATACCGCTCCTCCAGCAAACATCATCACATAGCCCGAAGTCGATCGCCTCGTGTCTACATCTCCAGCCATATCAGCGTCAGTATACCCAACCAGCTTTGGCTCGTCACCACCAAAAGAAAGTCTCCAATCGGCAGTGCCCTGAAGGTATCGTAGAATCCACTTGACCGCACTCCAATGTACCCTTCCAGGATTTGAAAGGTACCTGCTAACTGTGCCAACTGCATGAGCGATGTCTGACCTCGTCACACCATAGCATACATAAGACTTCCCACAACTGAGGCATATGGAACCCGCTCCATATCTTCCTTTTCATCCTCGGTAGATGGACACTGCTCCTCAGTGAGCTTAAAGTGAGCCGCAAGGGGGCAACTCACTTTCTTCGACCCGTCCATACCTAAACAATGAAGTACCCGGTGAATGTACTTCTTTTGGGACAAATGTAGCAGCTTGGACTCCCTCTCTCGGCTGATCTCCATCCCAAGAATAGTCTTCGCTGCGCCCAAATCCTTCATAGAGAATGCCGCGCCCAGTTGGCACTTCAACTCCGCTATCCTAGTGGCATTCCGACCCACTAATAGCATATCATCTACATAGAGCAATAAAATAATGAAATCATCCTCGGCAAAATACCTCACAAATGCACAATGCTCCGACGTCGTCCGTGCATAACCATGCTCCCCCATAAACGACTCGAACTTCCTGTACCACTGCCTCGGAGCCTACTTCAGACCATATAAGCTCTTTCTCAACCGGCAGACCAAATGTGACTTGCCCTTCTCACAGAATCCCTCTGGCTGCTCCATGTACAACTCCTCCTCAAGATCACCGTGAAAGAATGCCGTCTTCACGTCCATCTGCTCGACCTCCAAGTCGAGACTGGCTGCTAATGCTAGCACCACCCGAATAGACGAATGCTTGACGACAGATGAAAGGATCTCATCATAATCCACGCCTTTTCGCTGACCGTAGCCTTTGACTACCAGCCTCGCTTCGTATCGAGGGCGAGTAGCATCATCCGTCTGCTTCACTCTAAATACCCATCGATTCTTCAAAGCCTTCTTGCCCTTTGGCAACCGCACCAGCTCATAAGTGGAATTAGTGTGCAAGGAACTCATCTCCTCATGCATGGCCTCCATCCACTCCTGCCTGTGCTCGTCTTCCATAGCCTCTGCAAAGCTTTCGGGCTCTCCCCCGTCAGTCAATAGCACATACTCATCCGGTGAGTATCTCGTAGATGGTCGACGATCGCTGTCGCTCCTTCTCAGTGGAGCCACTAGTGCTGGCTGTATACCAACAGCCTTCTCCCCTTCAGGAACTGCCTCTCCGGCATGCTCATCCTCTTGAGGGACACCCTGACCACCATCATCAAGCTGATGATCAAGGTTGGGAGCAACTCCATGTACTGGCTCCTCCATAATGGGATCCTCTGCGATGTCCTCTGGAAACTGCTCGAAGCGAAATAACTCTAACTCAGGCAATTCCTCAACCTCAGAAGGCGTCTCGGAATCCTGAGTGTTGGTCATGGTCTGATCCTCGACGAACACCACGTCCCTGCTTCTCTAGAGCTTTCTTCCCACCGGGTCGTAGAGTCTATAGCCAAACTCATCCCGACCGTAGCCGACAAAGACGCATCGCCTCGTCTACGGCTCAAGTTTGGTCCTCTCGTCCTTCGGTACATGCACGAAGGCCATACTGCCAAACACTCGTAGGTGGTTGTATGACGGCTCTTTGCTGTACCATACTTTGTCAGGCACATCACCCTGCAAAGGAGCACTAGGAGACAAATTAATAATATAAGCGGCTGTGAGAAGAGCCTCACCCCAATAACTGCCCGACAAGTTTGCTTCTGACAGCAAACACCGCACCCTCTCCATCAGTGTCCTGTTCATGCGCTTCGCTACACCATTGAGCGGAGGTGTCTTTGGCGGAGTCTTCTGGTGTCGTATCCCCTGCTCTCTGCAATAAGCATCAAAGGGACCGATGTATTCGCCGCCATTGTCGGAACGAACACACAATAACTTCTTGTCCATCTCTTTTTCAACAGAGGCCTGAAACTCTTTGAAAGTAGGCAGTACCTGATCCTTGGTCTTTAAGGCATAAACCCAAACCTTTCTGGAACAGTCATCAATAAAAGTTACAAAGTAAGAAGCACCACCAATAAATTTTACCTTCATAGGACCGCAGACATCCGAGTGAATCAACTCGAGCAACGCCGGCTTCCTTGAACTTGGGTGACTTTGGAAAGACACCCTATTTTGCTTTCCAGCTAAGCAGTGCGTGCACTTCTCCAACTTTGTAGACTTGAGCCCTGGAATCACCTTCCTGTTCACCAAGTAGCTCATCCCCTTCTCGCTGATATGGCCGAGCCGCCTGTGCCACAACTCGGTAGACGCATCACTGACTGCGTTCACCTCATGTGCCTCCTGTGCGCTCCCCTCCATATAGTAGAGATCGGACTTCTTGCTTCCTCTGGCAATCACCATCGAACCTCTGGAAAGCTTCCACTAACTATTTTCGAAGAGACTAAAGAATCCCTCATCATCCAACCTTCCAACCGACACCAGGTTGAAACGGATATCAGGGACATGACGAACATCTTTGAGAACAAGAACTGCACCCGTCTTCGTCCTCAAATGCACATCTCCAACGGCAACCGCCTTTGACACATCTCCATTGCCCATCTTCAACACTCCACAGTCGCCTGTCGTGTAAGTGGTAAATAGTGCCCTGTTGTGAGATACATTCGCTGAAGCCCCTGAGTCCACCAGCCAAGAATTGTCATCGCAGGCGAGGTTTGTGATAACCTCATCACCTACGACGATCACATCGCCTCCATGTATCGAAGCCGCCGTTGTAGTGTTCTCATCTTGCTTCCCCTTGTCGTCCTTCTTCTCTCTCTTCCAAACGAAACAGTTCCGCTTGATGTGGTCCTTCTTGCCACAATGGTAACACTCCGAGTCCTCGTACCGACCCTTGGACTTCCCCCTGCTCTTGTCTCTGCCACCACCTGGACCCCTGCTTTTGCCCTTCCGCGGCTCTCCGAAACTAGTGCCTCTGAGTGATGGGATGTGGATGAAGTGCCCTGAGAACGTCTCCGCATCTCTTCATTCAGTACCCCGCTCTTGGCAAACTTCAGACTGACCATGCCTTCCGGAGCAGAAGCGATCATAGATACTTGTACGGTCTCCCACGAGTCTGGCAATGTACATACCAACCAAAGTCCTTGAACCTCGTCGTCGAACTTGACTCCCATCGAGGATAGCTGGTCCACCACGCCCTGGAACTCACTCAAGTGATCCGTAATGGATGCACCATCTTTGTACCGCAGACCCATCATCGTCCGGATCAGGAACAATTTGTTTACCCCGGTCTTTTTCACGTACAAAGATTCCAGCTTCTCCCACAACGTCTTCGCATGCTCAATATTGGCAACGTGGTTGTACACGTTCTCGTCAACGAACTGTCGTATGTACCCACACACCTGTATATGCTCGAAGTTCAAGTCCTCATCGAATTTGTCACTGGGCTTCTCGGATGCAAATACTGGAAGATACAGCTTCTTGACGAACATCAAATCCTTCATCTTGCTCCGCCAATAATGGTAGTTGGTACCGTTCAGGTTCACCATGCGCACCGGCTTCGCGTCCATCTCTGCTTCCTGGTTTGACTGTCAACTCCTAACACTTCTTTGAACCCAAAGCTCTGATACCACTCTGTTGGGAACGAAGCGCGAAAACCGTTCTCCCAAACCAGAAAGTCCTACGAGAGAACCGAGCAAAATCACACAAACCAAAAATGCCAAACACAATCGCAGACACAAAGATTTTTGACGTAGAAAACCCTTGCGGAAAAAACCACGGGACGATCGGAGTCCAACCCTGAAGAACCTACACTAATGGAATAAAGAGAATACACTCTCTACAAGCTCCTCCCGATCCAACACGGATCACCACAACTCACTTGAAAGAAGAAATTTTTTGATTGCGGACTCCGAAGAACAAGAGATGCCGAAAAATTATTCGAAGCAATCTCTCCTTCACAATAGTCCTTAATCCTCTCTCTCTCTCTCAAAGATTGTAAAGCACTCTTTTTTTGAGATGATTTTACAACTAGCATGCATCACCCTTTTATAAGCCCTTGGTAACCCATACATGGAAGGCCAATATATATGGAAACTTCCAATATAAATCAATCATATATTTAATGGAAATTCAATCATAATTAGCTTACCATAATTGGAAACCCAATAATATGGAAAGCTACTATATGAAGGGTCCAATCATAAATATATAATCAAAGTAAATATGGAAATCCAATCATATATTTTCTTACCATATATGTACCAAAATAAAATCCATGCACTCCCCAAGCTTCTCCGACACACGGATGGCGCTCGTCGCTCTCCGGGGTATTCTCCACATAGGTGGGAACCCCACCCACTCCAACACTACACAGTAGTCTTCAATCCTTTTTCTCTCTCAAAAATTGTAAAGCACTCTTGCTTCCTTTTTGAGATATATTTTAGGGTGAGAAAACATAGTGTATATATATAGCCTTAAACCCACAACTGATTGAGCTATTTTATTGTATGTGGGAGTACTCAATATAAATTATTGATGTATTCCTATTATATATAGAAATACTCATTCAATTCTATTGAGATATTCTTACTATATATATAGAAATACCCAATCCAAATTCATTGGAATATTTCTAGGATACGGCTATCCGCACCTCATGACCTACTAAGCACACCTCACAAAAAAAAAATAAGTTCCTATTCTACCGTCCCCTTCCCTCCCGCTCCCCCGACCCCATCCCCTCCTCCTCCGACCCCATCCTCTCCTTCGACCGCCAAGCCTCCTCCCTCCTCCTAGCCACCTCCGCCGATGCCGCCTCCTTCCTCTCCGACTCCTGGATCGGCAAGCTCCTCCACTTCTTCCTCCTCCTCAACGACTTCACCGCCCTCCTCTTCCTCCACGCCAACCCACAGAACCCCCCCCCCCCCCCCCCCCCCCCCCCCTCCCCCCCTCAGCCGCCTCCTCTCCGACTTCCTCGACCTCCTGAACGCTGTCTGCGATGACCTTGACCGCCTCCGCCACTGCTCCGCCCACCTCGACATCCTCCTCCCCGCCCTCCACGCCGGCCGGCTCCACCGCGCCAAGAAGTCCCTCTTCTACCTCTCCCTCCTCCTCGCCGAAACTGACCCGGCCCTCCTCCCGACCTGCAACCGCTCCTTCAGCCACGACCCGAACCACCACCGCTGCCGCCGCCGCCAGCTCCGGGAGGGGGAGGGGGAGGGGGGGTAGATAGGAATTAAAAAAAAAAAATTAGTGAGATGTGCTTAGTAGGACATGAGGTACGGATAGCCGCGCCTATATTTCTATTATATATAGGAATATTCAATTCGATTTCAGAATATTTGTTTACATAGGTTGAGAATCTCACTCACTCCAATAAGCTTAAGGGTAAAATCATGTGTTCACATAACAAAAAATATATTTTTCAGTAGTCGACTTTTAGTAGCAGCTTAAAAACTTGATTATGCTTAACTTACTTGCTTTGAAATCGAATGAAAGTTGTGAAGCTTTCCATTTCAAAAGCTCTAGTCAACTATAACGTAATGCCCTCAATGTCATCAAACTTTGACCAAGTATTTTGGTATGTATTCCTACTTTCATGGATTGTGTACTTACCTTTTTTATGACCATGTTCATGCGAATGGCGTGTAGTTCATTTGACGGAAAATTTCATCCAACGGAACAAAGTTTTTTCAAATGACACTAAACAGAAAATGTACAAAAAAAATTATGAAAAAAAAGATATGACGACAATGTCACTGACGTCAAATAATAAAAAATAAAATAAAATTTTATTTGGCGTCAGTAACACTAGTGTCAAATTCTTTCAAAAATAATAATTAATTATAATTGCTACATATAATAATAATTATATATTTTTATAATTAGTTTAAATGATTATAGGTAGTTTCAATAGTTATAATTTTAGTTGAAAATAGAAAATAAATATTTAATTTTATAAATATATTTAGTTAAATAGTCCGAGAGATATAAAAGTTGTGTTCAGAAAGAAAAGTTAAAAATAAGTAATTATATATATATATATATATATATATATATATATATATATAGAGAGAGAGAGAGAGAGAGAGAGAGAGAGAGAGAGAGAAAAGAAAACAAGAGATATATAGAAATTTAATTATTTATAATTAATATAATTTGTTGTAATTGGTTATAATTGATAGTTTGTAATAAATAGTTATGGATGGTTATAAACATGACTATTTAATTATAAGCAATTATAAATAACTAGTAAATGTACGTTCTTTGCACGTATAATAATGTATAATAAGAACAATTTTCATTTATAGTCAAATATTTTTTCTAACTCATGTGGTTAAGTTGGGAGGTATTCTTATTGTTTGAGTATATATTACAATTTTAAACTTTTTTCAATATTTGTTTACATAATTTTTTTTTAAAATAAAATAAACTATGATATAATGACGATTTAGACGGCTCACTTTTGAGCCGTTTTGAAGCCCCATTATATAGTGGAAGATTGTAATTATTTTATTTTAGACAAAATAAATAAATATATAATTTTGCAAATATTTGTACTTTTTATAAGAAGGCTTCATGACTAGCTGTCTAAGCCATATGTATATACTCACATACTTAAAAAAATTAAAAAATAAATAAACTAGGCATTTAACTACCTAATATTATCTAAGTATAGTCAAAATACCTCTAACTCATGTAGTTAAGGTGGAAAACGTTCTCTTGACTGGATGGATTCGATATCACGGAACAACATTATTTATAACAAATTATAATTAAAAATAATATAAACATTTTTCTAAAGTGCGTGCAATGCATGTTACTGGTATTTAATTGAAAGGTGAGCGCACGAGACAGAACAAGAGACCCAAGTAAGTTTTAAATAGAAGGATATAAAAGGCATTTCAGTTTATTCGAAAAATAAGGGCATTTTTTTTTTCTTATAAGTGAATTTACTTATTTTGTATGGGACCTTTCTTATAAGTGAATTTGGTCCCAATAAATGTATTCCTTTTTAAACATCTATAAGTGCTTTTCACTTATAAGTGGCTCCAAATTCATAAGTAAATTTTTTTTCACTTATTAGATTGTTTAAGTACGTATTGAAACTGAAAAGTCTATTATGTTCCTATACAAACTTAAAATTCCTTCACTTGTTCAAATTCAAATATAAACTGATTTTTCTCTATATATACATAATTACCCATTCCTCTCCTTTCCTAACAACCAAAAATTTCTTCACTTTTCCGTCCAAAAATAGTCCCAAAATTCGTCTAAAAACAGTCTTATTTTTCATTATCTATTTGCGGGACCTTATCTCCTAGCTCCGATGTCCGAATCGTTTCTATTTTTTGTTAGAATCATATCAAGATAACATTTCTGAATCTATCATCACTTCATTTTTTTGTATTATAATATTTTGGCCATTATACTTTTGGATTGTCGTCTATTATCCATGTTTCATACAAGAGGACATAATGGTTAAATAGTACTTATAAGTGCGAAAAAAGGAACAACACAATCACTAGTAAAAGTGAATTTTTTTATTATAAATGCACTTATAAGTAAAATAAAATAATTGGTACTTTTGATCCTCATTAATAAGTTGGAAAAAAACCTTCCTAAGTTGAAATAAAAATAAAATGAGTGGAAAGATGAGCTTTAAGAAGATTTGTCAACAAAACTGCTAGCCGAACAATCTTAGCATCCCTGCTACCTTTTGTTCGTTTTTGTTCATTTTCGTCAGCCGACACTCCTTGCTACCTGAGCCCGTATAATCCGATTATACACACGAACGTACAACACCATTTATCTCGAACAAACTAGAGCCATCCAAACCAGCCCCGTAACCATGAGCTCTGATACCACTTTGTTGGAAATGCGGTGTGACCCGAGCTGGAGTTGGTCCATGAGGTACGATATTGAATTGGGCTCATATGCCTTAAAAAAGAATTCTCATATAAGACACAAACCAATCCCAATTATCTACACCACATGATCTCACCTCATAACCAATGTGGGACTAAATTACAAATCCTATCGTCACCCTCCATTTGTGTGCTCAATCGAAAACGAGATACAATCCAACTACAAGATTTCAAAAAGCTAGGGTGTGTACAAAATATTTCCCCAATGCAAAATACATATGATCATGTCGCTTTTATTTATTTATTTATTTATTCATATAGATATATATTTATTCCATATCATAATATATTTAAAACCACACACGACACAACATACACTGATACACACTCTCAGTATCATCACCATAATAATAGTCTAGAGCAGCGCTTACCAAAAGCATAGTTAGATTATAAAACTAGTACTCGTTACCAGCTTTAGCTTAACAGTAAGCAACGCACTTCTTCTTGCAGTCCATGGTGCACCCTCCGCCGCCGCCGCCGCCGCCGTAGTTCCGCCCGGAGCGGCTGTACGAAGTGAAGCACTTGGCGGGGCACGTCAGCCTCTTCTTGTAGCACGGGCCTTTCTCCGAGCACACGACGGAGGGAGGGACGACTCCGTGGTGGGACGACCGGCCGCCGCCGGGGCCCCCGTAGCCGGACCCGTACCCGCCGCCGACGCTCCCCCACCCGGGGATCCCGAACCCGCCTCCGGGCCCGAAGTAGCCGCCCGGATCCGACCCGGGATTGGGATTGCTGCCGCCGCCTCCGCCGCTTCCTCTGCGCTTCTTGAGTTCGGCGTCGGGGTCGCGGGCGGCGGAGGAGGAGAGGAAGAGCGTGGCGAGGAGGAGGGATGCGAGTAGGAGAGTTGCGGTGGAGGAAGCCATTTTCATCTTCTTTTTCCTTCTTTGGGGAATTTTGGCGAATGGGTTGTGGGCGATAAGTAGTGGGGTGTTGGTGGAGGTTGGGGGCGTAGTTATGGGGGCGGTTTTTAGTGGCTTGTTTCAGTACACATTCCATTGATCAACCGAAACTTCTTTTTTGGTAACAGTTTGTGGTAACCATAATCTCCGTCGAACTCTTGAAGTTACCGAGGAGAAAGAAAATTCTCACTGATAGCATAATATCACTCGATATCGAATCACGAAGGAGTATTATTCATTTTATTTATAAAAATAATAGAAGTTTAGAACAGTGGATTTAAAAGTCATATAAGGCAGCATACACCAAATTTCGTACGTAATGTCGTATATCTCAAAAAAAAAATCTCTTTCGTCCGAAAAATACTCATGTTAAAAATTAAAATAAGAATATAAAAAAATTTGACCTTCCCTCCACTTTATTTATCATATTTAAGGGTACACCCCACAGTGTTTCTATAGTGTACAAGACCCTCCACTTTTGACGAAATTCGTAGGAATTGACGGTCAACTCCTTTGAACAATTTTTTTGGGACAAAAATGTCTGTCTTCTTCCTCTTTCCTCTCATCCCCCCTTCCCCGCGGGCAGGCTGTAAGCCCCTAGATTTTAAAAATATTATTTTTATAATTTTAAATAGCATTTACATCTTTAAAAATTAATTATTAAATTATTATGAATTTTTCTAAAATTTTTAAATAATTTTTAATAATTTTTTAAAACAAAATATATCATTTTGTAATTAATTAAATTGTTTTAATATTATTTTGCAATTATTTTAATTGTTTTAATAGTCTTTGCAAAATCCGATTTGTTTGTGCAAATTAAATTTTGCACAGAGCAAGGCCGTTGGGTTTTGTTGCAATTATCGATTTGGGGGGGGGGGGGGGGGGGGGGGGGTTTGCAAAACCCTAAACCCGATCGCCGCCCTGTCGTCGTCTCCGACTAACCTTCGACCAAAACCCTAACCCTAATCCTAATCTAAATTCCTAATTCGGCCGACCTACTTCCCCTATAAAAGCCTCCGATCCCAAACCCTAACCCTAGACTCCTTACGACCGCCCCAACAACCACCACAGCGCCGCCCAACCCCATTTTCTTCCCCGACGATCGCCGGAACCCTAGATCTACCCTAGGCGCCGCCCCAGCCGTCGTCATCCTCTCCAACCACCGTCGTTCGGTTCGCCTTGACGAGACGAACTCGGCTGGATTTTCTCAGGCTGCCCCGACTTCTCCTCCACCGTGCAACGCCCCCGAACGCCACCGCCTCTCGGACACGTACGTGTCTTCCAGTCTCTCGTGTCGCGTTGTGTCTCGTGTTCACATCACTGGACTCGCCAGGATACGAGGAACCCAGTGATGGGCATGGACACGGCTAGTTCGAGTCGTGCGTGTCGTGCACGACCCGGACACGGGATTCGACCATTCTTCGTGTCCTTAACTGTCAGGACACGAAGTATATGTTATCGGGTTTAAAATCCATTAACCTAAACTATAATAAAACTAACCCTAACCCTACCCCTATCACATAACCCGAGCTGACCCCCTGGCCAGCCCGAGCATGATTAAACCCCCTGCCCCCCTCGGCCGAGTTTGAGCCCCGCCTTTGTTTTCTTTTTTGTTTTGTTTTTAATTTATTTGTTTATACATATATATATATATATATATATATATATATATATATATATATATATATATATATATATATATATATATATAACAACCAGAAGAGATTATGTGGGTCTGGGTCTGGATTCCCTTCGATGGAGTCGACCCCCCTGGTCATGGCGGGTGGCCGGCCGCCCCGGGGTGCCCCCACTCCCGCCGGGCGACTCCCGCCCCAGGTCCCCTCCGGCCGCCCCCCTCCGGCCGCCTGTCCTTGGCTGGTGGTTGTCTAACGTGTGGCGGGCCATCCTCCTTACCCTCTCTTCCTCTGAAACGCCGCCGCCCTCGACGCCGTCGGCATAGTCGAGGTCGGCGCCCTCTGCCATCTCCGGCCCCGTCACTCCTCGGCCCACCGCCAGTCTGCTTCGGAGACCTGCGCGCTTCGAGGCCGCCGCTCCCCTTGGCTGGCGCCCCTGTCGCAGCGCCGCCTCCTCCCTCGGCCACGGCGCTTCCCTCCGCCCCTCTCTCCCAGTCGTGGCCCTCCGAGCCGCCGGCTACGGCCGCCGCTGACCATCCTTCTCTCCCGGCACTCGGCGTCCCCGCGGCTCAGGGGCCCCCCTCCGTCCCGCCGGATTCTATCGCCGCTCCCCCGGAGCTTCCTCCCCCCGCCTCGTCCTACCCCCCGGCGCTTCCCCCAGCTGCGGAGCTCCCGTCCCTCGCGCCACCTTCGGCCTCCCTCCCCCCTCTCGTCGCTCGCCTTGCCCCGCCTTCCTACTCTGCGGCGGCGTTGGCGGGGATTTTCTGGCAGGACCCGACCACATTGGGGTGGTTCTGGGTTCCCGGTCCAGCCCGGCCGTCCGCGGCCCGCTGGCCTTCCCCTGCCCTTGGAGGAGCCGGCCTCCCGTCAGCGTCGCGGTGGGGGTCGTTCCCCTATGGGACTCCGGCTGACGTCTTCGCCGTCCTCCCCCACTTGGGACCGGCGCCCTCGCCGGGCCTCCCCCTCCGGCCGTGGCCCCCCCGGGGCTGACCCGCCCTCCCCTCCTCCCCGGGCGTATCCCAGCGCCGCCGCCGTGGTGTTCCCCTCCGTCGCAGCGGTGGCGGATCCCCCCTCCCCTTCGCCAGCGTCTTCCCCCGCCGGCACCCCTTCTCTCCCGTCTCCCGGGGGTCGGAGCACCTCTCTCTTCCGGCGGCTCCCCCTTCAATCTTCCGGCGACTTGCCCTTTCATCTCGGAGGCTGCTCCTCCCGACCCCCGGACAGCCCCCTCTCCCGTGGCGCTACCCCATGGCGCCCCCTCCGCTCCTTCCCGCGGCGCCCGTCTCCTGCGGCCCCCCCCAGCGCCGGTCCCCTTCCTTTCAGCCGGCGTCTTCCTTTGGGTCGTGCTCTTCTCCCCCGCCTCTGGCGCAGTCTCGGCTCTCCGGCAGCCGCCCTGCAGTTTGCCGCCCTCCCGTAGGCCGCCTTCCCCAGCTCCGCCATCCCTGCCGCCGCGCTGGTAGCCCCGGGTCCCCGGCGGATCCCCCTCGACTCCCGGCGGTCCGAGTCCCCCCCTCCAGTCGGATTGAGTCGCTCCTCGGGGCGCCCCTCCCATCGGGACTCGTGCCCCCTCGGGCAGTCCGCAGCGTTTGGGCCTCGCGCTGTCCTCGGGCAAGCGCCCCGCTGGAGCCACGTGCCCCCCGGGGCCACGTGCCCCCCTGGGGAACGGTGTCCATCCGTTTGAAGTTTGAATTTTGTTTGTTGTTTCTTAGCGGGTGCCCGCCTGTGGGGCCCGCCCTCTTTCCGGTTTAGTTTTCAATAAAAGTTCTTTTCCAAAATATATATATATATATATATATATATATATATATATATATATATATATATATATATATATGTATGTATGTATGTATGTATTATTATATATATACTGTTATATATATAATATACTGTATTTATATATATATATATATATATTTTATATATATATATATATATATATATATATATATATATATATATATATATATATATATATATATATATATATAAATACAGTATATTATATATATAACAGTATATATATATATATATATATATATATATATATATATATATATATATATAATACAGTATATATATATATATATATATATATATATATATATATATATATATATATATATATATATATATATATATATATATATATATATATATATATATATAATATATATATAAATATCTATATATTTATGTATATATAATTGTATTTGTTGTATAAATATGTATATATTTTCAAATACAATTTTGGTGCAAAATATTATTATGTATAATTTCACAAGTTATTTTATTATATAATTTTGTGACTTGTATATTTTGCCACTTTAAAATATATTTATATACATATTTAAATTCCTGTATTTTATAAATCATGGCCAATTGATGTCCAAACCTAGCATGGGTTTTGGGCCCAATTGTGTCTAATACATTCAGATTCTGTACAAGTCATATTGGACTTGATTCATGGCTTTGGGTCCCGTATCTGGACTTCGGTTCAATTTCGAATACGTGGACAAAATAGTAAATAATTAATTAATTATTTTCCAGAAATTGTTACTTGCTGTTTTTGAATTTTTATATATATTTTAATTGCTGTAAAAATCTAGGAAATATTGTATTTAAATACTATGTTAATTTAGCTAATTTATTATAATTTATCCAACATTTAATAAGTACTTTTGGCATTTTATTAAAATAGGAAAACAAAACTCATTTTCAGGATACATATGTTTGTTGATTTTTAATAAATATCTATGAGGGTTTGTAAATTCTAGAAAAATTATTATAAATTTCTATAATTAACAAGGATCATTTTGGTACTTTATTTTATATAAAATTGAGCTTTTGTCTATCTCAAAAATTGCTGGAACACAGTGTACAGTTTGATTTATTTATTGAATAGTTACGACTTGCAATGTTTTGTGTTGTTTTGAGTTATTGTAGTATTGGACCACCCCCTGCACTAGTATAAAGACCCTAGAAGGTTAGTTTGGGTATTGTGTCACCCCACACTGGTCTCCTATGCTAAAGTCATCATTTGGCTAGGTGTCCAGTCAGAAAGTCGTGTCGCACAACTAGTGTCTTAGTGTTTAACTTAGTATGAAAACTAAGTTTATGTATTATTTCTACAGTGACGAGTCACCAGGCATCTCTAGCATTTCTATCACTACCTTGCTTTGCTAAAGGCAAGTACCTCTACAAACTTTACATACTGCTATAACAATAAACTGTGATCCAACCATGTTAAATGCTGATCCTTGGGGTAGCAAGTTAAATCTTCACAAGTTGTATTACTTTCAGTCTCTACCATGCTTAGGACAGTTTTCATATCTCTCACATGTTTAAACAACGGGTTAAGGGGAAACTGTTAGTAGTGTACGCGATCATGCCCTCCTTCTCCGTATGTTTTTATCGAGCACTGTTACATTCTATATGTAACTTTGTCGTATGTTTGATCCCACGTTTGTGTATGGACATACACCGATGCCGTTAAGGGTACGTATGTACACTTCAGAAATTTGATATGTACCACTGTACATCCTGATTACCTATTGACTGATCACTCACCTACTACAGTTTTAAACTTTAAAATAAATATTTATTGCCATGATGAAATGTATCTAAAACTGGATAAAACATGATATGTCATTTTATCTCTTTCCATCACATGATCAGTATTATATGTTTGTTAGACTCAGTACTTGGTCCCATCCTGACAGGATAAACGTTGTAGGTATACTTACTGAGGAGGAGTTGCTTTGTGATTCCTATTATGGAGTTGCTGCCGAGGACCATGCTTTATCTTACGAGGATGTACCTACAGGAAAACTCGTCTAGTTTACGTAGTTGCTCGGGGTTCCGAGAGTAGTCATATTGTTAGACTATGTATTTTGTGACTGGACCTGTATCCAGCTTTACATTATGGACTTGTACTTGGAACATATTTGTATACGAGACGACTTTTGTGTTTGAAACATTTTTGACTCATTATTACATATAGAACTATTAGCACACTTTAGTCTTATCTTATTATTCTTTAGAACAGCTTACTACGCTTTATCTCAAGCGTAGGCTGGACATGACTCGGCCCAGCCCAATAATTTGGGTAGCGGATCGTGACATATTTTTAGTGGTGGCCCATGTAGGTCATGACTAAATTGTTTGGTTACGTCATTGTACCAAGCATGCCTGCAATTAGGAACTTAAGATAACTAGACAACACTAGGAATGACGCTTAGAACACCTAGAGGATTACTAGGATTGTAACATAGGAAACGCATCACATTATATGCTCGTTATTACAATTAGATTTTCTTGTTTATGATTGTTTATTTAAAAGAGTCCTTATAAGTTTTTTTATTTATTAGATGGTGCTCACCTGCTCATCCCAGTATGCCACACCTGAAAATGGCACACTTTCCATCCAGTCGGTTGACCAGTTGACCGATACACCTCCACCTACTATACTCCCCCACTCCACAAATCCACCAACCTGGATGCCTCCACCACCTTCCACATCACAGTCCCAGCAGGACCCGATACTCCCACCACCACCTATTACTATACCTGCCCAGGCTTCCGTCACTCTCGACGGGAACCAACTGCTCACTCTGATCCAGGGGTTCCTAACGACCCATCAGGAGCAGACCACCCTACTCCGTCAGAGCATGGAGCGTTCTGAGAAGCGTATCGTGGTCCCACCACCTGTAGAGCCACGACAGAGAGCAGGGACAATCAAGGACTTCATGGGTCTGTGTAAACTCCTGTCCCAAAATTTGGTTTGTACCAAAGAGTTTTATTTTTATTACTATTATACTTAGACATGATTTGCTACCTTTATGACTACATATGTGTCTGCTATTAATTATCACCAGTGAAGGTAGGCACGTGCAAATGCACGTGCATTGGAGTGAAAAAAACTATACATCATGCAAGCATGTATTTACAATTGTAGCATGCATGAATGCATTATTATTTACAATTCTAGCATATGTATAAATGCGATAGAAATTTAAGCACATTTCCATATCTTCGGGACTCATTTGCTTTAATGGTGAGGGTAGACGGCCTCACTAAAGATGAGGACGGTTTCAGAGTTATAGTTAAATAGTGCTACAGATCTGTTCCTGCTTCTATAAAGTGTCATCTGTAATGATTGTCGAACCTGTAAATTCTGCAGTACTTCTGCTAACACCATGACTGAACCTATGTGAACCGGGTCATCATTGCCAGCCCTTTGCACATTTATTGGAGGAAAGGAATGAAGCCCCATCTCGGAAACAATTCTGACCCAAAAGAAAAAAAAAGAATGTTTGGTCTGAGGTTTAGCTCGTTGGTTTGTTACCAATATATTAGGTAATACATAAGCATGTTGCTTGAACATTTAAGTTATCCCATGAAGGTGTATATTCCTATTGAGTTCTACAATAATCCTTCATTGTCATAAACCAGTTGATATGCCTTGTGCATACGGTTTTACTAATTACTATTGGGAATATGCAGGGAGACTGAGTTGGTTGTTTGGCAGACCTTGCATATTTTATTGAAAAAAATGCTAGAAGAGTTCTATATATAATCTACGATCTTGAATATGTAACAGTGCCTATGTTTCATCTTCATCTTTTCTTTTATTGAAGCTCGAGTGTGACCATTATACGTTCAAAAGTCAATACTTAGCTACCATGATGTTTAGATTGGCTTGATATTAAGCTCGTTAATATGGCTTGAATTTAGGTCTATCATGCCTGTTTTACAATTTCACCAGGCCAAGTTTAGTACTTCCAGTGTAGAGCCGTAAGCACACAAGCACAAAGCCTTTCTTACCGCTTCCTCCCTGGTTGCAGACTGGAGCCCAAACCCAAACTTTACTTTCCTTTGGGCCTCACAATTCCTTTCGGTACAACAACTTAGTGTATATAAACACTTATATGAAAAAAAACCCTAACCCTCCTTCATCCGCCTCTTTCTTTCCATCTCCTTCTGCTTCTCTTGCGCCACATGCAATACCCATGCACACCCAATCTGGCGAGCTCACCATCATCGCTCACCCCCACCCCTGCGTCGGCCTGTCTCCAACAGTTCACCCGTCTGCCATGTCGTCGGCCTACCAATAGGCGCAGACGTACACGACAGCTCCCATGCCTCCGTTGGCAGCACCTTATGCTGGCATGCGTGCACGACCACTGTGCTGACGACAGCTTCCTCGAGAGGCGGTGGTAGCCGCATGCTCTGCTCTCACCTGCTCAATAGACTCCATCCTCCAGTCGATCGACTGATCGCCACCGAGGTGTAAGTTGGACACCGAGTCATAAATCCTGCGACCCAGAACCAACGACGTCGACTTTAACTCCCGCCACAAGACTGCAGCCGACATCATCGACTCGCGAGCGCACTTGACAGTCTGTTCGATCCCTTACGAACTGCACGAGTGAGTCGCCTCCCCAACGAACTCAGCGTTCCGGTGCTCCCTGTTGAAATCGACACAACACCCGATGCTTTCTGTACTGCACCTCGACTTACGGACTGGTTGCCATCCCGAAAAGGCTGCGCACGTTGACCAGAAGCTTCACGACTCGCCGGAAACTGTTCGACGACGATATCCAGGTATATGTCCTCTCCTCGACGACTTAGAACACAATAATGGAAAAAATAATGACAAGTATTGAAAGAATCTATACATGTTTGAAGGCTCTGCTCACTCCTTATGCTTCATGGGAAGGAAGCAACATTGTGCTAAAGCAAAGAAAGCCCAAGTATAATAATCCTATTGAATTACTAAAAGAACCTTCCCTTTCTTTCCTTCAATCTTCACGAATAGAAAGAAACAACAGTTTTAGTGTGTTTGGGCAACTTTTCAATAAAGCCCTCTCCTTTATCATTTATTCTATATCATTCTCTAATTCCATTAAATCAAATATGTTATGGGCCAAAGGTTTAACCCATTGGTTATTTGTAAAAGCTTGAGCCATAAGTAGGATTTTGTGCCATAGAAATAAACTTAGCTTAGGCCATTATATGAATTTGGTTGTAGGCCATAGCTATAATCACTAAAAATAATAATCAAGTGTTTAATTAAATTTTAAAAGTCTATAAGTAGGTACTTAATAAATATTATTAGAATAACCCTATATAGTTAATATTAATTTCTTGAATTGTATAGGTTGGGATAAGTCGGGCACTTAAAATTATGATGCAACTCGGATAACAGGCAAGTATACCTTGCCTCCCTCTACAGTTTTATTACATGCATTTTATTTTAGTTTCCAGCTTTTGGATTATTTATGGACATGTGCTTTTCGTGTTATTTTCTGTGGAGTTGTTTTTATTGTTTGTAGCCGTGTTCATGTTTAGTCTTGTGGTTCCCACTTGGAGTTTCTCGTCAGTACCTTGCTTGAGTCGTGTCATAGAATGAGTACGTGTAATTGAACTGCTAAATCCTTGATATTGTTTCCTTGGCACCAGAGAGTCCACGCTCGGGACGAGGGTGTTTTTCTTGATCTGTTTACATCCGTGAGTCCACACTCTGGACTAGGATGTCGATTATTTGCACCAGAGAGTCCACACTCGGGACGAGGGTGTAGACTTGACTTGACTTTCACCAGAGAGTCCATGCTCGGGACGAGGGTGTTTACATCATAGAGTCCACACACGAGACGAGGATGTAGTATTTGCACCAGAGAGTCCACACTTGGAACGAGGGTGCCTTGCCGTGAACTAACCAGAGAATCCACACTCGGGACGAGGGTTAGTACTAACCAGAGAGTCCATACTCGGGACGAGGGTTAGTGTTTTGGTTCAAACCAGTGAGTCCACACTCGGGATGAGGGTTTGATTCTTCCATTGATCTCGTGATTATCGTTCATCAGGCAGTTCATTTACGCGTAGTTGTTCTAGTGTTCTTATTCGTGTTCGTGTTCGTAGTCATTTGTCGTATTTCTGTTTTCTTTTTTATTTTCTTGCACATGATAAAACTGTTAGATAGGCATGTATATTATGTATCTTGCTATGTCCTCTGAGGACCTGATGATCTCTTCAGGTTTAGCGGTTGTATGGAGTTAGCTAGTAGTTCTGGATGGCAGACGTGATGATACATTACGGGATTCAGGTATTGTTATTGTGTTTATTATCCGCTCGTGCTTTTCATTCCTTATCATGAGATATAATGTTCCTTGTTTCAGTTGTAGACTCTTGTTATATTCCTTAGAGTCTTATCGGACATTTATGCTAGTGGGCTGCAGACCACGACCCATAGTGTTCATTCATGTTTCATATTCTTATTGTGGATTGAGATATAGTTTTGCCTTGCCTTGATTAGGCCCATTACCATAGCCTTGACAGCGTTTACGTATTCGAGATGGGCTGGAGTCCGCTCGATACGTAGCTGGCTTGCTCACGTGCTCGCGTCCGAAAAGCGGGTGCGGGTCGTGACAGTCTGAACCCCAAGGAGTTCTTAGGGACTGAGGGCATCGTAGTAGCAGATGACTGGCTAGACTCAGTAGAGAGGAAGATCCTTGGAGCTAGGTTGCCGAGTGACCTCCAGGTCGAGGTAGCGGGATTTCTGCTGATAGACTTGGTAGGAGTTTGGTTCAGGAATGAGCCGCTATTCGCAAGAGGGAAGGCCACTTGGGATCAGTTCAAGACCCAGTTCAAGAAGAAAATCTTCTCGACCACCGCTATGGTAGCCATGGGGCTACGGTTCCAGAACATCCAGCAGGGGAACCGTTCTGTTGACGAATATGCGGCAGAGTTTAGTCGCCTGAGCCGTTTCGCTCCTAGTCTAGTTGCAGACCCAGAGGAGATGACGCGTAGGTTTTGCCATGGTCTAGTTCCAGACATTGGCATTCTTATAGTGGCGAACGGTACGACTGACTACTACCAGAGCCTAGAGTTGGCCCGGAGCATAGAGGAGCGTCTTCTGTCTTGCAAGAGGCCGGCTTCTGTACACCTCGAGGGACCGTCCAAGCATCAGGCTTTCCAGCCGAGAGCACCGACGTCGCACCAGCAGACATACCGTCCTCCCACACCTCATCATCCAACCCCACCAGCTAGAGCCCCGGGACCCCGGCAGTAGAAGGGAGCTTTGTGTGCATTCTGTAGGAGGCCAGGCCATGACGCTATCGTCTGTAGGAAGAGGTTAGGGCAGTGTTTAGATTGTGGGTCTACCACCCATCAGCTTCGGGACTGTCCAGTAATAAGGGTACAGGTGCCGGACCACCGTCTAGAGGACCGCCGCTTCCGACTCAGCAGCTGAGGTTTGGGCAACATCTGCAGCAGCAGAAGGGACCCCAGGAAAAGGCTTATAGTTTGGCTCTTTAGGCGGAGCCGGAGCAGATTTCGGAGCCAGATTATTTGGCTGACGTCATCACGGGTCATGTTTATTTGCATACTTTTTCTAGCTCTATGCTTGTTTGATTCTGGTGCATCACATAGCTTCCTGTCATTAGAGTTTATGCATAAATACCACTTAGTAGCTACCCCTACCGAGGAGATGAGTAGAGTAATGACGGGAGGCGGACCAGTGCCCATTAGAGCTATCTATCGATGCTCTATTACTATAGCTGGGAGAGAGTTTAGGGGACGATTCTTTGTGATGCCACTCCCCGGGTATGATATCATATTGGGGATGGACTGGCTTAGCTATGCTCACGCAGCTATAGACTGTCATGAGGGTAGTATTCTGTTCAGTCCCCCAGGCACGGCACCATTCAGTGTCAGGAGGACAGGGCCGGAGATCAGCCTAGAGCCGAACTGTTGTGTGACAGTTGGGGAGTTAGCACCGCCACACCCTATCATTAGGGAGTTTATGGATGTATTCCCAGAGGATCTTCCAGGACTTTCGCCTGACAGAGATGTGGAGTTCACTATAGATTTAGTACCGGGTTCATCACCAGTATCTCGGGCTTGCTATAGAGTGAACCCCAAGGAGGCCGTAGAGATGAAAGAGCAGATTGATGACCTGTTGAAAAAAGAGTTTCATTCGATCTAGTGCTTCTCCATGGGGAGCGCCAGTGCTCTTTGTGCCTAAAAAGGATGGTACAGTTCGGTTGTGCATTGACTACCGGGCATTGAATACCATCACCATTAAGAACAAATATCCTCTGCCCAGGATAGATGATTTGTTCGACCAGTTGAGTGGGACGAAGGTATTTTCTAGGATAGATTTGAGATCCGGTTACCACCAGGTGAAATTCAGGGCTGCAGACATCCAGAAGACGGCGTTCAACACGAAGTATGGGCAGTACGAGTTTTTGGTGATGCCATTTGGTCTCACCAATGCACCAGCTGTCTTTATGAACTTGATGAATAAGACATTTCACCAGTATATGGATAAGTTCATCGTAGTGTTTATCGACGACATCCTGATATACTCGAAGACGCCGGAGAAGCACGCAGAGCACTTGCGGACAGTTTTGGGGATTCTGAGGCAGGAGAGGTTGTATGCCAAATTGTCAAAGTGCGAGTTCTTTTTAGACCGAATGGAGTTTCTCGGTCATGTAGTTACTGGAGAGGGGATCTTGGTGGATCCCAGGAAGATTGCTGCCGTTGAGACATGGAAGGCTCCGACGTCAGTTTCAGAGATCAGGAGCTTTCTGGGTTTAGCCGGCGATTATAGGAAGTTAGTCCAGGACTTTGCTAGGATAGCTGAACCCATGACGAAACTGACGCGAAAGGACGCAGAGTACATCTGGTCAGAGGACTGCCAGGCAGCATTTGAGGAGCTGAAGAGGAGGCTGACGACCGCTCCAGTTCTGACATTACCTTCAGGGTCTGGAGGTTTCACCATATACAGCGATGCTTCGGAAAAGGGGCTAGGATGTGTCCTACAGCAGCATAGAAAAGTGATTGCTTATGCATCTAGGCAATTACGGACTCATGAGCGAAACTATCCTACCCACGACATAGAGTTAGCTGCGGTGATCTTTGCACTCAAGTTGTGAAAATATTACTTATACGGAGAGCGTGTAGAAATCTTTACTGACCATAAGAGCTTGAAGTATGTGTTCACGCAGAAAGAGCTGAACATGAGGCAAAGACGATGGTTGGAGTTGATGAAGGACTTCGACATCGATTTACAGTATCACCCCGGGAAGGCAAATGTGGTGGCAGATGCGCTGAGCAGGCATCCGATGGCATGGTATCTGATGATAGATCGGCATTTGCGGGAAGATCTGGAGAAGCTCGGTATCGAGATGGTTCGGCCAGGATCAGTGATACAGATGATGGCGCTTGACATTCAGTCAGGTTTGATGGAGCAGATCAAGGAGGCACAGTCTACAGATGAGCGCCTTCGCAGACTTTGATCCCAAGCTTTAGCTGGATTGCTAGATGACTTCACCATAGCAGTGGATGGATCCTTGAGGCATGGTAGCCGGTTGTGCGTGCCGAAGGGAGAGCTGATAGAGGTAGTCTTACAGGAGGCGCACCGATCTCGATATTTTATTCACCCTGGTGCCAACAAGATGTACCGTGACTTGCGGGAACATCTTTGGTGGCATGGGATTAAGAGGGATGTATCACGTTTCATTTCGAGATGCCTAGTTTGCCAGCAGGTCAAGGCGGAGCGTCAGAGGCCAGCTGGTCTATTGCAGTCGTTACCCATTCCCGAGTTGGAAGTGGGAACACATTACGATGGACTTCGTCTCAAGGCTTCTTCGTTCCCAAAGAGGGAAGGATGCCATTTGGGTTATCGTAGACAGGCTGACGAAGTGTGCGCACTTCATACCCTTCAAAGTGGGACTTTCTACCGAAAAGTTGGCAGAGCTATATATGCAGCAGATAGTTCGCTTACACGGAGTACAAGTGAGCATCGTATCGGACCGAGATAGCAGATTCACGTCCCACTACTGGAGGATCTTGCAGGAAGAGTTGGGCAGTCGGCTCAAGTTCAGTACAGCGTATCACCCACAGACAGATGGACAGTCCGAGAGGATGATACAGACGCTAGAGGACATGCTGAGGACCTGTGTGCTGGACTTTGGCGGATCATGGAAGAGCCATCTGCACTTGGTAGAGTTTTCATACAATAACAGTTACCAAGCCAGCATCGGTATGTCTCCTTTCGTGGCACTATATGGACGACGATGCCGTACACCGCTCTTTTGGGACGATATTGGGGATAGAGTTATGCTTGGGCCAGAGATGATCACGGATGCAGCAGAGAAGGTCGGGATGATCAGAGACAGGCTCATAGTTGCTCAGGACAGGCAGAAATTCTGGGCCGATGCTAGTCGCAAACCGATGGAGTTCGCTGACGGAGATATGGTGCTGGTGAAGATATCACCCATTAGAGGGACGATCCGGTTCAGACGAGGAGGCAAGTTGAGCCCCAGATACATCGGTCCGTTCGAGATACTTGGCAGGATCGGAGAGGTAGCTTACAGGGTTGCACTTCCACCCAACCTAGCAGGAGTTCACGATGTCTTTCATGTGTCCCAGTTGAGAAGATATGTTCCGGACCCCAGCCATGTGCTAGATCATTCAGAGTTGGAGATCGGACCGAGCCTTGCAGTTACTGAGCAGCCAGTGGAGATATTAGACAGGAGGGAGAAGAGGCTGAGGAACAAAGTTATACCCTTAGTACGAGTGGCTTGGAGCCGTCACTCTCCGGAAGAATCTACTAGGGAGAGGGAGTCGGACATGAGGGAGAGATATCCTTACTTGTTCGACCCAACAGCCGCGAGAGAACCACCCGGTTTTGCTTGATACCCTAGAGGTTAGTCTTAATAGTAGCCTTAGTCATTTGTTTGCATTACTTGCTATATTAGAATGTTTGTAGAGTCTTTTATCCTTGTGAATTTTGAGGACAAAATTTTTCAAGGAGGGAAGATTTGTAAGCCCCTAGATTTTAAAAATATTATTTTTTATAATTTTAAATAGCATTTATATCTTTAAAAATTAATTATTAAATTATTAGGAATTTTTCTAGAATTTTTAAATGATTTTTAATAATTTTTTAAAATAAAATATATTATTTTGTAATTAATTAAACTATTTTAATATCTTTTTATAATTATTTTAATTGTTTTAATAGTCTTTGCAAAATTCGATTTGTTTGTGCAAATTAAATTTTGCACAGAGCAAGGTGGTTGGGTTTTGTTGCAATTATCGATTGGGGGGGGGGTTTCTGCAAAACCCTAAACCCGATCGCCGCCCTGTCGTCGTCTCCGACTAACCTCCGACCAAAACCCTAACCCTAATCCTAATCTAAAACACTAATTCGGCCGACCTACTTAACCTATAAAAGCCTCCGACCCCCAACCCTAACCCTAGCACAGCGCCGTCCAACCCCATTTTCTTCTCCGACGATCATCGGAACCCTAGATCTACCCTAGGCACCTCCCCAGCCGTCGTCATCCTCTCCAACCACCGTCGTTCGGTTCGCCTTGACGAGACGAACTCGGCTGGATTTTCTTAGGCTGCCCCGACTTCTCCTCCGCCGTGCAACTCCCCCGAACGCCACCGCCTCTCGGACACGTACGTGTCTTCTAGTCTCTCGTGTCGCATTGTGTCTCGTGTTCATATCACTGGACTCGCCAGGACACGAGAAACCCAGTGATGGGCATGGACACGGCTAGTTCGAGTCGTGCGTGTCGTGCACGACCCGGACACAGAATTCTATCATTCTTCGTGTCCTTAACTGTCAGGACACGAAGTATATGTTATCGGGTTTAAAACCCATTAACCTAAACTATAATAAAACTAACCCTAACCCTACCCCTATCACATAACCCGAGCTGACTCCCTGGCCAGTCCGAACATGATTAAACCCCCTGTCCCCCCTGGTCGAGTTCGAGTCCCGCCTTTTTTTTCTTTTTGTTTTGTTTTTAATTTATTTGTTTATATATATATATATATATATATATATATATATATATATATATATATATATATATATATATATGTATATGTATATATGTATATGTATATGTATTATGTATGTATGTATTATTATATATATATTGTTATATATATAATATAATATATTTATATATATATATAAATATATTTATATTTAGTATTATATATATATATATATATATATATATATATATATATATATATATATATATATATATATATAATATATATATATATATGTATATATGTATATATATATATATATATATATATATATATATATATATATATATATATATATATATATATAATTGTATTTGTTGTATAAATATGTATATATTTTCAAATACAATTTTGGTGCAAAATATTATTATGTATAATTTCACAAGTTATTTTATTATATAATTTTGTGACTTGTATATTTTGCCACTTTAAAATATATTTATATACATATTTAAATTCCTGTATTTTATAAATCATGGCCAATTGATGTCCAAACCTACCATGGGTTTTGGGCCCAATTGTGTCTAATACATTCAGAGTCTGTACAAGTCATATTGGACTTGATTCATGGCTTTGGGTCCCGTATCTGGACTTTGGTTCAATTTCGAATACGTGGACAAAATAGTAAATAATTAATTAATTATTTTCCAGAAATTGTTACTTGCTGTTTTTTAATCTTTATATATATTTTAAGTGTTGTAAAAATATGGGAAAATTTTTATTTAAATACTATGTTAATTTAGCTAATTTATTTTATTTATCCAGCATTTAATAAGTAATTTTAGCATTTTATTAAAATAGGAAAACAGAACTCATTTTCAGGATACATATGTTTTCTGATTTTTAATAAATATCTATGAGGATTTATAAATCCTGAAAAATTATTATAAATTTCTATAATTAACAAGGATTATTTTGGTACTTTATTTTATGTAAAATTGAGCTTTTTGTCTATCTCAAAAATTACTGGAACACAGTGTACAGTTTGATTTATTTATTGAATAGTTACGACTTGCAATATTTTGTGTTGTTTTGAGTTATTGTAGTATTGGACCACCCCCTACACTAGTATTAAGTTTCTAGAAAGTTAGTTTGGGTATTGTGTCACCCCACACCGGTCTCCTATGCTAAAGTCATCATTTGGCTAGGTGTCCAGTCAGAAAGTCGTGTCGCACAACTAGTGTCTTAGTGTTTAACTTAGTATGAAAACTAAGTTTATGTATTATTTCTACAGTGACGAGTCACCAGGCATCTCTAGCATTTCTATCACTACCTTGCTTTGCTAAAGGCAAGTACCTCTACAAACTTTACATACTGCTATAACAATAAACTGTGATACAACCATGTTAAATGCTGATCTTTGGGGTAGCAAGTTAAATCTTCACATGTTGTATTACTTTTAGTCTCTACCATGCTTAGCACAGTATTCATCTCTCACATGTTTAAACAACGGGTTAAGGGGAAACAGTTAGTAGTGTACGTGATCATGCCCCCCTTCTCCGTATGTATTTACCGAGCACTGTTACATTATATATGTTACTTTGTCGTATGTCTGATCACGCGTTTGTGTATGGACATACACCGATGCCGTTAAGGGTACATATGTACACTTCAAAAATTTGATATGTACCACTGTACATCCTGATTACCTATTGACTGATCACTCACCTACTACAGTTTTAAACTTTAAAACAAATATTTATTGCCATGATGAAATGTATCTAAAACTGGATAAAACAAGATGTCATTTTATCTCTTTCCATCACATGATTAGTATTATATGTTTGTTAGAATCAGTACTTGCTCCCATCCTGACAGGATAAACGTTGTAGGTATACTTACTGAGGAGGAGTTGCTTTGTGATTCCTATTATGGAGTTGCTGCCAAGGACCAGGCTTTATCTTACGAGGATGTACCTGCAGGGAAACTCGTCTAATTTGCGTAGTTGCTCGGGGTTCCGCGAGTAGTCATATTGTTAGACTATGTATTTTGTGACTGGACCTGTATCCAGCTTTACATTATGGACTTGTACTTGGAACATATTTGTATACGAGACGACTTTTGTGTTTGGAACATTTCTGACTCCTTATTACATATAGAACTATTAGCACACTTTCATCTTATCTTGTTATTCTTTAGAATAGCTTATTATGCTTTATCTCAAGCGTAGGCTAGACATGACTCGGTCCGGTCCAACAATTTGGGTAGCGGATCGTGACACAGGCTGCCGTCGTCGCCGCTCCCCGCCACCGCTTCCCTTTCTCCCTCCCTACCACCCCGGCCCTGCTCCCCCACAGCAGCAACAGCGACGAGCAGGTATGGTGGCACGCTAATAGTGGCAAGCAGCTGCGGCGGCGGCTGTTGTTGTTGTTGTTGTGGGTGTTGGCTATGGAGGATCGAGAGCAGGGAAGGGGGCGGTGGCGGGCGGGGGAGGGGAGCGGGGAGCGGCGGCAGACTGCCCACGGAGGAGGGGAGAGGGAAGAGAAAGAAGACAATAGAAGAGACATTTTGGTCAATTTTTCTTGCTCAAAGCAGTTGACCGTCAATTTCTGACGGATTCTGCCAAAAGTGGGGGGTCTTGTACATTATGGAAACACTGTGAAGTACACCCTTAAATATGGTAAATAAAATGTGGACAAGTCAAAATTTCTCAAAAAAATATAACATTTTAAACTTTTATCATTAACTTACTTTTCCAAAAATAAAATAGAGCAATATCACACGGAATCAGTATTTTTATTTACACTCTGACATGTGCGGCACACGAATTTTTCCCTTGCAGACTCGTGTAAATCTTTTTCCAAACAAGACGAGAATGAAAAAAATATAGAACAAAAGAGACAGATTAAAATATTAAAAACTTTATTATACTATAAAGTGTTTACAACTTGTTGGATTGTGAGGAGCAATTGAGACTTATTTTATTAGGATATTTTAGCAAATAGTCTCATTGAAAATATAAAAACTAGCATATACCATCCTTATTTTAAAAAACTAGCAAATATTTCCATTCATTTGTAAATCAGCCACAATTTTGGTTAAATAGTGAGGGTATATTTTAAAATTTTATTTGTTCCATGCAAAGAAATGGATGCATTTGCTAATTTTTTTAAAAAAAGTGGAGGTATATGCTATTTTTTATATTTTAAATGAAGACATTTGCTGAATTATCCCTATCTTATTTATAAGCTCCCAAGAGCCTTACATAAAATTTCTATGAAAATAATCCTACCCCTAAAATGTTTACATATAGAAAGAAAAGTCTCACAAAGTTAAAGTTCAAAAGGATTCTACTATGTCCTAGAGAATTCTAAAATCTTTCAACTAAATTTCTATGTTGTGTAGAATTGTCTTGATGTAGCAAAAAAAAAAAAAATCTTATAGGAGACAAATAAGTTTTATTTTAATTCCTAGGATCTAATAAAATCCTTTTCTTTCCATTCAGCTGTGAACATGCGCATAAACTCTCTTGATCCTTTTATTTTTCTTATTTATTGTTCTAGTTTTTCGGATAAATTAAAGAGTGTACATGAGGTAATGTTGTAAAAAAAGGGACGGTGATTGAGTCGATTTTTTTTATAGCTAAGACTGGAAGTCAACTGGAGTTCAATAAACTTGGTTTAATTTGGTTCAAATAGATAATATATCTCTATTTATTTTTTGGTTTGGTTTAATACAACTATAAGGTCTCTCAAAACCAAATCAAGAACCAAAAGTTCCAACTATCACATGATAAATATTTTTGAGTTTTTTTTAAAAGAAAATTAAAATTGGTCGGTTCAATTGTAAACCGGTTCGATCGGTTAAATCCGGTTCTGAAAAAAACCGACGGTTCTTAAAACCCTGGTTCACATAAGTTCGAACCGATTTTTTGACAAAACCAGTTAGATCCGGTCGGACTGTTGGTCCGATCCGGTCCGGTCCGATTCTGACAACACTGACATGAGCTGCTAGCATGAGTATCTTCATAACGAGTTTAGCTATAAATTACTTAGGCAATTGAGCTTTGAACAGTAGACTCCCATAGTCCCATTGACCTATTTGTATGTGAATTGAACTAAACAAAGCATTGTTTTAAAAAATCAGACCGGATCAGCCCACCGGAAAGTTAGACCGCCGAACCATTTAATCCAGTTAGATTTTAAACCGATTTGATTTTGATTTTTGACTTTTATTTTAGACTTAAATCCAATCAAAATTAATATGTTTGCTTCTTGATTAATTCTACTATGACAAATATGCAGAACTTCTAAGTAGTATATATGTAATTTTGTACTATATAATATATTTAATGTAAGATTAAACATATATATCTGGTTCAATCCGGATTAATTCACTCGTTGGACCGGTTTGACCCAATCTAGTGTTCTAACCGGTCGATCTCCGGTCCTATTTTAAAAAATTAAAAAATAAACTTTGGGTCTCGAATAAGTTGTCAAATTTGTATTTGGATCTCCATAATCGATCTAATTAGTAATTGAATCTTGGACCAACTGTTGGTCCTGTTGGAAATTTTCTTCAAAATTTTGGATTAAAATCTGCAAGAAAATTAATTAAATTAAGTTACCGGCCTCCGGGGAAGTCGCGCACGAAGCACTGCCCTAAGAGTTAGTTCGGGTCTATGTGCAGACTGAATCCGAACGCCCCTAGTGGTAAAATCTTCGCTCCACCGGAATCTCATTGCCGCACACAACGTCGAGAGAATGACCCCGACTTAGCTCCGCCCAGAGCAACAAATGAAGAACAATATTTCAAGAGGGAAAAGAATTTGAGAGAGAGAGAGCTTTCGCAATGATCTTTTTTCCATGTCAAAGAGAGGAGGAGGAAACCTCATTATATAGACTATTGCCAAAGGATAGAATAATAAGGATATTAAAATAGCCTATTAAATTTTAACGTTATAAAAATTGTAGCACATGATAAAAATGTGATACATTGAATCTGGACATAATTCAAACATTTAAAAGTTATAGAATAAATAAATTGTAACGATTGAAAATAAATGATGAGAAAATTTGTTTTTGTAAATAGTGGCAACAGCTACAACAATCCCCCCAAAAAAAAAAACCAAGTTCCGAAATAATAGAGGAAAGAAACGAAAAAGGAAAGTTAAAGGTGAGAAAGATTTCTGGGCAGTTGAATACTATGCATAAATGAGATGGAATACAGCCTTGAATCTCACATAGTGACTATTGTCTTTGTCTGAAGAAGAGCTTGATGGACTACGCCTTGAATCAATCTTCTTGAACCAGACTCAGAAATTAGCACACATAGTACGCTAGAGGTACTTGGGTCTATCGGGTGGCACGTTTGATTGGCCATGCGCACTTTTACACATTCATGAGAGTTGTCTAAGATCGCCATGTCTTATAGTCGCGGCCATCATGACCTCTCATATAGGTAAGTCCTCAAGAGTTGGTGATAGGAATCAACCTTGCATATCATGCTTGGACTTATTAAGAGTTTTAAAACTCACCCTATCCATATCACAAAAGAAACACTGTCACCATAGGGATGGGATATCAATGTACACATGTACAGCCTCCTGGGCTTTTATTTTAAAGAGAACTTAATCTCAAGGTCAGTGTTCCATAATAGTCACCTAGTCCAGCTTGTTTCTTTTAACACCCAGTTTTCCAAATGAGGGTATTTTGGTCATTTTTAAAATTTTGGGAATTATTTTGGATTTATTATTATTAATTATAATTATTAGAATTTTTAGTATTTTGATATGGTGCTATTCTAGGCTTTGACTAGTGTTGACCTTAGGAGACTGTCCTAGAGGCTAACCTAGGTCATGACTACTTGGTTAGGTTAAGTAACCCTAGCTTGACCCAAGTTAGTGACATCAAACCAATTAGAATTATTTTGGGGAAATTAGGATTTGATTTGATTAGAGAATGGCTTGTGATTTCACAAGTCATGACTTGTGACTTAGCCTTAAAGGCCCAACCCAATACTAGTGCAACCTAACCCTAGCCCATTTCAGCCCATGGCTGACCACATAGGGATTCTCCCTCTATTTAATCCCCTCCTAGAAATTAGGGCTAGCCTCCATTAGGAATTTTCCAAGTTTGAGAAGAGGTGAGTCTCCATCTTCTTTAATCCATAGAAATTCCATTTCAATTCATTTTTCCCCCAAACCAATTGCAATAGGACCTAAATTTATTATTCTTGCTGTTGGTATTGAGTAATTTCAGGGAGGAAACAATTTGAAGGAGTTTTGGTGGTTTGAGGATCCTCTCATTTGGGGCTTTTTGTTGTATTTCAAATCCCTAGGTAATATTCTAATCTACACCATGTAATTGCTGTTTATTTGCATATCTAGGATGTCCTAGGCCTAACCTAACCGTAGGTGTAGCTAACCCTAGAATTCGAGTTCGATACGTGTCCGTATCGGACACGTATCAGTCCTTGTATTAGGTGTTTGACGAAATGCCCCAAAGGGCATTTCGATTTCATTTCAGCATTGTAATTGAATAGAAAATTAGGGTTTGATCTCGCTTATGTGTTTCTAGTATACTGAGCATATATTAGTGTCGGGTCGGGTCGAGTCGCCACAGACACGTGGACACACGGGTGCACGCACGTGCGCGCGGGCAGGGTGCTTGTCCTGCTGCTCGGGGCTGTTTGCTCTGTGCACACGCCACTTCGACTCATAAAACTCGACACACGTATCGTACTCGTAACTGACACATGGTTCCCCAAGTGGCACGACCCCTCGTATCGTGTCGGACACGGAATCACACGTGCACTGTGTGTGCACTGTACGGTTCAGTACACTGGGTTGTTTCCCTGTTTTCAATTCGATTTTAAATGTTTAAATTGTGTTTTAACTTGCTAATTTGATCCTAAATATGATGTGTAATCTATATTAGATTAGTTTACATGATTGGATTGGGTTTAATGTGGAAATTTGGTTTCGAATTTGGTGGAATGGCATAAACACTGAAACCATGTCTGATACTTGGTTTTTCTTCCCATTTTCCTAACTTTAAATTCCTGTTTATTTAATGCTATCACTGTTGAATGTCTTCCACATATCATTGTTCATGTTTAGTTCGTATTATAATTTGAAAATGGGCTTTTGGATTGGTAAATGGTATGTTAGACATTTGAGTTGATTTCGAAACTGAATTTTAACTGAGTTAATACCTGAGACTCTTCATTCCTGCTTAACTGAGATTTAGTTCCTGATTTCCTGAAAACCTGAGTTGAATGTTTATTTTCCAGTTCACCATTGTTGTTTGGACTGAACTGATTTTTTTTTCCTTTTTGCAACTGTACTGAAATGTTCCTATACCTGAGATTAGAATGGATGGTTTATCATTCACTGATTTCGTTTGCTTCTCACTATTTTTCCAGTTTTCCTACAAACCTGAGATGTTACCTTCCCTTAGCTGATATGGTGTTGGTTTGATAGTGTTCAGTTGGCCATGGACTGAAACTGAGTGATTGGGTGACTGTTTTAAAATGGGTATTTACACTATGGGTGATATTTGATTGGTTTCCTTCCCTGTTTTACATTGCCACTGTTTTTTTTTTTATTTCCTTAATGTCACACTGTTTTAGGATTTTAGATTTTATATTGTTTATAACTCACTGATTTTGCCTAAGATTTGCCACTGTTTTCACTCTCCCATACACACACACACATGAGGATGCATTGCTTTCCTATTCCCTGTCCTTTTTGTTTT
This sequence comes from Iris pallida, assembly GCA_029216955.1. Lineage (NCBI taxonomy): Eukaryota > Viridiplantae > Streptophyta > Magnoliopsida > Asparagales > Iridaceae > Iris > Iris pallida. The sequence continues at coordinate 12,573,129 of JANAVB010015600.1, forward strand.
CTATTAACACAAACCTCACTGTTTCAGGATATCTAACACACACCCAAGTGTCTAGCCTAACACACACACCCTAATGTATACACTGATTTTCCTATTCCCATTGTATCACATAATCATGTATCTCTCTAACACACACACATGCCTTAGTTCACACACATGTGTCACTCACACCCTAAAATTCTGTACACACACTCTATGAGACACACACATGCCATATCATACACTCTCATGTCTTCTCACACACACATACACATGTCATTCCCTATTTTCCTTTGTATAAGAGTATGTGAGTTTCATTTAAGGTATCATATGCTATGTGTGTTACCATATTATGTTAATAGGAATATATATAATGTATGTGTGATATACCTTATAGGTAACCTATATGCTCATGTGTATTTCTATAATACATTATATAAAGTTATCAATTTGTGTATTATTTTAGGTATAGATAATGTCATGTGGTCATGTGGGTTATGGTTTGATTCATAGGCATGGTATGGCCTATGGGTGTGGCTTGAATGCCTAGTTGGAGTCTAGATTAGACTTGTTTAGTCTTGTTAGACCTAGAATAGACTAGTTAGACTAGTATAGACTTGTTTGACTTAGGTTTGACTTGGTTGACCTAGTTTGACTTCTAGGGTTGGCCAGAGTTGACCAGAGTTGACCAAAAGTTGACTTTGATCTAGATTGACCTAGATTCATGTAGAACGCATTGTAGTGCATCTTATTACCATTTTGGACTTGTTGTGACTTGTGCTGTTCTAATAGGAGCCAGACACCACTCCTCGGACAGTATATATATTCTCCAGATTCTTAGGTTACATGCGAGTACATTCTCTGATCATTTCATATCTTATTTAGGATTATATTCCTGCTTTAGATTACTTTACATGATGCTGACACGTTGGAAACACGGATTAGTACTATATGGATCTGGTTGTGCGATGTTATCCCCCTTAGCGGATACATCGGGTATTCGTGTTCGTGTACTTTATCGTGAATATCGTGTACTCCTTGTATTTGTGACATTCGTGTACGAAACGTGTGAATCTTGTATAATCATGTATTCACATGACCTTCGTGTACAATAACATAACTTAGCTAGATCCTTGTGTATTGATTGGGGCGGGGGAGTAGAAGTGGTTATGTATTCAATCCAGTAGATTACTCGTGTACAAACCTCTGTAGATTACTCGTGTACAACATCGTGCCGTCTACATAACCATCTTGTGCTCTGAATCACTAGACACTGTTAGTTCTCTATAAACTATAGCTATTTATTTACAGTCTTCCTGTTTATCATATTATTTCTTCAGATCCTGTATCTTACTCTCTAGCATATTTATATTTCCTAACATGTTATGATTTTGTTGAGATGTACTGTACTCGCTTCCGTCCTGACTGGACCTGTTGAAAATTTTACAGTGAATGATGAGGCTCTGGTGTCTACCCCTCTTGGTGCAGCATTAGACATCACTAGTGACTTGGACCTACTAGCAGTGGATGACACTTCCTTAGACTAGGATGTCTTTACTTTTCTGGATCACTGTATATAGATTCTGAGATATTTTGGGATATGTATTTATTTTAGACACTTAGAATTCTGGATCGTATTTCTGTGCTTTCATTCTGGATATTTATCTATCTATCTTCATCTTGTTCTACCTTAGTTGTGATTGAGATATATTCTGTTATGTCACCCCCATTCGGGGAGTATAACTGTTTATTACCTTTAACTGTTAGTTGTTGTAACTTAGGACAGCGTTCTACCGCCGACACTGCGGCGTAGACTGGGCGTTGTTACGTCTCGTGCCCTCACAGTGGGTGCGGGTCGTAACACGTTTTTAGTGGTGGCCCACGCAGATCGAGTTTATGTAGTGGTATTCGAACTAGAGTATCACTACATCCTGCAGTAGGATTAGGATATATTTTTGAAGGTACTCAATCACAGTTAGGATTCCTTGAGAGATTCCTGGGACGACCCTTGAGAATCTTATTTAAACTTCAATTTGAAATCCTTCCCCTTGTTTTGTTCTCTCTCACTCCTTGATCATTGAATTTGATTTTTTTGGATCGTTGTTGGTTTTGATTTTCCTATCGAGATGAATTTTATGGCCTGAGTTACGATATTTTCTGATAACATATGTTGACGGGAATACAGGGATGGTAAAATGTCTGCTTGATTATAGAACCTGTAGTTTATCGCAGCAATATTAGCTGGCGTGGCGGAAACATAGAGACCTGACTTCGGATGTACGTATCTTGGTTATGAGATTTGGAATTTCTTACCGCTATACTAGTCGGCATAGCGAGAATTCCAGACGACATGATTATAGAGGTGCATGCCCCAGATATGGAATCTATCGTTTATCGCAGCCTTGCTTACTGACGTGGCACGGACTCTGAGTAACGTAATTTTGGACAGACGCATATGATTATCAGATTGTATCTTGAGAAGGTTTTTAACATATCATCTCTATCGTACCATTCTGTTGTTATAAATTGTATTCCATCATCAAATAGCTTAGGAGTAGGAGTATGAGTAGGAGTAGCTTAGCTGTTATTATAAATCTAGTGTAACTTCTTGCTATTTTTTTTCTTCCTAATACAATGAATCGATGATTTTGCTAGACCTTAACTTAGATTTGATATTGTAACTCTGGTTTCAAAATGGTTCCTCCTTTTAAACAGATAAGCAGAACAGATTTTATCATTATTTTTTTTTCTTGCCATTATTTCTTATATTGCCTTAAAATATATAAATGTAGTAGACACAGATGCTTGCCTGACACGTATGCATGTTACACTTGATTACCAACCTGTCTGAATGTACATTAATATGTTTTTGATGTTAATTTCTCAAAATTCCAATATTCCTAATATAGTACAGTATCAGTGACTAGTTCTCCGTTTCCCAGATTAATTTCGTAAATTAAATTTAAATTTCATGTTATTAGTTGTTGTTTACATTACTACACATATATGTTACATACAGGGGTTCAAGTCTTAAAGAAAATTGGTTGAGTTTTGTGTTGAATTTGTCAAATCTGAGACTGTGTACATATTAAACCTTTAACCCTGGATTATAAGTGTTTAGTTCAAATTGCAGTTTTAAAATGTAATGTTTTGAGCCGTATACATTGTTGTGTGTAGGTATATAATGTTAGGTTTCATACTCTTACATGTTAGGTTGTGGTTGTGGTAAACATTGAGTTGGTTTTGATGTTCGAATTTCTCCAAAATTTTGAAAACTGAATACATGTTAACATTTTTTTTATATTGCTTTCAAATGTGTAGTTCAATTTCAGATATAATATGTAATGTTGGGCTAAACTGAAAGATCGAACCCTTATTTCAGGTTTTAACCCATGTACACTTGACACTCTACACTAATGTTCACAACTGCCAAGTAAACCTAACCCTTCATCTCTATGTTATGTTCATATAGCTATATAGATACACATATGTATATGGTTAGCCATGCATGTTATGAGTAAATAGCTTGTGCCTTGTAGACTGCTTAACCAATATGCCATGAATTGTGTAACTTGATAGCTATAGTTGAGACCCAATCCTCCTATACACTTTCATGTATATTTCACACAAACCACATAACATTTACATAATGTTAGCTTTTCCTTCTCTAACACTCTCTCTTTCTATATATATTATATTGTGATTGGATTCAATACTATTGACTTTCATTCCTCAAACTTTTGGTTTTGATTTTTCTTAAATAGTACCCCTTTATAGATGATTAGTAGTTATCTTATTTTATTTTTCATAATTACCAGTTCTCAGATAGAATGATAGACTGCCTTACAGCCTTGATGATTGTTGTGTTTTTATCCTTTCCCGTATGGTACCCATGACCCGAGCCCGTCGTCTGAGAGCCGCTGCAGCTCCGGATAGGACTAGGAGCGTGCTTCCACCTCCTATTGCTCAGGAGGTAGTGACCCCTCAGGCTGACCCAAAGGTAGTGGCACCTCCCGCCATCGAGGAGGTGTTAGCATCCTTACCAGAGAGTTTTCTTCCACCTCCTGTAATTCAGGAGGGAGCTGCAGTCTCATCTGAGACCAAGAGTCCTTCCCCGCCTCCTCCTCTGCCTCCAGGAGCGGTACCCCATACCATACCCTCGGCATGTTTGTTTCCTGACGGAGCTCATATATCCAGACTTCTCCGGATGTGTTGGAGACACAGAGAGTTCAGGCTGAGATCCTGAAGGAGCAGGGCCGCGGGATCCAACTGCTGTAGGATTTGGTACATTCAGGAGGAGAACCTAGTTCTAAGAGGCCGATGAGCAGTGTATACCCAGAGCCCCGTGAGCACCCAGACTATCAGCCTAGACCAGCCTACCCAGTCCAGACTCCTGTTCAGCAGAGGCCAGCTGAGAGAGTGCCTACCTGCACCTTCTGTAAGAAGCCTGGACATGTTTAGGGCTACTGTAGAAAGAGAAGAGGGGTGTGCCTGTTGTGTGGGTCGGCTGCACACAGGCTGCGAGACTGTCCTGCTGCACTTATCCCAGCCAAGGCTCCGCCTTCGGGAGGGAGTTCCAGCCACCAGACCTAGTTGGAGGTGAGTCCTTGACCTATATCATAGCCAGTCTTTGATAATTGATGCACCCTACCATAGTGTTGTATGTTTTGATACCTTCTGATTGCTTTTGATCTAATATGACTAGAATGGCTAGATGAGACCTCAGACTGTTACCACTTACCAAAATCCTATATGTTATCCTTCTAATTGTATGATTTAGATAAGTTCTCTTTGACCTTGATTGTTTGGGTTGACCTAGAAGGGGTACGATCATCTTAATTTCGAGGACGAAATTTTTCTAAGGTGGGTAGGATTGTAACACCCAGTTTTCCAAATGAGGGTATTTTGGTCATTTTTAAAATTTTGGGAATTATTTTGGAATTATTATTATTAATTATAATTATTAGAATTTTTAGTATTTTGATATGGTGCTATTCTAGGCTTTGACTAGTGTTGACCTTAGGAGACTGTCCTAGAGGCTAAACTAGGTCAAGACTACTTGGTTAGGTTAAGTAACCCTAGCTTGACCCAAGTTAGTGACATCAAACCCATTAGAATTATTTTGGGGAAATTAGGATTTGATTTGATTAGGGAATGACTTGTGATTTCACAAGTCATGACTTGTGACTTAGCCTTAAAGGCCGAACCCAACACTAGTGCAACCTAACCCTAGCCCATTCAGCCCATGGCTGGCCACATAGGGATTCCCCCTCTATTTAATCCCCTCCTAGAAATTAGGGCTAGCCTCCATTAGGAATTTTCCAAGTTTGAGAAGAGGTGAGTCTCCATCTTCTTTAATCCATAAAAATTCCATTTCAATTCATTTTTCCCCCAAATCAATTGCAATAGGACCTAAATTTATTGTTCTTGCTGTTGGTATTGAGTAATTTCAGGGAGAAAACAATTTGAAGGAGTTTTGGTGGTTTGAGGATCCTCTCATTTGGGACTTTTTGTTGCATTTCAAATCCCTAGGTAATATTCTAATCTACACCATGTAATTGCTATTTATTTGCATATCTAGGATGCCCTAGGCCTAACCTAACCGTAGGTGTAGCTAACCCTAGAATTCGAGATCGATACGTGTCCATATCGGACACGTATCAGTCCTTGTATTAGGTGTTTGACGAAATGTCCCAAAGGGCATTTCGATTTCATTTCAGCATTGTAATTGAATAGAAAATTAGGGTTTGATCTTGCTTATGTGTTTCTAGTGTACTGAGCATGTATTAGTGTCGGGTCGAGTCGCCACAGACACGTGGACACGCGGGTGCACGCGCACGCGCACGGGCAGTGTGCTTGTCCTGCTGCTCGGGACTGTTTGCTCTGTGCACACGCCACTTCGATTCATGAAACTCGACACACGTGTCGTACTCGTGACTGACACGGGGTTTCCCAAGTGGCACGACCCCTCGTGTCGTGTCGGACACGGAGTCACACGTGCACTGTGTGTGCACTGTACGGTTCGGTGCACTGGGTTGTTTCCATGTTTTCAATTCGATTTTAAATGTTTAAATTGTGTTTTAACTTGCTAATTTGATCCTAAATATGATGTGTAATCTATATTAGATTAGTTTACATGATTGGATTGGGTTTAGTATGGAAAATTGGTTTCGAATTTGGTGGAATGGCATAAACACTGAAACCATGTCTGATACTTGGTTTTTCTTCCCATTTTCCTAACTTTAAATTCCTGTTTATTTGATGCTATCACTGTTGAATGTCTCCCACATATTATTGTTCTTGTTTAGTTCATATTACAATTTGAAAATGGGCTTTTGGATTTGTAAATGGTATGTTAAACATTTGAGTTGATTTCGAAACTGAATTTTAACTGAGTTAATACCTGAGACTCTTCATTCCTGCTTAACTGAGATTTAGTTCCTGATTTCCTGAAAACCTGAGTTGAATGTTTATTTTCTAGTTCACCATTGTTGTTTGGACTGAACTGATTTCTTTCCCTTTTTGCAACTGTACTGAAATGTTCCTATACCTGAGATTAGAATGGATGGTTTATCATTCACTGATTTCCTTTGCTTCTCACTGTTTTTCCAGTTTTCCTACAAACCTGAGATGTTACCTTCCCTTAGCTGATATGGTGTTGGTTTGATAGTGTTCAGTTGGCCATGGTCTGAAACTCAGTGATTGGGTGACTGTTTTAAATTGGGTATTTACACTATGGGTGATATTTGATTGGTTCCCTTCCCTGTTTTACATTGCCACTGTTTTCTTACTGATTTCCTTAATGTCACACTGTTTTAGGATTTCAGATTTTATATTGTTTATAACTCACTGATTTTGCCTAAGATTTGCCACTGTTTTCACTCTCCCATATACACACACACATGAGGATGCATTGCTTTCCTATTCCCTGTCCTTTTTGTTTTCTATTAACACATACCTCACTGTTTCAGGATGTCTAACACACACCCAAGTGTCTAGCCTAACACACACACCCTAATGTATACACTGATTTTCCTATTCCTATTGTATCACACAATCATGTATCTCTCTAACACACACACACATGCCTTAGTTCATACACATGTATCACTCACACCCTAAAATTCTGTACACACACTCTATGAGACACACGCATGCCATATCATACACTCTCATGTCTTCTCACACACACATACACATGTCATTCCCTATTTTCCTTTGTATAAGAGTATGTGAGTTTCATTTAAGGTATCATATGCTATGTGTGTTACCATATTATGTTAATAGGGATATATATAATGTATGTGTGATATACCTTATAGGTAACCTATATGCTCATGTGTATTTCTATAATACATTATATAAAGTTTTCAATTTATGTATTATTTTAGGTATAGATAATGTCATGTGGTCATGTGGGTTATGGTTTGATTCATAGGCATGGTATGGCCTATGGGTGTGATTTGAATGCCTAGTTGGAGTCTAAATTAGACTTGTTTAGTCTTGTTAGACCTAGAATAGACTAGTTAGACTAGTATAGACTTGTTTGACTTGGTTGACCTAGTTTGACTTCTAGGGTTGACTAGAGTTGACCAAAAGTTGACTTTGGTCTAGATTGACCTAGATTCATGTAGAACGCATTGTAGTGCATCTTATTACCATTCTGGACTTGTTGTGACTTGTGCTATTCTAATAGGAGCCAGACACCACTCTTCGGACAGTATATATATTCTCCAGATTCTTAGGTTACAGGCGAGTACATTCTCTGATCATTTCATATCTTGTTTAGGATAATATTCCTGCTTTAGATTACTTTACATGATGCTGACACGTTGGAAACACGGATTAGTACTATATGAATCTGGTTGTGCGATGTTATCCCCCTTAGCGGATACATCGGGTATTCGTGTTCGTGTACTTTATCGTGAACATCGTGTACTCCTTGTATTTGTGACATTCGTTTATGAAATGTGTGAATCGTGTATAATCATGTATTCACATGACCTTCGTGTACAATAACATAACTTAGCTAGATCCTTGTGTATTGATTGGGGTGGGGGAGTAGAAGTGGTTATATATTCAATCCAGTAGATTACTCGTGTACAAACCTCTGTAGATTACTCGTGTACAACATCGTGCCGTCTACATAACCATCTTGTGCTCTGAATCACTAGACACTGTTAGTTCTCTATATACTGTAGCTATTTATTTACAGTCTTCCTGTTTATCATATTATTTCTTCAGATCCTCTATCTTACTCTCTAGCATGTTTATATTTTCTAACCTGTTATGATTTTGTTGAGATGTACTGTACTCGCTCCCGTCCTGACTGGACCTGTTGAAAATTTTACAGTGAATGATGAGGCTCTGGTGTCTACCCCTCTTGGTGCAGCATTAGACATCACTAGTGACTTGGACCTACTAGCAATGGATGACACTTCCTTAGACTAGGATGTCTTTACTTTTTTGGATCACTGTATATAGATTCTGAGATATTTTAGGATATGTATTTATTTTAGACACTTAGAATTCTGGATCGTATTTCTGTGCTTTCATTCTGGATATTTATCTATCTATCTTCATCTTGTTCTACCTTAGTTGTGATTGAGATATATTCTGTTATGTCACCCCCATTCGGGGAGTATAACTGTTTATTACCTTTAACTGTTAGTTGTTGTGACTTAGGACAGCGTTCTACCGCCGACACTGCGATGTAGGCTGGACGTTGTTACGTCTCGTGCCCTCACAGTGGGTGCAGGTCGTGACACTTCTATCTATTGAACCGACTTCTTGGGATCACCAGTCAGACTCGGTTGGGTTGCCACTGCTGGTGACTATACTATGGGCTTAACCCCATCCCCCTCGATGATTCTATGATCAATGTTCTAGACAAACTCTTCGTCAAGAGTAAACAGACTCTTCGTTAAGAGATCTGTAAGTTCTTTATGACTTTTATAGTCAAGAATAACATTTTTGCCATTTACGCTCTTTTAATTTCTTGAAATGCAGCTGCAGGTACCTGTTCATCTTAGAATTCACAAGATCAAGCTTTTAGGATTTCTTTAGCATAATTAAAAAAAAGATACAGAAATATGTATATCATATATATAGACAATAAGATTTCTAAGCTATTCGGCTTCTGTACAGGTAGTGTCCAAAGTTATTATTTCAGAGTCCATAGTACTTTTGGCAATGATAGTATGTTTACATGATCCTCAGGAGATCGCAGCTCCTGCTAGGGCAAAAGTATATCCAGTTGTAGATTTCACATCATGTGAATTAGTTACCCAATTAGCATCTGAGTAACCTTTTATGATATCAGGGTGTCTAGAATAATAAATTTTATAATCTAGAGTACCTTTAAGATATCTAAATACTTTGTCTAATGCAATCCAGTGTGTCTGATTTGGGTTACTAGTATATCTACTTAGTCTCCCAATATCAAATGCAATATCAGGTCTAGTCCTATTTGTTATGTACATAAGGGACCAAATCATTTGTGAATATCTATGTTGTTCTATAGGTGATTCTTCATTCTTCTTGAGAACAACATTACTGTCATAAGGGGTAAGGGTATGTTTCTTGTCAAATACTCAAACTTTTTTAGCATTTTCTCAATTAAATGTGCTAAGGATAGAGTATAGCCCTCTTTTCTTTTGGACACTTGCATTCCTAGGATCAGATTTGCCTCTAGGTCTTTTATATCAAACTGGTTAGATAAATAATTCTTAGTGTTATTTATCAGTTCCAGTGAAGATCCTAGAATAAGGATATCATCAACATACAAGCATAAAATAACACAACTTCCATTTGTATTTTTAGAATACAAATATTTGTCATATTCATTTGGCACAAAACCAAATTTTATAATGACTTTGTCAAATTTGTTGTGCCATTGCTTGGGAGCTTGCTTTAGGCCATAAAGAGATTTTACTAATCTACAAACCTTGTTTTCTTGGCCTTAAGAAATAAAAACTTTCAGGTTGCTCCATATATATATATATATATATATATATATATATATATATATATACATATATATATATATATACATATATATATATATATACATATATATATATATATATATATATATATATATATCTTTCTCTAAATCTCCATTTAGAAATGCTATCTTTACATCCATTTGATGGATCGGCAATTCATGAATGGAAGCTAGGGCTAGGAGGGTTCTGATAGAAGTGATCCTAGCTACAGGAGAGTAGGTATCAAAATAATCTAGTCCTTTTTTCTGGGTAAATCCTTTGGCTACTAATCTAGCCTTATATTTCTCTATGGTACCATCGACTCTAAGTTTTTTCTTGAAGATCCACTTACAACCTATGGGTTTAGTACCTAAAGGAAGGTCTGCTAAAAACCAAGTATTGTTCTCCATAATGGAGTTGTACTCATTGTTAATAGCTTCTTTCCAGAAAGGGGCATCGGGAGAGAATATGGCTTCTTCATAAGTTGAGGGATCACCCTCTATCAAAAATGTGAAGAATCCTTCTCCTAAATTTTTTCAATCCTTTCTCTTTTACTCTTTATAGGTTCTATGACTTGTTCAGATTGAGAATTAGGTATTTGATCAAGAGAACTAGTAAATGGAGTAAGAGAAGGGTTGGAGAAAGATGAAGAGGTTCTATCCTTGAAGGAAAAAAGTTCTCAAAGTAAACTGCATCTCTAGCTTCAATAATTGTGCTATTAGAGATTTTATTTACTTCAGAATGGGTTACAAGAAATCTATTGGCATTGCTATCTACGACATATCCTATGAATACAACATCTATAGTCTTAGGTCCTATCTTCCTCTTTTGGGTTCAGGAATTCCTACCTTAGCTAGACATCCCCAAACTTTGAGGTAATTAATCCTAGGGGTTCGACCTTTCCGTAACTTATATGGTGTCTTATCATTAGTCTTACTGGGTATCCTATTAAGAATATAACAGGCTGACAATAAGGCTTCTCCCCAAAGATTATCAGGAGTACCTGAGCTAAGAAGCATGGCATTGACCATGTCTAACAGAGTGCGATTCTTTCTTTCAGCAACTCCATTGGACTGTGGTGAATAAGGAGCAGTTACCTCATGAATAATTCCATGTTCTTCACAGAAGTTAGTCATATCATTTGAGGTATACTCTTTACATAGATGTCTAATGTAATCTTTCTATCTGGCTGGTTCTCAGCTTCGAATTTATAGACCTTGAATCTGTCTAGAACTTCATCTTTGGTCTTTGTTTGCCATTAAAATCTTTTGATTGTAAATTTTAATTACAAACAGAACAGTGTTACAATGAAGGACTTAGACGTAGTCCTAGGAGTACACTTTTGTTTATCTGGGTCCCTTGTGCCGATGGAGCGAGTGGTAATGCGTTGACTCCGTTGACGATCTGACGACGGTTCTCGGTTCTCTGAAGGTCTGAGTTGCTCTGGGTGCTGGAGCTTGCTGAGAGGAGGAAGACGTTGAGTGTCTGTATCTGCCTCTCTGTATATATATGTCGGTGGTTGTGCGATGTGTGTGTAGGTACATAAGAAGGAAGTGATCCCTCTATTTATAGTCTTGTAGGCTGGCTGCTCATGCGCGCATATGCAGGATACGCCTGTTTGTGGGGATGCCACGTGGTGATAGCTGATGGAGGCGCATGGACGATGCACTCTGATTGAGGAGTTGAACCCTTCTAGTTGCTGTCGTGGGCTGCGGCAGAGCTGACACGTAGCAATAGAGAGAATCTTTCAGTTGCTGAGATCTTGGGTGATTAGCACCCCTTTATAGGCTGAATCAAGTCAAAGGACGCGTGTCGTAGGTCCATGGCTCAAAGATCTCGGATTTGGTGGGGAGTGATCTCATAGGATGTGCCTGGGATTGGACGCATGAAGAGGCTTTGGCTCGTAACCTTTAGGAGTCACGAACCAGTCGGGATGCATGGCTTTTGAGGCGCATGCGGGAATTCAGTAGTGACTTTACTTCTGTCTTTAGGGATCAGAGAAAAGTCTGAGGCGCACGGCTTTTGAGGCGCATGCAGAGATTTAGGCGTATGGCTGCGGAGGCGCATGCGAGATGGTTGGGCGGCCACGTGGCTTGTAACCGCCGGAGGAAAGTACTGATGATGCTGACGTCGGCGACGCTTCGTCTTCTGAAAAAGCTGTCAACTGTTCAGTCCTCGGGAGACGTGCTGCCAACTTTGTCAGACTTCAGCATTTAATGTTCTTCGACAGGTGATGGGCTGTTGAGTGGGTGCATCGATCTGCGTTCCACTAGGCGCATGGGGATGCATGGGGCGCATTCTCGTAAGGCGCTTGGTGCTGATGGCGCATCTGTATGATGCGCGGTCTTTATTGGTCCGTCTGTTGAGTTCTTCGAGTCATTAATGCCTCTCTGACTTAGCTGAATTCGAAGGGGTGAATTCATCATCATGAATACAAGTTCATTGCACTAACTTCGGGAAGGTTGCCCCTTGGCGCATGGGTTTGATTTGCCCTGGCCTATGAATAACAACAGTTTGAGAGAGTTTTGTTGTCTCTCCCTTGACTTCTCGATGAAGATGGATTCGACTGATCCTCCTTCTTGGCAAGACGTTGTACTGTGGGTGATGGTTCTCCTTGTTCGAAGAAGCTTTGATGGTGAACTCCTTCAGAAGATAAGAGCCCCAGGCTGGTAGATGTGCCTGTGTATTGACAAAGAAGTGATTCACTCCGACGGGGCAGAGTGATGCGCTGGGAGACAGGCACAGCATGTTGCAACTGCTGGAACACAGACTGCCTTGGTGGTGGAGCCACTGTGTTACGGCAGCAACAGTTGATGACGATCGTAGCACAAGTGTGCCCTGTGAGGGGCGTATTATGCTTGTCGGTCGGCTCTCCTGATCGGCGTTTGTGAATGATCACATTACGTAAATCGTTAGAGGAGAGTGCCACCTTCACACCCCCATCAGGTGCATGGCAAGGCCAAGCGTCGGGGTGGTCAAGTGAATGTTGCGCCCCTTGATCCAACACCAAACAGGCGCTCAGATCAGTAGTAGGGGTACAGCACTTAAAGTGACTTGAACGAACCTCGGACGCACAACCAGTGGAGGCGCGGGAGTTCAAGACCACAGGGTTGCCTTGCTCGACTTGGTTGCGAACGCAGTAGATGCGCCCAAGCGAGATAAGGACTTTGAAGGTCGGCTCGTTTCTGGCACAGAAGCACCCGAGTCGATCTTGTACAGCTTACCATCAGCAGCGCGCATGATTGTGAGCGCATGCTTCTGGTTTGTCATTGGCATAGCACGTTTGAGGCGCATGGCACGTGCCGCCTTAGACTTCTTCGTACCAGCCCGCTGGGATGCATAGTACTCAGAGTCCAAATTATCCTCGCCATGACAGCGAGTGAAGAACTTGCAGCCAACCCAGAAGAAGAGAAGAACTACTGCAACTTTTTGTGGCTCGAATGGGCTCCCTTTTCTTTATTTTATTTTGGTGCCCTTTTCAAAGAAGGCAAGAGGACTCTATATATAGAGTGGAATGAGACCTCTCTTCTTCTCCTTTCCGATGTGGGATTAAAAGCAAGATCCCTTCTTTTTCATGCTTCTACAAGACCCCTTTTAAAGTTTTTAAAACTTTTAGACAAGTATTAAAATACTTTGAACAAGAAGCATGAACAGTAGAGCTGTTTAGGTGTGACAATCCTATCAGAGGTAGTATGGACGTGATAGGTTTGGGTACTTCCACTGGGGAATTTATGTGGACTTATCATCCTTGGCGCACCTTGGTTTTAGGTACAGATAATAAGTTGAGAGTGAGAGAGAGAGAACCAACATATTTACTCAGATGTAGTATGGACATGGTAAATATGGGATTGATGGTAGAGCTTTCCTACTCAGAGATGATATGGACGTGGTAGGAATGACTCTGGAGGGAGATACGCAGAACTACTCAGAGGTAATATGGACATGGAAGTTTCGCTGGGGATGTAATCCTTTACTTTTAAATAAAGAATGAAGAGTTTTGTGGTGTGTTCATTTTTGCTGTCGTGAACTTGATGATTTGTGTGGACCTATTATCTTTTGTGCACCTTGGTTTTTAGGTACAGATAATAAGTTCGAGAGAACCGACATGTTTGCTCAGAGGTGATGTGGACGTGGCAAATATGGGATTCAAATGATGGAATCTTCCTACTCAGAGGTGTTATGGACGTGGTAGGAATGACTCTGGGGGATACGCGGAACTACTCAGAGGTAATGTGGACGTGGAAGTTCTGCGATCAATGTACGGCAACGCATGGGTTGTCTGTACGGGATGTTTACTCAGAGATAATGTGGACATGGTAAACATGATGGGTAGCGTAGTCTTACGGAGTATAAGATTCCGCTTTGTAGGGTGTAGGGGAATAACTCAGAGGTAATGTGGACGTGGTTGTCCTTCTACTGGAGAATGCCACGGAACAGCTGGGTTCCGGAAGCGTAAGATTTTGTGGAAGGAAATTGTATGTGAGCCCTGATGTTTGGGTCCACAGACTCTCTTGTTGGGTGGAGATAGAAGTACATGTCTGAAAGATGTCAAGAGTAGTACTTCTTTAGGAACTTGCCATTGATGGGCATCATGAACAAGTCTCCATTGGGTTTGGCGAGGCGGTAAGCACCGTTTGAGTATACCGTCTCTATGATGAAAGGTCCCTCCCACTTGGGCTCGAACTTTCCTGGTGTCTTGTGAGTCAACACCATCGGCCTCCTGACTGCCAGAACCAGGTCGCCTACTTGGAAAGTCCTCTGCTTGACCTTCTTGTTGAAAGCATGTGATATACGGGCTTGATAGAGTTCGATGCGCTGTTGAGCTAGGAGACGTTTTTCGTCAAGTGCCTCCAATTATTGCAGACGGCGACGTTGATTGTCTTCCTCTGTTAGTTGATTTGTGATCGCTACACAGAGTGAGGGTATCTGGATCTCGAGAGGCAGTTCCGATTCGCTTCAGTAGACCAGGAAGAATGGTGTGTTGCCTATCGGGGTCCGTACCGTTGTGCGGTAGGCCCAAAGGCATTCGCCGAGCTTTTCGTCCCAGTCGCGTTTGTTAGATGACATGACCTTTTTGAGTAGCCTGACAATAGTCTTGTTAAATGCCTCGGCCAATCCGTTGGCTGCCGGATTGTAGGCGGTTGATGCCACGTTTTGAATGCGATTCTTGTCACAGAATCTGCTGAAAATATGGCTGATGAACTGAGGACCGTTATCGTGGATAATCCTCCGGGGTACCCCGAAACGGTAGATGACATGGTGCTTGATGAAGCTGACCACCCTAGAGCTCTTCACTTCCGCCAGTGGAACTGCTTCTGCCCATTTGGAGAAGTAGTCGGTGATGGCTAGGATGAAGCGGTGTCCCCTTGATGAAGGAGGGGTGATTGGTCCTACAATGTCCATGCCCCAGGCTTCAAAGGGCCAGGAGGCGACCATAGGATGTAGTGGTTCTGACGGTGTATGGATGAAGTCAGCATGAAGCTGGCACGCATGGCACTTTTTAGCATAGTCGACAGCGTTGGCTGCCATGGTTGGCCAGTAGTAGCCCATGCGTCGCAGTCGATCCTGCAACTTAAGTCCAGGTTGATGGGCCCCGCAGGTTCCATCGTGATCTTCTCGAAGGGCTTCGGCTGCTTCTTCGTTGGACAAACATCGAAGGAGAAGTCCATCGTAGGAGCGTCGGTACAGCATTTTAGTAGCTGTATCGTAATAGAATCGAAGGGAGCGCCTCCTGAATGAGACGGCTTCTTTCGGGTCCTCTGGGAGAATTTTGTAGACAGCGAAGTCGATGAACGGGAATCTCCAGTCTCGGACATTAACACCAGCACCTGTTGACATGGCATGGGCCATTCGTGAGCATAGGTTATTTTTAGGACAGACCAAGTCTCGACCCACTACCGTGATGTAGGGTTGAGTCCCGAGGGGTGCTGCCAATGAGGCTACGAGGCCAGCCAGAGCGTCAGCCTCCAAATTTTGTAAACGAGGTACATGTTCAATGAAGAACTTGGTGAAGGTTGAAATGATATTCAATGCAACTTCATGGTAAGGAATCAGATCTTCATGGCGAACTTCGTACTGTCCTTTGATCTGGTTAACGACGAGTTTTGAGTCGCCGTATGCTTCCAGATGATTCACCCCCAGCTGTTGCGCCAGCTGGAGTCCCATGATGAACGCGTTGTACTCGACAACATTGTTGGAGCACGGCTTCGAAAGGGAGTAGGCACGCTGGATGACCAGCTGATCGGAGGAGACTAAGACTATCCCCACTCCTGCGATGATTTGGCCTTTGGGGCCTGTTCTTGAAGCTCCATCGAAAAACATCCGCCAGACGGAGCTTTCTTCGGTGACGTTTGATTCTTGGACCTCATCCGGGATGTCTTCATAGAGTCTGAAAGACTCTGGGATGGGGTGTGCAGCTAAAAAGTCGGCCAGAGCCTGACCCTTAACGGCTTTTTGTGGAACGAACACCATGTTGTATGGCGTTAGCAGGATCGCCCATGTAGCTAGCTGGGAGTTTAATGACCCTGGCTTCGTCATGAGAACTCTGAGTGGATTGACTCGGGAGATGACATGAATTGTCTGGCCCGAGACATAATGGCGAGTCTTCTGGATGGCAAATACCAAAGTCAAACACTCTTTTTCAACCGGGTTGTACCGGTGTTCGGCCCCGATCAGTGTTCTACTGAGGTAGTAGATAGCTTGCTCATAGCCTGTATCGCTGTTCTGAGCAAGCAGAGCACCGAGAGAATGATCCATGGCACGGACGTAGAGGAGAAATGGTTTGCCGATGACGGGTGCCACCAGGACTGGCGGGCTCGTCAAGTAAGTCTTGATGTCGTCGAAAGCTTTTTGGCATTCCTCTATCCAGACGTAAGAGACTCCCTTCTTCATGAGTTGGGTATGTCATGACCCGCACCCACTGTGAGGGTACGAGTACGTAACAGCGCCCAGCCTACGCTGCAGTGTCGGCGGTAGAACGCTGTTCTAAGTCTCTAACTAACCATCAACTCATGCAGTATATAGTGTACTCATCATGATCAACTCCGAACGGAGGACAAGTATAAGATATGGTATAACTCAATCACAGTCTAAGCACGATAAGATAACACCGAATATAACTAAGAAATTGAAGACAACAAACTACTAATAAAAATAACAACAAACTCAAACAATCTCAAATACATCTCAAGTCTCAATCTCTATATACAACTCCAGATCAAAACAGGAAACTAAAACAAGACAGACTAACTAAACTCCCGATCACTCCTGAGTGTCGGGGCCATAGGTAGCTAAGCCATCTCCTGGTCTGTAACATGTAGGGCATGTGTCCTCAGGGCAGTCATCTGTAAAATTTTCAACAGGTCCAGTCAGGACAGGAACGAGCACATCTCATCTAGAAAACCCAAGTAAATGACAGAGAACTATACAGCAGTTATAGACGGTTATATTGATGAAAATGGCAGTTATATTCAGGTGATGGTAAGAAAGAGAGATAAAGTGCAAAGAAAGTAAATACTAAACAAGAGAAGAATCATAGCAATGAAGACTGTAAAAATAGAACTAGCTGAACCAGGGTAATATGATATAAAGTCCAGACAGAAAATGTAACCAGTATAAAACCTATGTAAATCCAGTACGGGATGAATCTAATACAAGATGAATCCAGTAAGGGACGATTCCAGTTATAGTGATCAACGATTCCAGGGTGAGTCCAGCCTATACTCTAGCAGTGTGTTTTAAAATACCGAGTTCGACATGTAAACGACTGTAGGTAATACGGCACATCACACACCTAGCCGGGTGTGAGATGGCTATCATTCCAGTAGATTCCAGTTGGGAGATTCCAGATTGGGATATGTCTACATGTCTTACTCTAGTATTTCCCCTCCCAGCAAATGAATCCAGAATTCCGACACAATGATTCAAGATGAGTCCAGCCAAAATATAATGATACCAGTAAATGATTCCAGTTAAATGATTCCAGTAGGTGATTCCAGTAATAGAAGCCAGGGATGATGATACCAGTAATAGAGGCCAGAAAATAAAAGTGTGTCGTATACATGAATCCAGAAATATCCACACGTGTTGTAACAGAGAATTGCATACAACTAACTAGAACTGAAGTACAGTAATTGACAAGTAAATAAGAGAACTATCAGAGAATGTACTCGCCTGCTACTCTGAAAAGAGTAGTATAATATCAGATGTCTGCACCGGAGTCACAATGTCCTAAATAGAACAGTACAGGTTATAATATGTTTAAAACAAGGCAAATGATGGTTATGATACAATCTACCTGATTTCTAGGTCAATCTAGGTCAAAGTCAACTCTAAGTCAAACCTGGTCAACTGTCTAGGTCAGACTAGGTCCAAGTCAAACTTGGTCAACTCTGGGTCATCCCAAGTCAATACTCTAGTTCAACTAGGTCAATAAGTCAATTTGGTCAATCCTAGCCAAATGGTCCACTATTGGTCAAACTTGGTCTTAACTAGTCTAGTCTAGGTTTGGACACCAAATCCTATATTTGCTAATCCCAAACTCTAACTATACCATAACCAAGATCATATCCCAAACATCATCTATGCATACCATGACATACTCTACATCAACATGCAGCCATGTCTAACTACAGAACATATACCTATATATATCATATTATTATATTCAAGAATATAGATAATGTTTATATACATATATTGTGATAGGGTAGTGTGGCATACCCATGTGTGTGTGGGGGTGTACAACAACAATGTGGGTGAAAAGTGTCAAGTGATAGGAACTGAATAATGTACATGAAACTGAGATTAAATCTCAGGCAATGTGGCAAGGACAGATTTTCATTCAACAACTTACCACAACCACTAATCAAGTTTTCTACCAACTCTCATCCTCATATACATATATACATACTCTTAATTTCAGAACTAGTTAAACACTCAATCTCAGGAACATATAGGAAATGGATGCAAGAGATGAAGTGTAATGTGTAGTAAAGATGAAGGAATTCTCAGGAATTATGTGTCCAATGTGTGTATGTATGTGTATAGAAATCAGTGTGATATTGAAAAACAGTGTTCACATATTGATTTTCAGTTTGTGTGTGTTTGTCTAGATAGTTAAAACAATGTGTGGCAGTCTAAAAATCAGAGAGTGGGTGAACTAACATGGTGGCATGAAAACAAGTTTGTGTGTGTGTGTGTAAGCAATGCAGTGGTGTGTATATAATCTGAAAATAGCAATGCATGTGACAGTTAAGATATATCCATCTAAATTCGAAAAAACCCAATTCTCCAATGCCAATCCTAACCCAACTCATAATCGTACATTGCAATGATGGAAGGATGCCAATGTCAAGTAGTGGGAGAAAACCAGTGTGTGTATATGTATAGTGTTTAAGTGAAACTGTTCTCAGGAAACAGTTCACTTCAATGTTCAAATTCCTATTCTCTAATACAAAACCCAAACTATCATAACAAACCCAACTAGCAGTATATATTACATATGTAGGAATCAATTCAGTGATTTAAACATCATTTTAAAATCAGTTTTAGAAAGGAATCAATTCAGAATTTCGAATAAATACACATGGTATCAGATACACAGGCAGCCTCCCCTAACCATTCAAAATCCTATTTAACTATGCAACCCTAAACCAACTTACAAAAACTAATTATCAGCATCTATTACACATGTGGGTGAATATACATGACATTTAAATAGGAAGAAATTTGTTTAAAAGGGAAATGAACTCACAGAAATTTAAAAAACTGAACACCTATAACAGTTATTCATTCAAACCCATCTCAATGTTCAAAAACCCCTTTCTTAACTCAAAAGCCAAATTGAATCGAAATATTTCATTTCCAAATACTAACAATCATGTGGTGTTATAAAACAGTGAAAAACATCATTTGAATCCCAACAATTACATTTAAACTAATTTGATTTCTGAAACCTGGGAACAGTATCAGAGTTCATGCTCGACTCATCTCAATCAAAACCGAATCAACACCCCAATCAAATCAGCAAAATTTAAGGTACAAATGTGAGCTACCATGCATACGTGTCTAGGGTATCATTTCGTGTCCACATGATTGGACACGAAGTGTCCAAACAGTGTCTAACCCAAGTGTCAGTGTGTGACTGAACTGTGCATAGGCACAGCCTCGTGCACGTGTGTTGAGTCGAAATGGACTCGACATAGTGTACGAGACACCATGGGCACGTGCACAGGGATAGAAGAGTCATAGGGCTAGGTCCTAGGGTACCTGAGTCATGTCCAAGTTGTGTCGTGTCCGAGATTCGAAGCCGTATCAGTGGCTTGAATTTCGTGTATGTGTGTGTCAAAAATTTTGATACGAGCGCGAGAACTTCCTCGACTCGCAACCAAGTGCCACGAAACTTGGTGAGGGTCGAGTCAGACATGGGACCCATCACCTCACCAAATTACACGTGTCCTAGTGGAGTGTCGTGTCCTGTGTCAGCCCCGAAATACAGGGGACGCGCACAGTGTGCACGAGCAGTCACGAGACAGTGCGGCCTCGATATCTTCGCGCACAGTCGACGAGGACTCGTGAAATTTTGTGTGGGTGATGTCAGTGATTGCACACACGTGCCCACCAAAAATTGTGCCATGAAAATCCGTGTCGTGTCCTATAGGACACTCGGGCAGCAGGGGACTGCACGAGGCCTGTGCTGTGTCCCGTACGTGCGGTACGTGTCCGATTTGGACACGAAAAGTGCACAAAACCAACTCAGTCCTCAACAATATTAATGTACACATCAAGAGCTTCAAAATCATATAATTAGTTTAGCAAAAATCAAAATTAAAAACCTTAGAGGCATTTCATCGAACACTTAACATACACTACGACACGTGTCCGATACGGACACCAAACAGACACAAAATTCACCCAAATTTCAGGGACACCTAGGGGACTCCTAGATCTAGCCCTACATGCAAAGAAAACCGAATTTTAAATCAATTTGAGGAGTTTTACCTATAGGTGCAAATTGCAAGAAAAGCTCCAAATGGGGGGTGTTCCTCTTGATGGCAAAATGCTCCAATTGAGCCCAAAACTGAGATTAACCTCCAAAAATATTAAATATACAAAAATTAGAACCTAATGCAAAAGACTAGGATGAAAAAGGAGATCAAATGAATAAATGGGAATTTTTGGAAGGGGGAAGAATACCTCTCTTTTCTCCAAGTGTTGGAATGATAAAAAGAGGCAAGCCCTAATGAATAAGTGTTTAAATAGGGTGGGGATCCCTATGTGGCTGGTCATTTAGGGTTTGGTTAGGGTTAGGGCTTCTAGTTATGGGCCATGGGCCAAGTCATAAGTCATTAAGTCATGAAATCATAAGTCATTTCATTAAACCATAAATCATGAAATGATTTCACTCAAACTAATCCTCCTATTCCAAAATTAGTCTCTAATGACTAAAAGTAGGTTAACCTAAGTTAGACTAGGGTTACAATAGCTAGGGTTAGGTTCTAGACTAGTCTACAAGTCTCTATAAGTCAAAGCCCAAACTAGGAATCACCAATTCAATAAATCATTAAATAATTCCAATAAGTCAAAATGACCAAATTATCCCTTGGCTCAAAATGATAATTAAATATCCTAACGACATGGTTAGGCTCTAGGTCATACAGTCTATAGGGTTTCACTGGCAGCACATCAAAATCACAAGTCATGACTCAAAGCAGTTTTTAAATAGTTTAAAAAAATTATTAAAAATCACCAAAAATCACAATATGATTTAAATATCAATAATAATTATTATAATTACAAATTTTCAAAAATACCTTTATCAGGAAAACTGGGTGTTACAGGGTAAAGGGTTGACATTTTCCGGAAAGGTTTTCTATAAACCTCCGGATGTATGCCAGACGCCCTTGCAGGCCTCGAAGTTCTCGGAGGTTCTTCGGAGGGTCCATGTCAAGGATGGCTTTGGTCTTCTCGGGATCGACATGAATGCCTTTCGCCGTGATAATGAAGCCCAAGAACTTTTTGCTAGAAACCCCAAGGAAGGATTTAGCGGGGTTCATCTTGAGTTGATGCGCTCGCATGAGATCGAAGACTGTCTTAAGGTCTTGTAGGTGATCTCCTTTGAGACGGCTCTTGACTGCGATGTCATCAACATAGCATTCGACTGTCTTGCGAAGATGCTGACGAAAGATGGTGCTCATAGCTCGTTGGTATGTCGCACCGACGTTCTTCAAGCCGAAGGGCATCACTGTGTAGCAGAAAACCCCCTTCGGAGTCCTGAATGTCGTATGTTTTGCGTCATCGGAGAACATCTTGATCTGGTTGTAGCCCGAATACCCGTCCATGAACGACATGCGTTCGAAGCCACATGTATTGTCGATCATCACATCGGTGATTGGAAACGGAAATTCGTCCTTCGGGCAAGCAGTATTGAGATCCCTGAAGTCGATACTAACTCGTATCTTCCTATTCTTCTTGGTGACAGGGACGACGTTGGCCACCCAATCCGGGTGTTGTTCTTCACGAATAAATCCGCTGGTCAGGAGTTTGTCTACTTCCTGATCGATAGCGTTTATGATGTCAGGACGAAAATGTCGCTGTTGTTATTTTATAGGCTTGGCATCAGGTAAGATATTAAGCCTATGCATCGCGATCTGGGGGTCAAGTCCCGGCATATCTTCGTAGCTCCAGGCGAAGACATTGATATATTCTTTAGCCACCTGGATTAAAGATTCCCGGTCTTCTCCTTTTAAGCTTTTGCTGATGAAGATGGGTTTGGAAGAAGATCCATCCCCAAGGTCGATATGTTCGACTTTGTCTTCGGTAGGGGGTTCGCGTAATTCAAAACGAGACTCCCACTGTTCTCCTAGGCTTTGAGCCCAGGGTTCTTCTTCGAAGAATTCTGGTATTTGATCTTCGCCTTCATCTTCTTGAGATTGTGCAGATATCATGTTGGCTGATAGCACTTTCTTGAAGACTGATCCGATACTGGTATCGGAATCCCAGGTTGATGCTTCGGATGAATAAGAATGTTCTAGTTCTTCTGCCTCCGAACTCTCTGGAGTTGACGGCAGCGTGACATAGCCCACCCCCCGTCGAGTTCGATGATAGTAGTCCAGCGGCTTTCCTTTAGGTGTTGAAAGCCGGAGAGGAAGACGTCGACCCTTGCCGTAGTTCAGGCCTTTGTTGCTTTTTAGGTCGTAACCCATCTTTTGGATGAGGTACTTTGCCTTGTCCGTGTACCAATAGACTTGTATTCTGTCGGTATCTGGTTCTTGTTCAGGTGGCGGAAGGTCTTGATGACGCTCGACTTTGCCGAAGATGATGGATTCTTCGTCTCGATTTCGCGGTGGGACTACAAAATAGACCCCTTAGGATGGGACTACTCGATTTACATGATGGACGGTCGTTATTTGTGTTTGCAACGATCGTAGAGCGTTATCTAATGTATACATGGCATTCTAATGTGGAAGACTAGAATAATTAAAAGACACTCTATTATTGATGAAACACGAGATTTTGTCTCGTGGGATTACATTATCCAGAGAGGGTGCATCTACATCAGCAGAGATATATTCCCCTAGCTCTTCATCTGTGAGTACTGGGGTTGGATCGGGAGAGTCCACCACAGCTTTGATCTTAGGATCCGAGAGGGCTATGTGGGCCTTCTCCGACAGCTTGGATAAGACAGATGATTACGGCGGCTTGCCCTTAAGACGCACCTTCAGAGGTGCCTCAACTGCGCCTTCGGTGATTGGTGCCTTCCCCTGTAGTTTTGCCCCAAGGGGAGCCGATGTTTGAGGCGGCTTTCCCTTGAGCCGTATCTTCAAGGGAGCTTCAATGGGTGTTCTACCTGGAGCAGTTGGTACTTTTCCAAGTAGCTTGATGTTCATGGGAGGCAACGTCTGAGGCGGCTTCCCTTTGAGTCAAATTTTTAAAGGAGCGTCGGGAATCATCTCTGGCTCCATGTCGGGCTCTGCTGCCGTTTCTGCTTTATCGTCAGTATCATTGGCTTCCTCCTCGTCGGACGACTTGTACAAGGTAGAATCAGTGAAGTAGGCTTCAACCCCCTTGAAAGGGTCAATGTCCGCGAACTCCGTCCGGATGATGTCATTGGTGGACACGTATTTCAAACATTGGTGGAGTGTGGATGATACCACCATGTACTCATACAGCCACGGACGACCCAGTAGGAGATTGTAGTTGACGTCGGCATCCACGACATAGCAAGTCACCTCGGTTCTGAGGTTACCAATATGGCACTTTAGCCGTATTTTGCCCAGCGGCTCGCTTTTGCTAGCATTGAAGACACTGATTGTTGTGTTGGAAGGTGCCAGTCAGTACATTGGGATCCCTAGTGTTGAGAGCAGTGTCTTCGGAATGATGCTAAGGGAAGACCCTGGATCGATCTGAATCCGCTTCACCTTGACCGAACCGATATACCCTGTATAATACAGCGGCCTGTTATGTCGGTTGTGCTTGAGCAGCATGTCTTGTTGGGTGAAGGTTATGTTGGGGATAACTTCATCTGCATAATGACAGTACGCACATATAGTCGGAGTATCCTCAGGCTGCTTGACCTGACTGATGAAGGACTCAGCATCCTTCAGGACTTCACAGAGAGCTTCACGAGTGTCTTTGGAAAGGCGAAGAAGCTCAAACAGAGATAGGGGGCAGGAGTACTGGCCAGTTGTGCCAGTATGTCGAAGTTGTGGGGTTTGGCTAGTCCCGAAGCATTCTCCTTTCGTAGAGGCTTGTCGAAATGGGCCTCTACATGCTTCTGCTTATTGGCTGCTGGAGGTTTGGATGGACCTCCTTCTTCGGTAGCAGGGGCAGTGCAGGGAGGCACCACCTCAATGGCAGCTTCGTCGGGTTGGACGTTCAGCTGCGAACGGGTTTGTACAGGAAGAGCCTCTTCTGCGGAGGAAGAGACCATGCGGCAAGACTTGATCTTCCTGCCCTTAGTTTTGGAGGCAGGGCGTACCTCCGGTTGAATAACCTCGGAGACGAGATCAGGGTGAACCCACAAGACCTCTCCTCGAGATGTGGTGAGTGGGATGAGTCCACTCACGTTGTCACGAGTAGGTGGTAGATTGACCACCTCCATTGTTGCCTTAGGAATGGGGATGACGCCATCTTGCGTTGTGGTTGGCGGCAAGGTGCCAAATTGGAGTGACACCAGGTTGGCCGAGACCGTTTTCTCCTCGTAGTCGACGGAGATAACATCTGCATTGATCATGCACTGGATGTAGTTTTTGAGGACGTAGCAGTCCTTAGTTGGATGTCCAACAAACCGATAGTAGTGACAGTACCTCGGATTGTCCACTTTCCCAACCTCGTTGGGACGCTTTGGGTCTGGCAACTTGATCTTGTCATCCTGCTTCAGTATCTCGAAGAGTTGCAGGGTGTCTTCATCGTTGAAAGAATAAACCTCCTTTGGCCTTGGTGCAAGTAGAGGCTTCTGATTCGGCGCTGATGCACCTTTTGAGGCATTAACAGTCAATGCCTGTTTCTCCTTCGTCTCTCGTCCCGGGTTGTTGGCTGTAGGCCGTTTCCCCTTGTCCTCAAAGGCAGGGAAACTAACTCCCAGAAGGCGAGCATTGGACGCCTTCTTTTCTGCTGCTTCGGCTTCGATGATCAAGGAACTCCAGTCGGGAGAAGAAGTAGATTTAAGCCAGAGTTTGACTGCAGGCAGCATGTTCATGCTGCAGGAGGAGAGGAGTGCATGTTCTGGCATGCCCGGGAGCAGTCTGAAGCAGGCCTGTCGGAAGCGTTCGATGAATACTCGAACTGTTTCCTTCTCTTTCTGGCGTATCTCTATGAGGGACGCCATTGTCATGTCCTTCCCGCCGTCGTAGAAACGGTCAAGAAAGAGACACGTCAAGTCGTCGAAGGAAGATATAGAGTTATCGGGGAGGCTGCAGTACCAGTCGTACGCCACTCCTTTCAGTGCCTCGACAAATATGCTGGTGAGTAGTGCGTCCTCCTTCGGGAGATGACCCGTTTGGGACTGGAAGTACGTCAGATAGCGACACGGAGAGTCCTTCCCATCGTACGGCGTCAATGTTTGTGGTTTATACTTAGGAGGATAAACCACTTTGTTCCATTCGAGGGGATAGGGTTGGGGGATCCCCATCTTCTGGCGCTCCTCTTGTCTGTTCTTGGACTCAAAGCGCTCGTGCAAGTCCCTGATCATCTTCACCACGTCTTCCGTGGAGCTGGGAGTCAGGGAAGGTGGTACAGCCTGGAGTTGAGCATTTGATGTCTCCGACATCCGAGGTGATTCGCGGCGATCTGTATCCAAGGATACCCGTTGAAGGGGTACGCTTGATTCTCCATTGGCCCCAGGGTCAGGACCAGTAGACGGTGTCCTGGCCAAAGCTAACCGTATCTCAAACACTGCTTGAGTCAGTGTTTGTATGGAGGCAGAGAGGGTTTTGAGTCCTCCCTCCAAGGTATCCATGCGCTGGACGAGGTCTGCCGGTGGCGCATCAGGCTCGACATTACCTCCAGTCATGTATACTGTCATGACACGGCTGGAGTCGGATGGATCAGTTGAGGCTTCGCTTTCGGCCTCGCTCTCTTGTAAGGGAGTTGCCTCTCCTGGAGCTTCGTCCTGGCTACCCCCAGCTATGTTTTGGAGGACACCCTCGTCTTCGGGAGTGTAGGTCCTAAAAAATCAAGTTGCACACATCAACAAAGTCATGAAGATCAAGAAATGCATCTTTCAAATGAACTGCACAGACATCAGATTGCACATCATACAGATTGCGCACACTAGACTGCGCACACTCTCAAGCGCGCAGGCTGACGTGGCAAATCATCATCATTACCTGACACAATCAAATCTTCTGACAGCTGACAGCATGAAGAACGAGGCGACTGTTTGTTTAATCGTGCAGCACGATGCTCGAGGACAGTTGGCAGCGCAATCGGCTAGCCTATCTGGTGCGCAATCCATATTGGCGCAATCCATGCCTGCGCAGTCCATTCCTGCGCAATCCAAAGCCAGCGCAATTCAGGTTGCGCACTCTATCAACACAACTGACAATATATACGTGGCATTCATGCCATCAATTGCTTATTACGTGGCAACCGTCTATGCACGATCATGCGTATTTCTATCAAATGATGCCATGTGTCCAAGACAGTTGGCCCATGATCAAACAACTGCCTACGCAGTCTATAGTTGTGCAATCTAATTCATGCACAATCCATCATGTGCAGTCTAGAATAACTAAAAGTTAGTTATTTCTAGAACTCTATAAATAGAGTTTCAAGTCTCCATTCAAGGGGATCACAGATCATAGATCAGAAATCACAGAGATTAGATATCATCACCAGAGATCAGGAGTTCTTGCCCAAGTGCTGCTGCATTCTTCCGAGGCCTTTGCCTTCAAATTTTCGAGGCTTTTGCCTTCAACTTCAACTTCAGAGGCTACCGTCTTCAAAGTTCACATCATCCAAGGGATAAAGCAATCGTCTTCTAGATTGGATTCCTACAGTTGTACCTTTCCTAGAATTCTTGTAATCTTTACAAAGTTTGTATCAATAAAGTTTTATACTTTTATTTTTGCAAACAAAATGGCGACTCTGCTGGGGACGACTTTCTCCTCCGACGAGGAAGTGACAACTCAATGTGACGTAGCGTCTATCGGGAAGACGCAGAAGACTCTGGTTGTGAAGGTCAACTAGACAGCCTATGAAACCATGATCAATTCTAAGACCACTCCTCGCACTGCAACCACTTCTGCCACGAGCAAAGTGCGCCCAGTGTGGGTCTCCAAGACTGCTGCGCAGTCCATCAACTCTGTCAGCAAGACTGCTGCGCAGTCTGCCAAGAAGCCTGCTGCACAATCTGCTGCAAAGTCTACAGTTGCTGCCACTAAGACTGTTGCACAATCTGTCTCTGTCAAGAATGTTGCGCAATCTGCTGCTGCCAGTGCACAGAAGACTTCTTATGCTGCCTTGTCAAAGTATAAGACTCCTCTGTCTCTGGCGCAGTTGTCTGCCCATCTTCCTGCGCAAACCAACACTCCAGCAACTAGAGTGCATCCTAAACACTCTGTGGCCAGAACTCCTGATGCACAAACCACAGTATCTGTGGCCAGAACCAGAAAGTTTTCTGTCAAGGACTCTCCTGCGCAACCTGCCAGTGCACCATCCACTCATGCACAAACCATGTCTACGCAATCCAAGAGAGACATCCCTTTGGCTAATCTTTCTTCTTCTCACAACAAAGGGAAGAGTGCTGCTCCTCTCCAATACCCTGCTGCTCCTGCACAATCCACTGGGGGTAGTCTTTTGGCTATTCCTCCTCCTCTCCAGAACAAAAGAAAAGGCCCTTTGGTCTTTTCTCAAACTTCCTCGTCCCATGACTTGGAAGACAACAGAGGGAAACGCTCTTTAGCTAACCCTTCTTTCCAAAACAAAGGAAAAGGCCCTTTGGTCTTTTCTCAATCTTCCTCGGTTTTTACCATTGAAGATCAATCTGAATGTGCTCCGGCATCAGTCAGTACAAAAACTCTTTCAAACAAGGATTCTTCTCTCCATGTTAAAAGAACTTGTACTGATCAGAGAGGTATTCTGCCTACTCCGGTAGCAGAATTCCAGGATCTCCCAACCCTCAAAATCTCCCGTTCAAGACAGGAAAAACTGCTGGTGTCTCAAACAGAAACCCCTGGGGGTGAGTTTGCAGATCTAAAAACTTATCTTAACAGGCCAACTTCGGTAAAACGCAAACAGCCAATGCCGAAGACCAAACATCATCAAAAGCAGACTTCCAGGATCAAGAATCCGGACACCTATGCTAATGAAGTGAGCACCTCCCTGTACACTCAAGGGACAAAACATTTGAAGAATCGGAACCATGTTCCGAATGTTATCAAAGAACATATCCCTCGAACCTTTCCTCGTCCCGTTGCTGTTCCTGATCTCCGAGAACACCTTAAGCAAAAACGGGACAACATCCCAACATCCCCAGTACAACCACTTGGACATCACTGTAACCACAAAGTTGTCATCAAGTGTTGTTGTCAAACAACAAGATGATCTGTCTTCGATCGTCTGAACTTTCCTAACTCTCAACCTATGTCTGAAGATGAAGACGAAGTTCTGTACGCCTCCGTCAACATGACTTCCAGAGACACTGGGGGTAGGAAGTGCTCCAAGCACGGGAAGCCTCGCAGGCCAAGACAACGGTATTTGGATTTACTCCAGGAATCTTCTGAAGGAGTATTTCAACATACCCGTTCCCGAAGCCGAAATACAATCGGTCAAAGGAATCTTCAAGATCCTTCTGAATGTCTTCTTCCTTCTCACTCGGGAGATGATTCTTTCTCAGATTATGATGCATACAGCAAAAGCTCAGAACAAACAGTGTCCTCCACTGTACCTAGAGAAGTGACAGCTTATGTTGTCAATGAAGATCCCGATGCTTCCAGTTCAACCAGCCAAGAACAAAGAATAGCTGCACTAGAAGATAAGTTGAAGACCATGGATGAAATGGTCGCCAGTATGCATTCCATCATTGTGGCTCAGCACACAGTACCACCGACCGTACTGCCTGCAAATCCTGAAATCATAGCATCGTCGGTACCTGTCAATGCTGGATTGGGGGTAGCACCTACTCAAATACCTCCTGTACAAGTCCAACCTACACCTAGTCAGTTAGGTGCTGGGGGTAGTGCTTATCATGCTGTTCCTCCTCCTAACACTGTAGTTCATCCCGCTCCTTCTACATCAGTAGAAGATGCCAATGAAGCTGTGAAGCTCCTGCGAACTCAGTTCGAAGCTTTCAAGGAGAAGGACAACTTGCAAAGATTGGGGATCAAGCAACCTTATCCAGTTGAATGGAAGGAAGTTCCATTTCCTCCGAAGTACAAGATCCCAACCATCTCGCTGTTTGATGGCAGCACATCTTCCAGTCTGTTCATCAACCACTTTGAGGTTATGACTGTCCAACTTCAACCAAATGATGCTCTTCTTACCAGAGTATTCGTCGGCTGTTTAGCTGGCGTAGCATACGATTGGTATAGAAGCTTGCCTGATGGTTGTATCACCTCCTTCTCTGGCTTAAAGCAAATCTTCTTGGAACGATTTTACGAGGGGATCAATGACATGACTATGTCAGCCCTCAATAAAATCAAACAAAAGCACAATGAAACTGCTGAAAGTTTCATTGAAAGATTCCGCCGGGAAGCTTTGAAAATGCCTCCTGGAACTCCGGCTGCTGTCACCATAGACACTTGTAAGGCAAATCTGTTGCCTATTATCAGCATGTGGACAGGGTCTACTCAATTCCAAGACTGGCCATCCTTTATTGTCAACGCTAAAGCAGCTGAAGTTAGCGCCGACAAATTCAAGCAGCTAGGGGTACAAATGTCTAACCCCGACCGGGATGAACATCAAACATCAGGTGGTGGCAATCGCCAAAACAACCGCAAAACAAAAGAAACTTTGAACATCAATTTGAATAAGAATAAAGAATCTTTGACGGTCAACGTAGCTCCTCCTACGTCCACTTCTACTCCTTTAGCACCTCTACCGAGAGAACCTCGTCCTAAAGTAGAATATTCCTTTGACGAGAATGACACTGCTAGTATCTTTGATTGCTTACTCAAAAGCAATAAAATTCAACTTCCAGATCCTAAGAAGCCCGATAAAGTCGGTAAGACTGATCATCCCAAGTACTGTGTCGATCACAGGTTCATCGGACATCCCACTCGAGCATGTTATGTGCTCAAAGGCAAAATCCAGGAGCTGGTCAACGCTGGCATCGTCACTCTGCAACAAGACAAGAAGACTGTTACTGCAAATATGGTAACAGTTCAGTTCGGTGATTTTCCTCCTCAGATGGTGCAACATGGTGTCATTCCTATTCCCAAGGCTACTCTTGAGATTGAGAATCTCCCTCCTCCACAAAGTGAAGGTCTTGTCCCCTTGTCTCTTGACAATGGCGAGATTATGTGGATTCATCCGGATCTTGCTTCAGAGTTTGAAGTTCCCTCTTCCTCCAAGAAGAAAGATCGCTCCAAGGACAAGACACAGATTTGCAATATGGTGTCTTTTGACCCCATAGTTGATGAAGAAATCTTGCTAGGCACCAGATCAGGGAAAGCCTATCTGAAGGATTACCTCGAAACTCAAGAGAATCCTACTTCTTCTTCTTCTGAGCCTGCTTCAGTACAGCCTGCTTCTACTGAGGATGTTCCTACTGCATCCTCACCGGTTGTAGTGTCCATTCCTCCCAAGCCGACGGTCGTCGACAAAGGCAAACAACAAGTCCGCTTCGACAAACCTTTGAAGAAGACATCTCCTTCCGGACTTGAGAAGCCTTACAACTTTGACATCTTGGCTCAGTTGGCCAATACACCGGCCCGATTGTCAATCTTCGAGCTCTTGCGCCTATCCAAAGAGACTCGGGAAACTCTGAGTGAGACTCTCATGCAGGCAGAAACCTGTCTAGCCCTGCTTAAAAAGCCAAAAGCAGAACCAGTCTCTTGCCTTCATTGTCATAGTATGTTGGAGTTAATTCCAAACATAACTTTCACACAAGATGATATGTTGATGGAAGATAACAGGCACGACCGTCCACTCTACTATACAGGATATGTCGACTCAATGAAAGTCGATCGTATCCTGATAGATCCAGGGTCTGCCCTCAGCATTATGCCAAAGACAATGTTGGATGCGCTGAAGATTCCAGTGTATAGCCTTTCCAGTACAATCACCACCATCCTTGGGTTTAATCAGGGAATGAGTGAACCTCTGGGCAAGATTCGTCTAAAACTCTAAATAGGCAATCTTCGCACAAAGGTTACCTTCTACATCATTGATAACCACGGTTGTTCCTACAATGCTTTGCTGGGAAGACCATTTCTGCACGAGCATAACATTGTCCCTTCGACTCTCCATCAATGTTTTAAATATGTTGATGACAATGGAGAGGTGCAAAAGGAGGTTGCTGATCTCTATCCTTTCAAAGGCATTGAGGCATACTGCAATGATGCACATATGTACAAAGACGAATTCATGAAGGTTGTCCTATCTCTGGACACTGAAGAAGAGCAAGAAACAGTGCCTAATGACACCCTCATCATTCCTGTCAAAGGGCGTGTTTCTCGTCCTCAATCCTCCAAGCCACTGGCTATTCACTTGCCAGTCCAGAAACAATCTACTGATGATGATCAGGACAAAAGGGAGCTCACCTCTTCTGAGCCACTTGTTATTGACTTACGTCGTAACAAGGATAAAAAGCAGCTCGCTTCTTCTGAGCCACTTGTTATAGATCTATCTCATAACAAGGAGAAAAGGGAGCTCACCTCCTCTGAGCCGCTTGTTATCGACCTCCATCGTAACAAAGCTAATCCTCCTCCACGTTCTTCTTCTCCCCCTCTTGTAATCAATCTGACTAAGCCTGCTAAGGCTAAAAGTCCTGCTGTAAATACCAATGTACAAATCAATGAAAAAGTACCTACTTTCCAGTATACTGATGTCACTTATCATGCTAAATGCTATTTAGATATGTTAGATAGCTATCAGTCATTTACAATGGGAGTTGTGCAATCTCTTCAAACAGAAGTTTCATATGAACACCCAAAGGATTCATATCGTATTGTTCCTGCTCGCAAGAAAGGCGAACGTCCAATACTTTTTAGTAAAGGACCGGAACAACAATTCAGCTATACGGATGATAGCAAAGTTAACGACACGGGGCATCTTCAACTCCGTCGTTACAGTCAACAATCAAAAGACATCGTCCGAAATATGGGTTACGACTTCAAGAGCGGCCTCAACTACGGTAAAGGTATAAAGACTCCTCTTCGTACGGCTGTTCCAAAAGGAAAGTCAGATATGTACTACAGCAGGACCAAAAGAGGTCTCGGATATGCTTCTCCTCCGATGTTATCCCCAGCAGGCTCCGAATCGGATAGCGAGGAACGTTCTAACTCTTCTGATTCCAGATCGTGGGATTCTGACACCAGCATCGGACAAGTTCATCGAATGACTGTATCTTCTAACATGGTCTCCGTCGAGCTTCCAGAAGGCTATGACGAGGATGTTGAAGAAAGTTCTGAAACAGATCCTTGTGCTCAACGAATGGATACCCAATGGGAACTCCGATTTGAACACAGAGAACCTCCTACTGAAGATCAATTAGTTCAAATTGATGTAGGAGAGAGCGGGTCACCTCGTCCAATATTCATCAGCAAGAACCTCCCATAGGCAGACAAGCAAGAACTAATTCTTCTGATTAAAGAATACATTGATGTCTTTGCCTGGAGTTATGAAGACATGCCAGGACTAGATCCCAAAGTTGCTACTCACAAGCTGAACATTCTGCTGAATATAAAACCGGTCAAACAACAACAACGGTGTTTCAAACCAGAAATGATGGACGCAATCGACGATAAAGTCAAGAAGCTCATTGCTTGTGGCTTTATCCGAGAAGAACAGCATCCTGATTAGGTAGCTAATGTTGTCCCAGTTCTAAAAAAAACCGGCAAAGTTCGAGTCTGCATCGACTTCCGGGATCTTAATGAAGCATGTCCAAAAGATGAATTTCCTCTTCCTATCACGGACGTTATGATCGACAATACCTGTGGGTTCGAAAGAATATCTTTCATGGACGGATTCTCCGGATACAATCAGATTTGGATGCATCCTGAAGATGAAAAGCATACTTCTTTCCGTACTCCTCGTGGAGTTTATTGCTATACTGTAATGCCGCTTGGTCTCAAGAACGCTGGTGTGACATACCAAAGAGCAATGAGTACCATCTTTCGAGATCATCTGCGCAAGACTGTCGAATGCTACGTTGACGATATTGCTGTCAAGAATCGTCTGAAGGAAGATCACATCCAAGACTTAAAAACTATCTTCAATCTCATGCGCCAGCATCAACTCAAAATGAATCCCACCAAGTCATTCTTGGGTGTCTCTAGTGGTAAATTTCTCGGCTTCGTCATTACCTCTAAGGGTATACACGTGGATCCTGAGAAGATCAAAGCCATTCAAGAGATGCGTCCTCCACGCAACCTAAAAGAGCTACGAGGATTCCAAGGTCAACTTGCGTACATCAGGAGATTTATTTCAAATCTGTCTGGACGCTGCAGACCATTCATTCAACTCATGAAGAAGGGTGTTTCTTTCGTTTGGACTGAAGAATGTCAACGAGCATTCGACGACATCAAGCGGTATCTCATGAATCCACCAGTCCTGGTACCACCGATCTCGGGCATACCGTTCTTAATGTATGTCCGTGCTATGGATCATTCATTGGGTGCTTTACTTGTCCAAAAGAACAAAGAAGGCCATGAACAAGCTATTTATTACCTCAGTCGTACTATGATTGGTACTGAACACCGTTATAGTCCGGTCGAAAAAGAATGCCTAGCACTTATGTTTGCTGTTCAAAAGACTCGGCATTACATCATTGGCCAAACCATTCATGTCATATCATGAGTTAATTCTCTTCGGGTACTCATGAAGAAGCCCAGCACACTCAACTCTCGGCTGGCTACATGGGCCATTCTACTAGCCCAATATGACATGGTATATGTTCCACAAAAATCTGTCAAAGGTCAAGCCCTGGCGGATTTCTTAGCAGCTCATCCTGTACCAGAAACATCTAAACTATATGATGAAATTCCAGATGAGACATTAGAATCTAACACAGTCTCCGAAGAATTTCCTACTTGGCGTCTATTCTTTGACGGAGCATCCAGAATCGGACCCAATGGTGCCATTGTCGCAGGAGTTGGAGTTGTCCTTGTTTCTCCGGACGGGTCAGTCATTCAAAGAGCCTACTCCTTAGATGAGCCTTGTTCCAACAACGTGGCAGAGTATAATGCTCTACTTATTGGCCTTCAGCTAGCCAAGCAAATCCATGTCGAGTATCTTGAAGTTTATGGTGACTCTAAGCTGGTTATTAATCATGTTAGAGGAACCTATGAAGTTCGCCATTAAGACCTAGTGCCTTATCATGAAGCAACAATCAACATGGCTACATCTTTCAAAGCCTTCTTCATTGAATATGTACGCCGATCTTGTAATACTGAGGCAGATGCTTTGGCCAATCTTGCAGCAGTCCTAGCCATCCCTATCAGAAGACAACAGGTGGTAGTCATCTCTAATCGAGAATTGTTCTGTGTCAAAAACAATCGTAATATTGAATTCAGTAATCTTATTGAAGTCAATGTTATCAGTAAAGATTAGAGAATTCCCTTCATCGATTTTGTAGTCCATGACATACTCTCTGAAGATCCCAAGGAGGCTACGAGTATTCGTCGACGGTCTCTCCGATTCTATTACAATCAGACTACAAAGACTCTCTACCGGTGGACTTATGATGGCTTACTTTTGCGTTGTTTAGCTGGTGATGAAGCAAAACAAGTATTGCGTGAAGCTCACGACGGTGTCTGCGGAGCACATCAACCTGGTCCTAAGCTACAGGATCGTATCCGATGTATGGGTTACTACTGGCCTTCTATGGTATCTGATGCCATCGATTATGTAAGAAAATGTCGAGCTTGTCAAATCCATGCAGATTTCATTCATCAACCATCAGAATTTCTGCATCCGACAGCTGCTTCGTGGCCTTTTGAAGCTTGGGGTATGGACATTATCGGTCCTATCAATCCTCCTTCTTCTAGAGGACATCGGTTCATATTAGCAATAACCGATTACTTCTCCAAATGGGCTGAAGCTATACCTTTGGCTGAAGTCAAGACTAGCAGCATCATCAACTTCGTCAAACACCATGTCATTTATCGATTTGGTGTACTCGACGAATCATCCATGACAACGGACCACAATTCATCAGCCAGAAGTTTACAAGATTCTGCGATGATCATCGGATTGACAACGTCGCTTCGATAGCCTACAATCCTGCTGCTAATGGATTAGCTGAAGCTTTCAACAAAACCATCATTAAGCTCCTCAAGAAGTTTGTATCTACTAACAAACGAAATTGGAGTGAAAAGCTTGGTGAATGTCTTTGGGCCTATCGCACTACGGTCCGCAATCCCACGGGCTTTACGCCTTTCTCTTTGGTGTATGGTTGTGAAGCAGTTCTTCCTCTGGAACTTCAAATTCCTTCTTTAAGGATTGCCGTTGCTAATGAACTCACTACAGAGAACAATGATCTTCTTCGACTTCAAGAATTAGAAGCACTCGATGAGAAGCGGCTATTGGCTCAACAGCATATTGAGTTATATCAAGCTCGCATCTCGAAGACTTTCAACCGCAAAGTTAAAGTCAGAGCCTTTCAGCAAGGAGAACTTGTTCTCACAGTAAGACGTCCTATGACAATGACTCACTTGAGTAAAGGCAAGTTCGATGCGAAGTGGAAAGGACCTTATGTTGTCAGCAAAGTCTTTTCAAACGGAGCTTATCAACTTTCAGAGTTAGATGGTCGAGTTGCAATGATGCCTATCAATGGCAAATTCCTCAAGAAATACTATGTATAAATATAACAGAAATTTATGTAAATATGATCAGACAATTCATAAATAAAGTTTGATTTTTATTTCATCATAAATGATGTTACATGATATCAAGGAAGGTCGCTATCGTCCTTCTCAACATTAGGACGCGGACCACTGTCGTCCTTATCAAAGACATAATCAGCAAAAGAGTCGAGGACATCCTTGCTCGAGCCTACCAGGAACTTGCAGGCAGCCATTCTCATGGCCTCTTC
Organism: Iris pallida; assembly: GCA_029216955.1. Classification (NCBI taxonomy): domain Eukaryota; kingdom Viridiplantae; phylum Streptophyta; class Magnoliopsida; order Asparagales; family Iridaceae; genus Iris; species Iris pallida. The sequence continues at coordinate 12,609,792 of JANAVB010015600.1, forward strand.
CTCTTCAGTCTTTCCTGGTTCAAGTAAGAAATCCAGGATATCCTGCGGTGGTTTGGGTGTAGATGAACCTTCGCCTGCTTCCGTCTGCTTTGGCTGGACTGGTTCGGCAAGACCTTCTTCAATGCCCGCTTCAACCTTTGGGGTGACTTCAGCCTTCTTGGATGCATCTCCGGACGACATCATTATGTTGAAAAAGTGGAAATGATCATTCCTTCCAGATTTTTGTTCTATTTATAGGCAGAGATTCTCAAGACAGTGAAACGATCCTTTTCTCTGACGGTTCATCCGTTCATCATCATCCGACGGTTCTTCTGTTCATTCACATTCATCTGACGGTTCGTCCGTTCATTCACATTCACCTGACGGTTCATCCGTTTATTCATATTCATCTGACGGTTCATCCGTTCATCATCATCCGACGGTTCTTCCGTTCATTCACATTCATCTGACGGTTCGTCCGTTCATTCACATTCACCTGACGGTTCATCCGTTCATTCACATTCACCTGACGGTTCATCCGTTCATTCACATTCACCTGACGGTTCATCCGTTCATTCACATTCATCCGACGGTTCACCCGTTCATCAATTCATTTGACGGTCCATCCGTTCATCCTGACGATTCATTTCGTTTATTTATCCATATCAGCAACTTGTCGTCCTCAATTAAGTTGTCTATTTGAAATAATAATATTCGACAAATTATATTCTGTCACGTCTACATTACCTCTGAGCAGATATAATGAATATGATTATTTTCTAAAAATCAAGAAATATATCATGTCTTGCACTTCTGAATATATTTTCTATCGCTATTATTTGTATCTGAATAAGATATGCAAGAAATAATAGAGCCACAATAAAATATCTTTTATTAATCAAAATTTAAGACATTACATAGCCTACAGAAAGACAAAAAGATACAAAATGTTCTTTCTACTGAGACGGAGGCATTATCAGATTAGTAATCTGTTGTTTCAAAATCTGCAACCGTTCTTCACGAGATGCCATTACTTTCCTCCTGGCCTCTTCCATCCCAGATTCTTCATTAAAAACGGGCATGGTCACTATTCGGCGAGTGATTTCAGTATTATGAGCTGCTACATACTCGTTTCTTTCCTGAGTTATAGCATCAATTTGTTGGATCGAAGTCTGATGCTCTGTAACTTCATTTTCTAGCTCCTATTCGAGACGAGCAATTTCTATTTTCAGCTCAGCAATCCTTTTCTCTCTCCTTTCAGCAGTTGAGATCACCGATTCCAACTTGGAATTATATTCAGCAGATTTTGTAGTATATGCATCCAAGAGGTTCTAGAGATTCACTCTTTCAATTGCAGCTGCATGAGCCATTTGTTCAAACTCTGCCTGCACTAAGGGTTCCACTTCCCCTTTGTTGACATCTTTATAGTTCTTCATGGAGATTTCCAGCTCATTCAATATATGGTCAAGGAAAGTGGCCTGAGCCTCATCACCTTGCTCCCGGATGGCCTTCACCAAGAAAGAGGTCAGACCTATAACCATGAAGAAATTAGCGTCTTCTTTGTCCATCATTCTATTAATCAGAGGTTCCAAGGACTCGAAGAAGCATTTGGTGAATGATTGGATGACAAGCTGATTAGTCGCCAGAGCACCAGGAGTTGCAGCTACTCCTGTTGATGACGAAGCTGCAGGACGCTCGATTTATCGTATCTGAACAACAGGCTCTTTGAATAAGGGAACCAAAGTGGAGCTGGTTGCTCCTCCTGGTTGTTCCTCTGCAAAATCAAATACTGTCACTTTACCTGTCATTGGTTATTGATAAAGAGAATCAAAAGTGAAAACAGTCTTACCATGAGTGGATCCAGTAATAAGCCTATCATCTGCAGGCACAGACTTTAGCTGAGCAGAAGTAGCTTCAGACGCTACGGCCTGGCTACTTCCTGCTTCAGAGCCACAAAATAAATGGCGGCTGCTACTGGCAATTGTCGTTGCCAATACTATGTCCATGCATGTTTGAGGAGCAGAAGAAGATCCGGGTGCTGTATGAATAAAAGTAATGATGTTAGATATCAAACTACTTATTAAAAGAAGATCGCTAATTTCATTACAATACCTTCGGGAGCAGCAACTGGAGTTTTCTCTACATCCACCTCTTCATCAGCAATCTTCTCAAGAGATCTCGGCACCACAACCTCCTTTTCAGAAATCAGAGTGTCTTAAGGGGATCTCTGGATCTCAACATTCTCTTCTAGATTTTGTGTTTCATCAGCAGTTTTTGATGAAGTGCTCTCCTCGTTATCGCTGTCTTCGGGAGCTTCTTCACTAGCAGCATCAGCGGCCTGATCAGCTTCTTCCTGATAACCGAAGTCACAACCATATAAAGCTTCGATCATCAAACGATCTTCTTCAGCAAGGGTTGCTCCAGGTGTAAGAGGAAATTGAGTAGTCTCCGCAGCAGGTAAAGGAGATCGTATGGCATTATGCTCTTCCTCTACAATGTTATCTCTGGGCTCTTCAGCCTCATTTCTCTGGTCCATCTCTTCCCTCTACTCAATATCCTCCCTCTGTTCTGGACTAGGAGTCTTATGTCCAGTCTCAGAAACAGGAGTGGGAGAGGGCATGGTGAGTCCCGCTGCAGCGTCTATCACGATTGAAGACGAAACTTGTCTTTTGCGGACCAATCTTTTCCTTCTATGCAGAGGTCTCTCAGGACTCTCTGCGTCTATTGTCTCGACTTGTTTTTGAACAGAGGTCGGTGTGGCAGCTTCTTCCTGCTGAATTATTTCGGCCAGCTGCCGAGATTGAGATCTGGTTGTAACCTTTTCTGAAGAATGATCCAAGATCAGTTTCTTCTTCGCAGCTGGGACGGAAGGCTCCTCTCTCCTTCTCTTCTTGGCCGGAGATTTAGCAACCTTCAAAGAAACACGCAGTGGCGCGTTAACCTCTTCAGGGAACATAGCATCCCTCGAAAATTCTAAGGGTGCATCCACTGGCTCATGCACCTCATCATTGTGTGGAAGTGACAGGATGACTCCTCCCTTCTTCAATCTCGTTGCAGATGCGAAGCTATCCGCAAGATTGAAGTTCTCGGCAAAAGTGTTCGCTGATGTATAAAACACCAAATAGGTGAACAGCATACGAGGGCCATGACTACTATTCATCGGCATCGAGAACGTTGCTTTCGTATCTCGAGCGTTGTAATAAGCCCAAGCTCGGGCTCCATCTATCAAGAAACCTTTTCCTTGTAGGCATGTGATAGCATTACCTACGTGGAATTGGTCATATCCAAACTGCCGAGCAAACCGGCTGGGAAGTTATGGCTCCAAGAAGCATTCTTCTTCAAATCGATACACCAAGTGGGATGGACGAATTGTCTTCAACCAATTAAAAGTTGTACGGCTCAAAGGTTGCATCTTTGAGTCAACCATGTTGGTCGGCATTTGTTCATATCCGGCAGGAGGATAAGTGCAATAGAAGTTCCACCCTTTACCAAGGTTCAAAGCATATCTACAATCTCTCAAAGAAGTGTATTTCCACTTACCGTGAGAGTATCTTCGCAAAAAGCTGCCACTGACTGGTCCCATGTTGGGGTCCATCAAAGTAGGATGGTGTAGAAGCAACCACCCGAACAGATAAGTATACGGCAATTCTAGCCGAGGAAACTCTTTCTCGCCCTTAGCTTTCAGCATCAAATTGACGTACAGGCGGAGACCGGCGTTCAATCTACAAGTCATTGCCGATAAGAGATCCATCTTGTAGCCGAAGACTAGTCGAACAGCGGCAAAAAGAACACTGCGATGGAAGCGGTCTACGGCACTTGATCCGGGAACGACGAACCGACGGAGCCAGTACGTCAGAAATCCTGCTAATTGGGCTTCTTTTGACATGAATCGATATCCCACTCTCATATAACTCTCGAGAGTGTCTCCTTTCTTTAGAGGAGGACATTGATGATCATCCTTGATCTTTTTATCCAAATCCCCACTTACCTCCATCAACTTCACCACTTCAGTGCTGCTCAGTGGTTTAAAGAAGTCGGGATAACAGTTATCATGTTCCTTGGTCTTCTTTTCTTTAATATGGTTGAGGAACAGATAAGGCAACCATTTGGATGAATAGCAGGTATTAGATGTACCACTTTCGTAAAACAGAGAACAGATTTTATAATGACACAGCAGTTCTTCGAAGACTGCTACCATATCTGCGTTCTCTTTTCGAAGTTTGTCCAATTCATCATTAGTTGGGACAAATTCCTCATACGGGGCATCCTCCATCGGCAAGTAAGGGATGTACTACATCTCATGAAGGGCAAACCCGATCTCTCCGCAGGGAGTCATAAAAGTCCCTGTCCTGTAATTGTATCTCTCTGCTAGAGCCAGGAATAGATGCGGGTTGGGAGCAAAACCGTAAACAGTGGCATGCACTGCTTGATACAAGTTAATCTGCTGGAGTTTGTCTTCAAACTTAGTCAAAATCCAGTTTGCTATACAATTCCATCTCTTAAAGTCTGGATTCACCAGTCCAGTCAATCTGAGGTCTTGATCTGGATACCTCCCTTCAACCTTCGCGAACTCATTCGCGAATATTGGAACTCTCACGGGCATTAACAACGAAGAATTTTCCGGTAGAATACAACCGGGCTTTAAACCTCTGAGCAAGACACTATATCGTTCCGAAGAACTATAGAACATGTCTTTCTTATCAGATCCCTTCTTCACATAAATCTTTCCTGGATGGGCATCCTGAAAAGGTGTGAGATTCTATTCCATTTTCCTCGGATAGCTTGCATGCGCATATCGAGATAAGGGGAGGCAGCGGGAGACATCTGGTATCGAGATTGTCCTGTCTTTCTGATGGACAATCCGTTCTTCCATCCGTGGCCTTGGCTGAGAGCTCTTCTCAAAAGCCTCGCCAAACAGAAATAGGGGCTTCTTGTGAATAATGGCATCTACCGACTCCAAAGGTTGCCCATTTATCAGACATAACAGAGTTTCATTATCTTGGGCTACCAACATAGCTTGGCGGGAAGCTGGCAGATCATACTGTGGGTAGTGCACATGGGACAGGTCCTCTTTGTATTCTGATTCTGAAAGAGTCCCTACAAAGTTCTCATACCCCGGATCTTCTCTGGTATTATCTGCATCGAGCAGAGAACACAAAAATTCAGCACAAGGAAAAATCAAGGATGCAACCATTAGACTGCACAACCATCAGATTGCGCAACATCAGATTGCGCAATCATCAGACTGCGCAACAATCAGACTGCGCAGCAAACAGTCATCAGATTGCGCTGACAGTTTCGCGCAAAACAGCAACTTGCGCTGACTTTTGCCAGCGCAGTTCAACAGATTGCGCAAAAAATTATTCTTCATAAAAATGAAGAATAAATGGTTTCGTGCAACCAAACCCTAAAAAGGGTGGTGCAGTATGATCACATCTCTAAAAAGAGATGGATTCTGAAGAACAGTGAAATCAAAAACCCTAAAGAGAGTTTTTGATTGGGTCATCTACCTTGCAATGTGGGATGCGCAGTCTCGTGGCGAGAAGGACGTCACGCGACCCTAGCCGAAGGCTCGGCGGGGGCCTTGCCCTTGGCAGCGGCGGAGGATCGCTTGGGAGCCATGGAGATTTGATGGAGAAGGAAGGAATAGCTCGAGACTTCTCTCTCAGATCACAAAAGCAAAGTAAAGAATGAAATGAATATCGAAGAGATCTATTTATAGCTTTTCAAAGAGTAACGGCTGTCTCAGACTGTGCCCAAAAAGTCGGACTGATCTATCCGATTGCGCAGACAGCTCAGTACATGCGCAACTTGATTAAAATTTCAAAATTCAAAGTATTTCGAAATTTTGAATAAGTTCAACTTTCGAAAACTTTGAAGGGGGTCTTGTAGGTCCTAAAAAATCAAGTTGTACACATCAACGAAGTCATGAAGATCAAGAAATGCATCTTTCAAATGAACTGCACAGACATCAAATTGCGCATCATACAGATTGCGCACACTAGACTGCGCACACTCTCAAGCACGCAGGCTGACGTGGCAAATCATCATCATTACCTGACACAATCAAATCTTCTGACAGCTGACAGCACGAAGAACGAGGCGACTATTTGTTTAATCGTGCAGTACGGCGCTCGAGGATAGCTGGCAGCGCAATCGGCTAGCCTATCTGGTGCGCAATCCATATTGGCGCAATCCTTGCCTACGCAGTCCATTCCTGCGCAATCCAAAGCCAGCGCAATTCAGGTTGCGCACTCTATCAACACAACTGATAATATATACGTGGCATTCATGCCATCAATTGCTCATTACGTGGCAACCGTCTATGCACGATCATGCGCATTTCAATCAAATGATGCCATGTGTCCAAGACAGTTGGCCCATGATCAGACAACTGCCTGCGCAGTCTACAGTTGCGCAATCCAATTCATGCGCAATCCATCATGCGCAGTCTAGAATAACTAAAAGTTAGTTATTTCCAGAACTCTATAAATAGAGTTTCGAGTCTCCATTCAAGGGGATCACAGATCATAGATCAGAAATCACAGAGATTAGAGATCATCACCAGAGATCAGGAGTTCTTGCCCAAGTGCTGCTGCATTCTTCCGAGGCTTTTGCCTTCAAATTTCCGAGGCTTTTGCCTTCAACTTCAACTTCAGAGGCTACCGTCTTCAAAGTTCACATCGTCCAAGGGATAAAGCAATCGTCTTCTAGATTGGATTCCTACAGTTGTACCTTTCCCAGAATTCTTGTAATCTTTACAAAATTTGTATCAATAAAGTTTCATACTTTAGTTTTTGCAAACAGGGAGAAGTATCCGCGAGGGCCTGATTACCCCCAGTTCTGTCTTGGAGGACTTCTTCGTCTTCGAGACGCAGATCCACAGGGGCTAGACTACCCCCAGCTACATCCGAGAGGCTGACTTCCACCCCAGGTGTGCTCTGGAGGACATCTTCGTCTTCAGAAGGAGGATCAACAAGGGCTTGACTACCCCCAGCTTCCTCCAAGATCTTCTTTCTCCCCCGAGTGCCTTCAAACACTCCGGAGGACGGGATAATTGTCTTAATTTTCCTCGGCGGGCTCTTGAACGAGGACGAGGAATTGCCAGTCGCCTTTCGGACTGACGAGGAGTTAGAGATTACGTTGCATGAAGCAACCTTTAGTTCTGGCTCCTCTTTCATTGACACCTTCTTCCCGAGGCGACGTCGGAGGGGTGTTGATGATTGCAGCCGCTGGAACACCGACTGTCTTGGTGGAACTGCTGCCTTACAATAGCAGTTGATGGTGACTACAGCACAGGTGTGCCCTGTGAGGGATGCATTGTGCTTGTCAATCGACTCTCCTGATCGACGTTTGTGAGTGATCATGTTACGCAGATCGTTGAAGGAGAGTGCCACCTTCGTACCCCCATCAGGCGCATGGCAAGGCCAAGCGCCGGGGTGGTCAAGTGAATGCTGTGCCCCCTGATCCAACACCAAACAGGCACTCAGATCAGTAGTGGGGGAACAACATTTACAGTGACTTGAACGAACCTCAGACGCACAACTAGTGGAGGCACGGGAGTTCAAGATCACAGAGTTTGCCTTGCTCAACTTGGTTGCGAACGTAACAGATGCGCCCAAGTGAGACAAGGACTTTGAAGGTCGACTCATTTCTGGCACAGAAGCACCCGAGTCGACCTTATACAGCTTACCATCAGCAGCGCACATGATTGTGAGCGCATGCTTCTGATTTGCTGCCGGGATAGCACGTTTGAGGCGCATGGTCCGTGCTGCCTTGGACTTCTTCGTACCAGCCCGCTAGGGCGCATAGTACTCAGAGTCCAAATTCTCCTCGCCACTACAGCGAGTGAGTCTGTCAAAGATAGAGACCTTCTGTGGCGCATCAGAGGTGATGTGCGGGGCATTAGCTGCGCCCCTGTTCCGTCGACGCATCTTCCTCGCCTGAGAGGGAGATGGCTGAGGGATGTGGTCAGCCGCACGTTTTCCCGAGAGATGTGCTGCACCGGTGGGCGCATCTTGGTTGCTGAGGACGTCAGCAGGAAGGAAAGGCTGTATTGGCGCATCCCCTTCGGTGGTGGTGCCAGAGGCGTCGACCTTGCGCACCCAGACTTGGCGAGTCTTCTTCGGCTTCAGTAGCCGCTTCGAAGGACTCGCACTGCCTTCAGAGATGAACTCCTCATACGCCTGTTGATTGAGACGTACGACCAGCGTCTTGTGGGAGGAGCCCACCTTCACGTCGTCGGATTGTAACACAGCTTTCTCGGTAGAGAATAAAAAGGTCCCCAGCAGAGTCGCCAGCTTGTTTGCCATTAAAATCTTTTGATTGTAAATTTCAATTACAAACAGAACAGTGTTACAATGTAGGACTTAGACGTAGTCTTAGGAGTACACTTTTGTTTATCTGGGTCCCTTGTGCCGATGGAGCGAGTGGTAATGCGTTGACTCCGTTGACGATCTGACTATGGTTCTCAGTTCTCTGAAGATCTGAGTTGCTCTGAGTGCTGGAGCTTACAGAGAGGAGGAAGACGTTGAGTGTCTGTATCTGTCTCTCTGTATATGTATGTCGGTGGTTGTGCGATGTGTGTGTAGGTACGTAAGAAGGAAGTGATCCCTCTATTTATAGTCTTGCAGGCTGGCTGCTCATACGCGCATATGCAGGATGCACCTGTTTGTGGGGATGTCACGTGGTGATAGCTGATGGAGGTGCATGGACGATGCGCTCTGATTGAGGAGTTGAACCCTTCTTGTTACTGTCGTAGGCTGCGGCAGAGCTGACACGTAGCAATAGAGAGGATCTTTCAGTTGCTGAGATCTTGGGTGATTAGCACCCCTTCATAGGCTGAATCAAGTCAAAGGACGCGTGTCGTAGGTCCATGGCTCGAAGATCTCGAATTTGGTAGGGAGTGATCTGATAGGATGTGCCTGGGATTGGGCGCATGAGGAGGCTTTGGCTCGTAACCTTTAGGAGTCACGAACCAGTCGGGGCGCATGGCTTTTGAGGCGCATGCGGGGTTTCAGTAGTGACTTTACTTCTGTCTTTAGGGATAAGAGAAAAGTCTGAGGCGCATGCAGAGATTTAGGCGCATGGCTGCGGAGGCGCATGCGAGATGGTTGGGCGGCCATGTGGCTTGTAACCATCGGAGGAAAGTACTGATGATGCTGACGTCGGCGATGCTTCGTCTTCTGAAAAAGCTGTCAACTGTTCAGTCCTCGGGGGACGTGCTGCCAACTCTGTCAGACTTCAGCATTTAATGTTCTTCGACAGGCGATGGGCTGTTGAGTGGGTGCATCAATCTGCATTCTATTAGACGCATGGGGACGCATGGGGCACATCTTCGTAAGGCGTTTGGTGCTGATGGGCGCGTCTGTATGATGTGCGGTCTTTATTGGTCCGTCTGTTGAGTTATTCGAGTCATTAATGGCTCTCTGACTTAGTTGAATTCGAAGGGGTGAATTCATCATCATGAATACAAGTTCATTGCACTAACTTCGGGAAGGTTGCCCCTTGGCGCATGGGTTTGATTTGCCATGGCCTACGAATAGCAACAGTTTGAGAGAGTTTTGTTGTCTCTCCCTTGACTTCTCGACGAAGATGGATTCGACTGATCCTTCTTCTTGGCAAGACGTTGTACTGTGGGTGATGGTTCTCCTTGTTCGAAGAAGCTTTGACGGTGAACTCCATCAGAAGATAAGAGCCCCAGGCTGGTAGATGCGCATGTGTATTGACGAAGAAGTGATTCACTCTGACGGGGCGGAGTGATGCACTGGAAGACAGGCACAGCATGTTGCAACTGCTGAAACACAGACTGCCTTGGTGGTGGAGCCACTGTCTTACGGCAGCAATAGTTGATGACGATCGTAGCACATGTGTACCCTGTGAGGGGCGTATTATGCTTGTCGGTCGGCTCTCCTGATCGGCGTTTGTGAATAATCACATTACGCAAATCGTTAGAAGAGAGTGCCACCTTCACACCCCCATCAGGCGCATGGCAATGCCAAGCGCCGGGGTGGTCAAGTGAGAGTGCCACCTTTATACCCCAATCAGGCGCATGGCAAGGCCAAGCGTCGGGGTGGTCAAGTGAATGTTGTGCCCCTTGATCCAACACCAAACGGGCGCTCAGATCAGTAGTAGGGGTACAGCACTTAAAGTGACTTGAACGAACCTCGGACGCACAACCAGTGGAGGCGCGGGAGTTCAAGACCACAGGGTTTGCCTTGCTCGACTTGGTTGCGAACGCAGTCGATGCGCCCGAGCGAGACAAGGACTTTGTAGGTCGGCTCGTTTCTGGCACAGAAGCACCCGAGTCGACCTTGTACAGCTTACCATCAGCAGCGCGCATGATTGTGAGCGCATGCTTCTGGTTTGTCGTTGGCATAGCACGTTTGAGGCGCATGGCGCGTACCGCCTTGGACTTCTTCGTACCAGCCCGCTGGGGCGTATAGTACTCAGAGTCCAAATTATCCTCGCCAAGACATCGAGTGAAGAACTTGCAGCCAACCCAGAAGAAGAGAAGAACTACTACAACTTTTTGTGGCTCGAACGGGCTTCCTGGATAACGGGCTCCCTTTTTTTTATTTTGTTTTGGTGCCCTTTTCAAAGGAGGCAAGAGGGCTCTATATATAGAGTGGAATGAGACCTCTCTTCTTCTCCTTTCCGATGTGGGATTAAAAGCAAGATCCCTTCTTTTTTATGCTTCTACAGTCTTAAGGAGGTAGGTGTAACAATACTTTGAATGGTCATCTATAAAAGTAATAAAGTATTTCCTACCGCCTCGGGTCAAGACCCTGTTGGAATCACAAACATAACTATGGATAAGTTCTAGGAGTTCAGAATCTCTATAGACAGATTTGAAAGGTAATCTAGTGTGTTTGGCTTGAACACAAATCTCACATTTTTGTTCATCATCTATAGGAGTCTTAGGGATGAGATCTAAGTTCATCATCCTTTTAATAGATCATAAGTTCACATGACCTAATCTACCATGTCAAACATTTGATGATTCAACATTAGCAACAAAGTGGGATTTGAACTTTTATTCATAGTACTTAAAATAAAGAGTCCATCTTTCATTTGAGTTAACTAATATATAAAGAAGTTAATCTCACAAATCTTTAACAACGTTTACTCCATAGTCCAACCACCAATCATCGGTATTGAAAGAAATGTTTATATAGGTTGATAGCTTACAGACCTGAAGGTGCTAGAAGAACCATTCAGAATCATGTTAGCCTTTGGCTTGTTAGGGCCTTTTCCTTTGAAGGAGGTCTCCTTGGTGATTAGGTTTGGATTTGCCATAGATTTATATCAGGTTTACTCAATAAAGATGGTTTAAGCTAAAAATTAACGGTTTAAATGATTTTAGTAATTTACCTTTAAAATTTTAGTTTTTCAAGTTTTGATAAGGTTGGGTTAGCTGTAGGGGCCGGATCCCAGCAAGCGGAGGTTCACTAGGAACACTTAAGTACCGGTCGCTTAGACGATTTTTTGCCTTGTTGACAGAAGGGCCCTTTCGGCTTGTACCCAAACAAATCTGTACTTTAGAACTTTAAAATTAAAGGAATTTACTAAATCAATAAACTGTTTACTTTAGCCTAAATTAAAATATTGAGTAGAAAATAAAAAATAGAAAAAAAAATTGTCCATCTCTAGAACAGTCTTATAAGGCAACAGTTTTTATATAACTAATAACAAAGTGTATGTTACGGATATGGCGATTATTAGATAAGTAACAAATAACTTGTTAACATTAAGGCGCAATAAATGGCAAATATATAGTTAATATGGACAATTCAGTGGTAGGCAATTAAGTGCTAGGCAAATTAGTGTAGATTAATGCATATCAATAAGCAATGAATTTTTTCGTGTACAAATATTTGAAGTAAATAAAATACTTGTTTAAGTGTTTCCAGTACAAATATTTGTGTACAAATATTTTTTATGTTAACAACAATTCAATGCTAGACAAATAAATGTATCCACTAACAAATATTACGATTAATTGTATCCACTAGCAATTGAATGATAGGCAAATAAATATATTCACTAGCAATTGAATGCTAGGTAAATAAATATATTCACTAGCAAATAAATGTTAGGCAAATAAATATATTCACTAGCAAATAAATGTTAGGCAAATAAATATATTAATGAATGCTAGCCTTTTCAATGCTAAACAAATGGTATGTGACAACAGCAAATTGTTGACAAACAAAGTTTTCAAAGTGCTTGTAAGGGAATTAACAATTTCCTTAAAGTCAATTATTAACAATAGAGAAAATTTGCTAAAAGACAAATTGTGTATGAAGGCAGCAAAAAATTGGTAACTGAAGCAATAGAGCAAATTAGGTGCTATTTGTATGATGGAAGAAAAAATTATCATAAGCGAATTATTAGTTATGCATAACTTTGCTAAAAGACAAACTGTTTAACAATCTTAGTTTGTATGAATAAACTAATTTAGTATGAATACAGCAAACTTTGCTAGAAAACAAATTTAGTACATGCTGGAAAATGGTTTGAATGCAGCAAACAAAATGAAAATTGTTTGATGGCAACAAACAACTTTTGCTATCTGGTGACAAAATGTTTTCAAAGGTTTTCTTGAGCAAGTTATCAACCAAATTATTTGTGTTCAAATTAAGAAGTCAATAGAACCAACGCTAAACAAATATTCTGAATATGAACAGTAGCAAATAATAAATATTATATGGTAAGCAACCTTTGCTAACAGTATGCTCACCTATGAAAATTTAGGCTAAGATATTCAGAGCTCAATTTTTAGAACTCAATTTGTAAGCCAACACAGAACTCAATTTTCTTGCAAGCAAACAAACAGATTGTAAGCAAACTAACTGAATGTGGTTGCAAGCAAACAACTAATTATAGGCTAATATATTGAGAAGCAAGCAAACAACTGTGCATGTAACAGTAGGTTAATATTTGTATAAAAACTAACTCTTAGATTGTTGGAAATTTTCTTCAAAACTTCGGATTAAAATCTGCAAGAAAATTAATTAAATTAAGTTACCGGCCTCCGGGGAAGTCGCGCACGAAGCACTGCCCTAAGAGTTAGTTCGGGTCTATGTACAGACTGAATCCGAACGCCCCTAGTGGTAAAATTTCCGCTCCACCGGAATCTCGTTACCGCACACGACGTCGAGAGGATGACCCCGACTTAGCTCCGCCCAGAGCAACAAATGAAGAACAATATTTCAAGAGGGAAGAGAATTTGAGAGAGAGAGTTTTCGCAAAGATCTTTTTTCCATGTCAAAGAGAGAAGGAGGAAACCTCATTATATAGGCTTTTGCCAAAGGATGGAATAATAAGGATATTAAAATAGCCTATTAAATTTTAACGTTACAAAAATTGTAGCACGTGATAAAAATGTGATACATTGAATCTGGACATAATTCAAACATTTAAAAGTTATAGAATAAATAAATTGTAACGGTTGAAAATAGATGATGAAAAAATTTGTTTTTATAAATAGTAGCAACAGCTACAACAGATCCGTCATTCATATACACAGATGATGAAAGAGTCACTCTAGTACACATAGATGAAGTTATAGTAAGTATGGACATCTATCATGTGGTAGACATAAGAATTTCTATGGCAACACAATCCAATCAGTGGAGTCAACCGTCGGATCAAAATTTAAGTACTAATTAGAACGATTATGAAACTCCAAATTTAAATTTAATTTGTAACTTATTTGAGATTCAATATCTAAAAAAAAAACAGTTCATGAGCAATGTTCTGTCATCCATTCATTCATTTCTGGATGCTTGTGAAGTCAAGAAGACAGCAAGCAAGCTGCTGCATATGTATTTATGTCATCTCCTCTATAGTCTTCACTCCTACACAAGCAAAGTGATGTCCAGTCTACATCTGCAAGGAAGAAGGGGAGAGGATTCATTGCCACCTGCAGTTCCATTAATGAGCAGGTCTGTTGCGAGGCTATGAATTGAAAGAAATTATTTATTTGCTTCCAACTATTCTGCCATCATGGATTTTAATTTTTGGGCCCACAGTAAATACAGAAAATTGTATATATAGCATTACGGTTTGTTGAAATTGTGCTCAGAGCAAAACAGTTTTAAAAATTATCACAACTGACACAAAACGTCATTTTAAAGGACATTTTTATGTTTTGTGCAAAAAAATGCTCTTTAAAATGATGTTTTCATAGCAGTCCATAATACTACAAATTTAAATATGCACAGAAACGCTTAAAAGACATTTTTCTTACATTATTAAATATTAATTAGGGGCTGCAAAGTTAAGAAGAAGCTGTTCGTGGTAATTAAGGACTGCTATGAAAATGCTTTTTAAAGGACATTTTTGAAGCAAAACATAAAAATGTTCTTTAAAATGGCGTTTTGTGTCTGTCGTGATAATTTTCATAACTTCTTTGCTCTAAGTACAATTTCAACGAACTGTCTATATATGCAATTTTCTGCAGTAAATATTCACGCGAAATATGGTGTTTGTTTAAATGACATCCTATGGATTGTAAAGGTAAGTCCATAATAATCATTAACTCGTGTTATTGGGTGCAACCAAGGATAAACAAAACGGTGAGAGAGAAAGGGGTTGTATGAGATATCGATAATTTTTTGCGACCAATATCCAAATAGCTTCTCCATTTGTATGGTTTGTAGGATAAGGTAGAAGAGGATAATTCCACAAAAAAAAAAAAAAAATGACTGCAAGGGGTCCATACTCGCTCCGGAGGGATCAATTGAACCTATATTCCATAATCCTTGTGACCCGCTTACTCTGTAGGACCTGTTGAAGTTATCCAATAATTAGGGACCATACATGCTAAATTAATTGTGTTGTGCTATCTAAATAATTAAGTCAAATTAAAATGATCTAATTGAAAAATAAGGTTAAGGGTATACTTACTATAGAAATAATGTGTAGATACCTAAAGATAAATTTAATTTGATGACTGACCAAACTAAAAATATCTAAAACCTAGATCGCACAAGTCGGAAGATCGAACTGCATAAGGAAACGTTTGCCATAAGATCTATCTAGCCAAACAATAAATTCAAATACGTTTTGCAATTATTTATTATCTACGTCTCACGAATCGAATAAAAAAGGATAAAATTCTAACCAGACCTCCCTATTTCTCTCCTAATATAAGTAATTTTTAAGGACAATTTCTCTGAAGCTTACCTTGTGAGAACTTGCATGGAGAGAGAAATGCCACTGTTGTGAACTGAATCTTCTATTTATTTGGAGAGAAAATGTCTAACAACTCAATCCAATGAGTGGGATACAGGGGCGGCCCTGGCCCAGGGCAGGCCGGACGATGGCCCAGGGCCCCATGACGAAATGGGACACCAACATGGAACTGTCTATAATAGAACTAATATGTATCATTTGTCTTTTTTTTAATAAAAAATATTGTGGTGTAGTGGTTACAATGCTAGACTTATACTTAGGTCCTTGGTTCAAATCTTGACTACAACAATTTTTTGTTTTATTTACAATTTTTTTTTTACATTATGTATGAGGGTCTATTTTGGAAGTTTCGCCTCGGACCCCCAATTGCTAAAGGCCGGCCCTGATGGGATATCTCACCACTTTAGTCTACACGCTAAACTTCCATATGATATACCTTTTAATTTACCTTATTTAGATAAATTTTCAAAACATTATTATTTGCAAAGTCTCCCATATCTAAAATTATGAGTTTAATGGTTAAACTTATTTTTTAAAAAAACTTCACGTCAAATTTGATAATATTGTCCTCCTCTTATCCCCTTTTCTTACTCTCGCAACTTTGTTATTCACTTGTCCGTATGACTAGAAATGGATGCATACGAAAACTAGTAGTCTCAAAATTTCACAAAATAATTTATTTCCATATTTCCAACAATGCTTCTGTTCTTGTCCTGAAGTATTATAATTTTGGCTCTAATACTATTGATAAGTGTTGTTTTTGGTTTATCTCGTAAATTCTTAATCCAACTGTTAAATTCAGTAAGATTAGAAGTGTTAATATTTGTTCTAGGACAAAAAGTATAGGTTGTTATCGAGTGTATAAAATGAAAATTTGCATCATTTGCATCAGCAATCCAATTATAAAGCATCATGTTCTCAACTTCAATTATTTTAAACAAATACTTTGAATCTGTTTGATTGTACGATCTAATAAGAGAGTCTTACACGTATTGAATCTTTTTACTCTACTTACTTGAGATTTTATATTTTGTTTAAAATATTTAATGCAATAAAATATGATAATTCTAGAAAAGTTACACGAAATAAATTTATTAATCTTTTTTGCTTTTTTGTTATAAATAAAATTCTTCTACATTTCATTAAATTTTTTTCAAAAGATATTCTAAAATTGTTTTAAAACAATTTCAAGAATCAGTATTTTCACCTTCAGCAACAACATAAATTGGATACAATTGATATTAGGATCATGAGCACATTGATAGTTAGGATCATGAGCACAAGCAATAAATAAGATATCTTGATATCTAGATGAAAGAAAAGCAGGACCAATACTTATCATTGGTAAACGACCCCTTAGAAAACCGGCAATGCAAGCCTCGAAACAAATAAAAATTCTTTCAAAGCTATTATCTTATATAGTTTATAAAATATTTGCTACCGAAATTTGTCTCGATAATTGTAAAAGCATACTTTTCAAGACTACCAGCTATATGCATCAAAATACATACTATTTATTTCAGCTAAAGCAATATCTCGGGCTCTCCAAGCTTTTGAATAAGTAATGTATCTGATACTTTCTATGTATATTCTTAACAATTTATGATGCACTATATGACTGATTATCTCTAATTGTATCAATTATTCTGGTTTTAATCCATGTAGTGGTAGCTAGCATGTCACGTCCCGATTTCGTAGAATCGATAGTCATCCTCCGGACGTGATGCCGTACGAACCTAAGTTACGATCGCACAAGACATAGTCATAAGGTTATCCGAAACACAACATCAAGTTAGAGTACGCAGAAAAATTGGATGACACATTTGAAATAGAAGTAAACTTTTTATTGATAATAAAACTTCATTTACATGACTCCTTTACAATCAGTGCCGCACGGGCTTACAACATGACTCAACTTACAAAACGAACGCTGATGAGATAATCGTTCCATACATTACATCCCTTTTTACAAGCAAAATATAACACTTTCTACCTGCTATTGAGTGAAGTCGAGTCGTCATCTTTTCTTTCTTTTGGACTGAGTGCAGGGTCTTCAAAAGAATTTCCAGAAACAAGCCTTCAACTCACGAACGAGGCTTCAAAAGTATTCATGCCGCCTTGAGCTTTAAGTGGCACGCCCTTCATGGTTTGGGGTACCTGCGTGGAGAGCGAGGATCAGTACATTATACTTTGTACTGGTGCGTGGCTATTTAAGTTCCAAGCTCTCATTTGGTTGAAGAGTTTATATGACTTAGTTTATGAATGTTTCTAACCATACTAATAAATTTCAGACAAGCATATGACAGGCATAATATGATTTACGTTGGAACTTACCCACGGTGGACCACGCCGCACCTTATGAGACTTAACATGTTCTTTCCTATCAATTGTTATCATTTTCATACCAAGTACAATATGACGTGTGATCAGTCACTGGCTCCCAGAGCCATCCTGGACTCCCTTTTAGCTTTTGTTAGTCGGGGCCCTTTCAGCGCGAGTAGCGAGCCCCACTGAAAGTCTTCGCCTAACCCGTGCCCAGCACAGCTTTATAATTGTTTCCTTTCTTAGCCGTAACGGTTAGGGGTGAGCATTCAGTTTATTCGGTTCTAACCGAACCGAATAACCGAAAATCGAATTGGACCGAAACCGAATAAGCAAAACCGAAACCGAACCGAATTTGTCAATAACCGAACCGAACCGAATTAAATCGGTTCAATTTTTGGTTTATTCGATTTTTGGGTTTATTTGTGCTTTTTTGTTAATATATATAATAACTAAATATACCTAGATATATTTAGTATATACTTATAATTAATATATATATATATATATATATATATATATATATATATATATATATATATATATATATATATATATATATATATATTGGAATATATATATATATATATATATATATATATATATATATATATATATTTTTATATATATATATATATATATATATATATATATATATATATATATTGGAATATATATATATATATATATATATATATATATATATATATTAATATATATATATATATATATATATATATATATATATATATTAATATATATATATATATATATATATTGGAATATATATATATATATATATATATATATATATATATATATATATATATATATATATATATATATATATATATATTGGAACCAGGTAAATTGTTTCTGGAATCGCTCCCACTGGAATTCGAACTCCTGACCACTCGGGCCGCATGCATCTCTCTTAGCCACTAGGCTAGAGGTCATTTGTAATTAATATATATATATATATATATATATATATATATATAAACTAAATTTTCTTATTTGGTTTTTTTTGGACCGAAACCGAAACCCAAAACCGAAACCGAAACCGAATAAGAAAATTTAGTATTTTCAAAATCGAAACCGAACCGAATTTTTTTAAAACCGAACCGAATCTCTTATTCGGTTCGGTTCGGTTCGATTTTCGGTCCAAAACCGAATAATGCTCACCCCTAGTAACGGTCCCGTGGCCCCGGGTTGCCGTGCAGGAAAACTTCTACCTTGTCGACAAGTTATCCATGACCGTGCAAAGTTATTAAGGTATAGCCTACATTTTCTTTAAAAACTTGATCATTTTATCGTGTCCGTGCCCTTGCATTTATTCTTTCATTCGCAACAACATTATCGATTTACCTAAGAAGGGGTTGAGAAGAGAAGGGTCAACCACTCACCTTGAGTTTTACTTAAGGCGAAAGACTTGTTGGCCGCGCTAGACGTCGTCTACGCGATTACCTGAAATCGCACAAGCAACCGGTTAGAATACTGTATTATTCAAGAAGTTCGGTAGGAAATGCGAGTTCGAAATGCAAGCCATAAAAACCATCAAAAATATTCACGAAAACGCATTCAGGAAACCAAAACCAAAACCAATGCAAGCGGCATGAAAAACAGAGCAACGGGAGGTCTCTTCCGAATCAGCCGCAGAGTCAATCCTTGAGGCGCAACCCGCTGAATATGGGACTTGGTTCTGAAGAAGCCATTCCATAATGGGGAATGGATCTTAATTCAACCGTTCCCGTTCGACCGATTCGATCGATCCCGACCTATCGGTTTCGCCTGAATCGATAGCGACAGTGTTCATTTCTCATGCACCCCGTAGACGGAGAACAGGGCACGATGTAGGGACGAGGCAGTACATAGCGAATGATAGATTTTTGTAAGTGCACACCTAAATAACAATGTCAATTTTATAATGTACTAACACTACTAAATATCATCTAATAGCAACGTAATTTAGCGACGGCAAGAAATGACGTCGCTATTAGCGACAGCTTTATAAACACGTCGCAAAACGTCGCTGCCTAGCAACGTTTTGCGACAGGAGCTTTCTACGCCGCTGAATAGCGACGTTCAGCGACATATTATAAATATATGTCGCCATTTTTGCGACGTTTAGCGACGTCAACACGTGACGTCGCTAAGTTATTTTACTTAGGGCACGCCGCTGCCTTCTTTTCCCCTCACTCTCACTCGAAAACTTGCAAAAAATTTAATTTTCCCCCCCACCCCCCCGGCGACTCCCTCCCCCTCTGTCAGTGCCCTCCCCCCCCGGCGACCCCCTCCCCCCCGGCGACTCCCTCCCCCTCCGGCGAGCTCCTCCTCCTCGAGATCCTCCTCCTCGAGCTCCTCCTCCCCCAATCCGAGCTCCTCCTCCTCTTCCTCAGGTAAACCCTAACCTAACTCCTCTCCTTCCTCCTCCTCTCCCACGGACACACACACACACAGACACACGGACACACATCGTATCCCCAAAGAGTTTAGTTTGTTTTTGGACACATTGTGTCGAGTATTTGGACACGAGTTTGGTTTGGAAGACACGTACACACATGACACTTGTATATGAATCCTTGACTTTGGTTTGGACACTTGACTTTGGTTTGGACACTTCTATAAATATTGTTTGGTTGCCCAAAAAATAACAAATGAGAGCAATTAAAATAAAATAACTGCATTTATATATTTGTTCCAGTTTACAAATTATTTTTACATAATATCTAATGGAAATTTATGACAATAATACATAATATATGAACTGTTAAAATGATATAACACATAATATTTCCATCAAATGACTAATCACATGCCACAACAACAATATTGATAAATTTAAAGAATACATAATATTTCATTTCCGAAAATTACAAAATAGAGAATACATAATATAAGACATGATATGACACTCGAAGGCAACAACAACATTATTGTTTCTAGCAAATGAATTGATGACAAGAATCATTAGAAGCATATTGCCCATACTTGTTTCCAGAAAATTGACTAATCACAGGCAGAATACAGATCATGTTTCTAGCAAACGAATAATCACAGGCATTGATTAATTGATTAATTGATTAATTGATCATAGTTCATTAGAGCATTGTCAACTTGTTGGCTCTGAGTTATTTGTAATCCCATATCATGAAAATGTGCCTTTTCACCAATCATACTTAATGAGGAATACAACAAAGTCATAAGACCATCAACAAGTTAAGATCATCACTCCCAAAATAGACAAATATACGAATATAAAATCCGATGAAGACTTTGCATGCATACTTCCAATTCACAGGGACTCTACGACAATAGAAAATCTGATGCAGACTTGGTTTCACAAAGCAAATATTACTTCTTATAATAGACTATCATTAAATGTTCAACACTAGCTGTTATTAGGCCTCACTTAAATCACGAGTTTGGTTTGGACACTTGACTTTGGTTTGTTTTCGGACACGACTCTGTGACACAGGACACATGACACAGGACACAGGACACACATACACAATACATACATATATATCTATATATATAAATACCCAAGGTTCACAATATCGGTATCGGAATCGGTATCGGACTATTCCTATGAGTATTGGTATCGACGATATCGGTAGTATCGGCGGTATCGTATCAGAGTATCGGACTTTGGTATCGGAAAACAAATAATTACTAATAAATTATTTACATTTAAAAACATATATTTTATACATTTAGGCATAATTTTAAGTATTTCAGCATTATTTCTTAGTAGTTTTGAAATTATATGAAATAGTAGTCACCCTTACCGATTGGTTTTGCCGAATTGACCGGAACAAAGACCCCCAATGTCGGTATCGGTCAATATTTGGTATCGGTCGGTATCGGATCGGAACATGGCAAACCGTATCGGTATCGGCCGTATCGGATCGGTATCGGCCGATACTTTAAACCATGGTTGTCACATTAAGGGTCTTTGAGGAGGTGACATGTTGTGAAAAGATATATCCTTATAGTTCTCCTACGTAATGTTAAAGAAAATCCGTAGGAGAACTATATATAAGGATATATTTTTTCGTAACATGTCATCTTGTCAAAGACCCTTAATGTACCAACCATGTTACCGCGGTATTGGTATTTGGATACCAATAGCGATAAGGTAAAGGGTACCAATAGCGATAAGGTAAAGGGTACCAACTTAAGGTATTAATATTGGGATACCAATAGCGATAAGGTAAAGGGTACATTGGTAGGTAATGATTAGAAATAGGATATTTGACTTAGATTTGACCTTGTTTGACCAAGGTTGACTATTTTGACTGAAAGTCAAAGTAGAGTCAACATCTGACCTAGATTGGACTAAGAGTTAACAAAGTCAACAGTAGGTCAACCCTTGACCTACTTTGACCTTGCTTGACTTAGCTTGACCTTGTTTGACTTTGTTTGACTTAGTACAACCTAGTTTGACCTAGATTGCATATCATTGTTATTAGTAACTGTCCGCTACTAATGTGTGTCCCATAATAAGACATAATATACGAATTTGTGCCTGTTGGATAATGTGTGTCTATCTTTGCAGAATTATTTCCAAATGGATATGAATTACTACTTGCGGAATCGTTCATGGATGTACAATCGTCGTCCTGATGATATGTGTGGTGTGCGGGATGAATACATAGCGGGAGTAGAGCAGTTCCTGCAGTTTGCAAAGGCGTTCCCTCAGTACATGAACGGCACCAAAATTAAATGTCCATGTGTGAAATGTCATAACGTGAAATATTATCCAGAAGTGGAAGTGACATATCATTTGTACTCGAGGGGTTTCATGCCTAATTACTATCAGTGAACCGCACACGAAAAACTTGTGTCTTTAGCATTAGAGCCGGAGCCTTACGTTGAGCCGTATATGCATGCGGGACCTAATTTTGTTTCAGATAATCATACATACGACGACGGGTGCGTCAACATAGTTTTCGATGCTGCGGGGCCTAGTTTCGTTCATGATGCACCTGAGGAGGCACCGAACGCCGATGCTGCACAGTTCATAGAGTTGCTGGAGAATGCAAGGACTCCATTGTATCCTGGTTGTGAAGATCATTCACCGTTGGAGGTGGTTACAAGACTGTTGAGCATTAAGTCAGATTTTAACATGTCGCAAGAATGCTACAACCGAGTGTTAGAGTTGATTATAGAGATCTTGCCGGCGGGTGCTAAGTTGCCTAAAGACTTCTACCGGTCTAAGAGGATAGTGAGATCGCTCTGGATGGGATACGAGAAAATCGATTCCTGTCGCAATGGGTGCATGCTGTACTACAAAGACGACAAGGACGAAGATGTGTACAGATTTTGTGGTGATGATCGCTATAAGACAACTAGTACAGGAAGGTCTACCGGGCGCAAGAAGACCGATCGATTCAATGTACTACTTGCCTTTAACGCCGCGGTTGCAAAGA
The DNA here is from genome assembly GCA_029216955.1 of Iris pallida. Taxonomy (NCBI): domain Eukaryota; kingdom Viridiplantae; phylum Streptophyta; class Magnoliopsida; order Asparagales; family Iridaceae; genus Iris; species Iris pallida. The sequence continues at coordinate 12,632,729 of JANAVB010015600.1, forward strand.
TTATTTATGGTGAAAGAGACGGCCGAAAATATGAGTTGGCACATGCGAGAACATATTGAAGGAGTGTTGGATCACCCATCTGATGGAGAAGCGTGGAAGCACTTTGATCGAGTGTATCCTAATTTTGCTTCAGATCCGAGTAATGTCAGGTTGGGACTATCTTCTGACGGTTTTACTCCTTTTGGTCTTTCGGGATCCCAATATTCATGCTGGCCTGTGATTGTCACTCCGTATAACCTACCGCCTTGGATGTGCATGAAGACTCAGTATATGTTTCTAACCGTTATAATTCCTGGTCCGAACAATCCTAAGAGGAATATTGACGTGTACTTACAGCCTTTGATAGATGAGTTGAATCAGTTATGGGAAGTAGGCGCTAACACGTACGATGTTTCCAGGAAGCAGAATTTTTAGATGAAGACAACCCTTATGTGGACCATCAACGACTTTTCGGCCTATGGAATGTTATCTGGATGGAGCATTCATGGCCGTCTCTCATGTCCGTATTACATAGACCGTAGTAAGGCTTTCCGCTTGAAACACAGAGGAAAACTGTGCTTCTTTGATTGTCATCGGCAATTTCTGCCAAAAGATCATCCGTTCAGAAGGAACAGGAATGCATTCCGTGCCGGCGTTGTAGAGAAGGGTGATCCACCGCCAAGGTGGTACGGAGCCACGATATGGGAGAAGGTTAAAGATTTTTCAAGTGCTATCGAAGATCCTACAACTGGGTACAAGTGCGATAGATTTGGTAGAGATCATAACTGGACAAAGAGGAGCATATTCTGGGATCTGCCATACTGGAGTACCAATCTGATCAGACATAATCTTGATGCCATGCATATTGAGAAGAATGTGTTTGATAACATAATTAATACTGTGATGGACGTAAAGGGAAAAATGAAAGACAATCCCAAGGCCATGTTGGACTTAGAAGAAATATGCAAACGCCCTGCGTTGCATTTGATACAGCAGAATGGAAAACAGTTCCTGCCGAAGTCAATTTTTTTGCTGGACAAGGAGGATAAAGTGAGACTTTGTCGGTGGATCCAGGGCCTAAAATTTCCAGACGGATATGTGTCAAATCTGAGAAGATGTGTCGATCCGAAGGAAAATAAATTGACGGGTATGAAGAGCCACGACTATCACATATTCATGGAGAGGTTAATTTCGATTGTATTTTGGGAATTCTTACCGCAGGCAGTTTGGGATCCATTGACGGAGCTTAGCATATTCTTCAGGGATCTTTGTTCTAAGAAATTGCTCGTTGATCGTCTAAAAAAGCAAGATAAGGACATTGCAGTAACACTATGTAAGCTAGAGAGGGTGTTTCCTCCTGGATTCTTCGACTCTATGGAGCATTTGCCGATTCATCTATCCTATGAGGCACGTGTTGGTGGACCCGTCGAATATCGATGGATGTACCCGTTCGAGCGACATTTGAATCACCTAAAAAGAAAGGTGAAAAATAAGGCACGGGTCGAGGGTTCTATTTGTGAAGCCTATGTTCTCGAGGTTATTACAAACTTTTGTTCGATGTATTTCAAGCCTCATATTGCAACTAATAGAACAAGAGCTTCCAGAAACGACGACAGAGATCATGAAAGTAATGATACAATACTGAAGGTATTCAATGCTCCAGGAAAGCCATCGGGTAAAATGAAGAAGAGATATCTGAACGATGATGAGCTAAGGGCTGCTCAGGTGTATGTATTACTCAACTGCGATGAGGAGGAAGTAGAGAAACTGGAGGGGTAAGTAAATAATACGTCTACATTATTTTAATAGTGTTGATTATTATACTATTACATTAATTGCACGATGTTGTTTTCAGCATATTTAATGATGATGTGAGGTCAGGTAGGCCACACATAACAGAAGAAGAACTAGAACAAAAAATGAGGCGTTATTTTCCATCATGGTTGAGTGCGTATGTAAGACTTCAGAACTCTGTAATTACCTTTCTGTGTATGCACTTGATTGAGAATGAGCTTAATTGCTTCTTTCGTGGTATTTAGGTCGATCGTCCATACGCAAGACTTGAGAATGAGTCTATTAGAACGCTAGCCAAGGGACCAATTTATGCTGCAAAAATATGGCCAAGCTACTGTGTTAATGGGTTTAGGTTCAAGTCAACAACTTGCCCGATCAGAGACAACTTTGTGGATCTCGACTCCACCAAAAACAGCTGTTTGTGTATCAGATCTTCGAACTACAAAGATGTTGATGCGGGCAACGATTTCTATGGCGTGCTACGGGAGATCGTGGAGCTGACATATAGTTATGGAATAGAGCCTGCTAAGATTGTGTTATTCAGGTGTGATTGGTTCGATCCGATTGAAGGTCAAGGTTGGAAAGTAGACAAGCACGGTCTCGTTGATATAAACTATCGACGTCGATATCAAGCCTATGAACCATTTGTCCTATCAAGTCAGGCTCAGCTCGTGTACTTCATAAGTTATCCTAAACGGGAAACAACAAGGTCGGACTGGTGGGCAGTATGCAAGACCAAAGCTAGAAATACCTTTGAGGTTGACGATATAGCTTATCAACATGATGAACTACCTCTTGTAACAAATATTATAGAAGTGGACACGACGAAACTTCCTCATTACACATCTAATTGTGTAGAAAAAGTAGAATTATCTGAAAAGGAAGATGCAGATGAAAGTGAAGATGTAGAGGAGGAAGAAGAAGAAGAAGATGAGCTAAACGAACTAGATGAATTTTCAGAAGAGGATTGAAATCTGTGATGTCTATCATATAAATATATATTTTTGTAATAATAAATCTGTGACACTTTAGTGACACTTTTATCTGTGACCATGATATTTTTCAAAAATCTGTGATGTCTATCATATAAATATGTATTTTTCTTCTATTGTCATATGTTATTATCAGGTATGACTAGACCAGGAGGACGACGCGGAGGATTTTACATTAGGCAGTCCCGTCAGCCTCGGCCTGGGGATGGAGAGGGCAGTTCCGTACCCTCATCCTCATCTCCGAGTATGCTAGTGTACCGTTCTGTTCCCGGTCTATTATCGGGACAGGGCAGTTCCAGCAGGTTGCCGACTCCTCCCTCGTCGTCCAGCCTTCCTGATCCCACGTCCAGCAGGTTGCCGACTCCTCCCTCGTCGTCCAGCCTTTCTGATCCCGCGTCCAGCATCCCTGATCTCCCGTCCAGTATTCCTCCTATCGACGGCTCTATGGGGGGAGCCGACGTCGAGCATATGGAGGACAGCGATCAGACTGATCCTGTCCAGGCAGGAGGTGAGAGCGACCCTCCATGCGCTCTTCCGGGCGAGACGCGTATGGAGATTTGGACGGACGGGCCTATGAAGTAAGTTAATTAATTAATATATATTTCTCAAATAATTATATGTACATATATATTAATGAAAAAATATTATTGTATAGATATCGGCCTTCTGCAATACAGAGACAGCTGGGGGTATTTCTGAGGCAGAACTATGGTGGGCCTTGAATTAACTACTCAGATGCTCCCGCAGATAGGAAGGCCTTTTGGTTCGCCCACTTCAAGGTAAAAAATTTGTTTATTTTTAAATTTTAATAATCATTTGTGTATACTATACAACTTTTGTATTTTACTTCTTGTAGAGGACCTATTTCTATCTACCACATCGGGCGGCGAGGATCGAGGGACAATTTTCTGCCGTCGCAGCCAAGCTCATCCGTGATGCGATCCACGACCAGAAGTGTCGTGATCGCTCCGGAGAGCCGATCCATGGTTGGATCACGCCAGATCAGTGGGCTGCGATGAAGGCTAGATTCAAGGAGCCCAAGTACCAGGAGCGGTCTGAGAAGGCCAAGGTGGCGCGGTCGAGCGCCGGTAAGTGGTGTGGTGGCTCCATTCCGATGACGGAGCATTTTCGTCGTCTGGTACGTTTCCTATGACGGACATTAATTTATATATAGTTCGATAGAATATTTAGTACTAATAATAGATAATATATTTTAACAGGTAAAAAAGGGTGAGGACCCGAACATGGTGACCGTCTTCCTGGTCACCCATCGGAGGGCTGGGGAGTCCATTGACGAGAGGGCGACGCAGGCATATGTACGTTCTATTCTTTATATTAATTTACTATAATTTAGAAAACAGGAAAATAGATATCAATATAGACTTTAGCAAACACTTACACGTTAGCAAACATGTTCTAGGCCGAGTTTGTTCGGCTACAGCAGGAGGCGGCTGCTGCTGCTAGTACGCCAGCAGAGGGAGGGGCTGGTAGTTCCTCCCAGCCGCCTATAGCTCCATCGCAGGACGAGCTCTGGATGACCGCCGTTGGCGGTCTTCAGAAGGGTACGTACTACGGTACGGGATCCTACGGCGCGTATTTGGCTTCGGAGTCATCCCGGGCCCCCACTGTCAGTGTGCAGTCTCCGGCTTCGCAGGCGTCGTCACGAGCTGAGGATATTCGTCGTCAGATCGAGGAGCTGCGTCGCGAGTTGCAGCAGCAGATTTCTGATACGGTCGAGCGACAATCCGACCCTCCGATCGTCACCGGACGATTTGATGCGGTCGAGCGCAGTATACAGGAGCTGATGAGTCTGCATCAGGCTACAGCTGCCAGCTTGCACACGCTCACCGAGTCTACGCAGCGCACAGAGCTTAGACAGGTCGAACTGGAGGGATCGCAGAGGAGCATGTCTGCCTCACTCACTCAGGTTTCGGCTTTGCTTGAGGCGAGTACTCTGAGGGTGGTGAGTACCCTTGCTGTGTATGGTGAGCGACTGCGAGAGCTGGAGCAGATACGTCCTTCCGGTCCATCGACGGCGCCGACTCCAGACACTGCACTGCCTCCGGTGCTGACTCCAGACACTGCACTGCCTCCGGCGCCGACTCCAGACATTGCACTGCCTCCTACTGCCCCTACGGTGCAGCTCATCCAGGAGCAGTATAACTATATTCTATCCCAGTTGCGCGGCAGGGGTCCGCAGTGATTTTATTGATTTTTTTATGACTTGTATGTATTGGCCCTATGGGCAAATTGTTTATTGGTACACTTTCGTTTATACACTTGATGGGAGACTTTTTATCATCTTCCATTTTTATTTGACTCTATTGGGTGTTTGTGAGGATGTGTGTCTGTGATATTTACTTTGCACTGCCTCTTATTTTTATTGTGATATTTACTTTGTGATATCTGCGACGGGGATGACAAATATACCTACGCTGGGTTATAAGCGATGATCTGATATACAAAGGAGGTGCTGCCGAAATTTTAAAAAATATAATGTGTATTTTTGTGATGATGTGTGTTTGTGTTTATAGTGAATGTGAAATGCAGTGTTCGAAACCATCGACAGTTTCGATTACTGTTGTATGTTTTACCTTGGATAGAAAGAGAAACAGTTCAGGGTGTACTTCTGAGAGCTTCATTTTCACGTCCTTCACTTTCTCCGGACGTCTTAAAGGTTCCCGAGAAGGTGAAGGACGTGAAGAGGAAGCTCTGAGAAGTGTACCCTGAACTGTTGCTCTTTCTATCCAAGATAAAACATAGAACAGTAAGCGTAACTGTCGATGGTTCGAACACTGCACTTCACACACACTGTAAACACAGACACACAGCATAACAAAATACCAATTATATTTTTTAAATTTTTTTATAATATCTGCGACGTATAGCGACGTTCTGCGACGTACAGCGACGGAACATACACGTCGTTATACGTCGCTAAATAAAGACGTCGCTAAACTGGACGTCGCTAAATTTGTCGCTAGGCGTCGCTATAGTGCCCATGTGGCTGCCATGCCATGTCATCATATATAATGTTTACCGCATCGCAAAGTGGTCGCTGTACGTCGCTATTTTGGCGACGTAACCTTACGTCGCTATCTGTCGCTAATTTTGCGACGTCTAGCGACACTAAACGTGACGTCGCAAACAGCGACGTTCTGCGACGAAATTGTTATCTGCGACTTGCCTATACGCGACATCCAATTTTCGTCGCTAAATACGTCACAAATAGATTTTAGCGACGTATTTTCCTTATTTAGCGACGTCTTCTGACGTCGCTAAAATGGGTTATTTTAGTAGTGTAATGACAAATATTTTGCCAAATCCAATGGGTACATCGTATACTCTCCAATTACAACTCAGTTGATCACAAGTATATATAATTTCTCGGTCATTATCCATACCACTAGCTGTACAAGTAAAGTTATGTTCAATTGTTACATTACTTATAAAACTTCTAAATTTAGAATAAAAATATATCAAATGATTGCCCGATAAATAAGCCATGAGTACTAGCATTATCAACATCCACTACAAGAATATCACATATTAGCGACACCATAAAACGTCGCTAAAAAGTAGGCAAACGTCGCTAAAAGTTGTCAGCGATGTATTCTGCGACGTTTTCATGCTTGTCGCGTTACTCCAAGTCGCTGACAGCAAAAATGTCGCAAAACGTCGCTGTTGTGACGTTTTTCAGCGACGTGGACACGTCGCCAATTTGGCGACGTTTACTGACATTTAACGACTACTTCTCGCGTCATTTAACGACTGCTTCACACGACGTTAACTGTAGGTGATATTCTGCAAATTTAGCAACGCTTAACGACTAATGCCGACGTTTAGCGACGTCACTGTAGTCGCTAAGCGTCGCTAACCTATAGGAGTCACCGACGCTTAGCGACTACTTCTCGCGTCACTAAGCGTCGGAAACAATCGCTAAACGTCGCTAAATTTGCAAAAAAATTAAAAAAAATAGAAAACAGAATGACATATTCTGCTAGTGTGGTATCCCTACAGTTTAATAATTAACAATTAATATGAATAGACCGGAGCAACCCTCCGTTGAATTTTTTGGGTTCGTCGACCCCTTCGATGGAACACTCAACACCGGTAAAATTCACATACAAAACGAATAATAAAATAAAATATGAAAAAAATTGCACATTATAATTACAAATCCAGTCTGAAGAAAATATCCACGCAAATAAGTGCAATAAATATCCATGCAAATAAGTCTACACACAAGCAACCAATTAAGTCTCAGAGACTCAACAAATATATAATATTCAAACCAATATCATAGGTATACATACAAATAACCACTCTACACACAAACAATCAATAAATAGTCCTAACTAGGACTACTGCGGAGCTGAAGGAGGGGCACCGCCGTGCATCAGGGATAAAAATAACTCATACTGCTCCCGTGATATCGACACCGACGATGATGAAGGCTGTGACGTCGGTGGAGTCGGTGTCGATGAAGAAGGCAGTGATGTCGGTGGAGTCGATGACGATGAAGGCATACCCGGAGGACGTATCTGCTCCAACGCTGCTAGTCGCTGGTTGTATGAATCCATGGTAGATAACATCCTCGTACTACTATCAACCATCAAATCCTGCATCATCGTGTCACGACCCGCACCCTGTTTAGGGGCACGAGCACGTGGGTACGTCCATCCTACGTCGCAGTGTCGGCGGTAGAACACTGTATAGGTCGTCTATAAAATCTAACATCAACAATGTATATAAACCTGTCATCTCCGTACGGAGGAATATATATAACTCAATCACATGACATCTAGGGAAGATAAGTACGATATGATAAAGATATGATAGAAAATAGGAAAGCTGGAAAAAGATGTAAGTCACAGAGTCACAACCAGAAGTTCAGAGTTTAAAACATTATACAATCCCAAAAATATATATACTACAACCCAAAATAATAAGCTGGAACGCAGTCCAGTCAAACCCACTAGTTTAAGATCCCTACCGATGGTGCGTCCTCTAAAGGCACCGGCTCCATTGGATCCACGTAGTCTGCGTCTATGCCAAACTTGTAGAAGATCGGGCAGTCTGCCTCTAAATCCGCTCTAAAAGACAACGAAGTTATCCTGTCAGGATATGAGCAAGTACAAACACTAACAACAGTTCCATGTGAATTGACAAATTCTATAAGAGACAATTATAATGAAATATCAAGACTGGAATATAAACAGGATATGTAAAACTGGATATCATGTCATGGTATGAAATACTGGAATATAGAACAGTATAGGAATATCTGATGTATAATATAAACATAAAACGGTATCTTGAGATATTAGAGCGTTATGTGATCGGCTTGGTTCTAGATCAGGCTGTTCCATTTGGCCCGACTATCACAAGAAATACTCAAGAAGGGTCAAGCCGGCCAACATGGAAAGCGAGCACAAAAAATATAAGATCTTGCTACACCCTACGTACGATAAGGGTGGCGCAAGCACAAGAACAGTTACATGACGGGTATTGATCACATAACCTCTAATAACTCCCCACCCCCGAGTAGTGTAATAGATCCGGACATGACACGTCATGACACAGGATTCAAAAAGCAGGGGGCCAACCCACTCCCAAATCGGTGTCTATACAAGTACAGGAAACAAGATCGACAATGTACCAACATACCAAGAAAGTTCAGGAATAACATCTCATGACAGGATCCGACGTATACTAGTCCATGAACCATCGTGTCAGGAATCAAGTAAAACACTACAACTGAATTGGATATAGCAGATATCAAGACAATGAAAACTATCAGTGAATGTACTCGCCTACGGTCCTGAGCTGTCAGAGAGAATAGATGCTCAGAGTGATATCACAGACCTAAAGATGAGATATCATGAGTTAATTAGGGTTTAATAGTGTTTGACATAATTTTAGGGTATGATATGAAAATCTAGGTCAAGCTCAGTCAAACTAAGTCAAACTAGGTCAAACTAGGTCAAATATTGACTTACAGTTGACTTTTGGTCAACTGGTCAACTCCTAGTCCAATTATAGGTCCAATGTTAACTTTTAGTTGACTTTGAGTCAAAACAATCAACTATGGTCAAACGGGGTCAACTCTAGTCTAGGTATCCTATTCCTAGCATTACCTACCAAGATACCCTATATCTTGTCCCTATTGGTATCCCGATACCAATATCTTGGTTTAGCACAAATACCTTAGCCTAAGGTAAACCCTTACCTTAGCTAGGTAAACCCCTTACCTTAGCATAGGTAAACCATTACCTTAACCCCTATCCTAAAATCTAGATACCCTCAAGATACCATATATCTTGAATCCTAAGATATCAATATCTTGGGCATCTTGATATCCTAGACATCTAATATCTAAGGTATCTAGATATCTAACTTATATATATATATATATATATATATATATATATATATATATATATATATATATATATATATATATATATATATATATATATATACTAACTTACTAACATATCTTAGATATCTAACATAGATATTTAACCTATCTTACTTATCTAACTAACCCATCTCTAACTCTATCACACTCACTCACAAACAAATAGACACACACACACCCCTATACCATACAATAGAGGAAAATGGGGTGCCCCTATGCTGCCTAATTGCTGCTACTGCAGCTGCCACGACTGCTGCTGCTGCAGTGGCTACTGCCACTGCTGAAATTGCTGCTGCTGCAGCTACTGCTGCAGCCTGCTGCTGCTCCTACTTCTTCTTCTTCTTCTCCTCATTCTCTCTATATATATGTATGCACCTATATATATATATATATATATATATATATATATATATACTATATATATATATATATATATATATATATATATATATATATATATATATTTTATAGGCTATTGGCCCCCCGGCCCCGCCTACCCGCCCACCCACCCCCCCCCCCCCCCGGCCGAGTTCCCCAAACCCCCAACAACCCCCGCGCCCGCGGGGTCTCGAACCCGGCCCTCCCCGTACACAAGCATGGGTGTACCCATCACACCACACATGCTTGTGTATATATATATATATATATATATATATATATATATATATATATATATATATATATATATATATAAACACACTCACAAACCTCTAACACACACACACACACAACTATATAAATAAACACACACACACACACTAATATATATACATACTCACTTTTATATATATTTATATATATATATATATTTATATATATATATATATATATATATATATATATATATATATATATATATATATATATATATATATATATCACCCCCGTTTTCCGTTATACGTATTTTCAGTATACGTGTACGGAATTCTGACCCGTATTTTTACTTATCTTGCCTTGCTAGCTAGCATTGGTTTAATCTTGCTTAGGTTCATCATGGCATATCATGGTTTCACTTGGTTCATTGTGGTTTGGCTTGGTTTATTTTTCCATGGTTCAACATGTTAACCCCCCCCCCCCATTTAAAAGCCACCAACCTTATCTCTCCTCCATTATTTCTTCTTCTTCTTCTTCTTCATTTACTTCTCCCACCCACCAAAGAAAAACCCTAGGCAAGTGCAACTTGCTTCATGAAGGAACCCTCCATTTTATTGTTCTAATCTCTTCTATGCAACATTCTAAGCTACTTTAGTTCTTGTCATTTTGCATTTTCATATATATATATATATATATATATATATATATATATATATATATATATATATATATATATATATATATATATATATATATATATATATATATACAACATTCTAAGCTACTTTAGTTCTTGTCATTTTGCATTTCATATATATATATATATATATATATATATATATATATATATATATATATATATATATATATATATATATATATATATATATATATAAAACTTTGCACCATTTTGGAGTTTTCTTGGATTTTGTTCTAGTAAACCATCTTGTTTTTGAAAACTAAGAGTTCCATGTGGTAGAGAATTTGATTTTACACAACTTAGAACTTTGAAAAGTCAGATTTCATTGTGTTTTGACCGAGTTATGATCATTTGAAGATCATGGGTTCCAAGACTTGTGCTCTCGGCCAAGACTTGGAAAAGATGATGAACAGTATTTGCACACTATGAAGTGCAACCTGTGGGTGCATAGCCAAATCATGTGGGTGCATAAGACCACATGTGGGCGCATAAGACCACATGTGGGCGCATAGACATCCCCTGGGGCGCATGGCCTTCATTGTATGGTGCATGAGCTCCTGACTTGCAAACCTTCATGGCATTTTTATGCTTATGTAGGCGCATAGCCCTGGGCGCATGCCTCCTCTTGGGCGCATGTATCCCAGACTCCCATCCTCTTGGGCGCATGCCACTATGGGCGCATGCTGACTTGACCACCCCCCATGCCTAAGTGCATGTTGCTTTGACTTGCCCCTCCCCTATAGGTGCATGGCCTCCAATAGTGGGCGCATGGCTCCCTGACTTGGGTGCACATGGCCCTGAGACTTGTAGTGCATTCTGGCTTGCCCCTTCCCCTTTGGGCGCATAGCCCTAGGACCTTGTGTGGGCGCACGCACCCCCTTGGGCACATGGTGTCCCCAGGTTCCCCTTTCTTGATTTTTGCACCCATTTTATATCCTTACGCCTTTTCGATATGAACTCGACATGAACACGATGTGAGCATGACATATTAATGGAATGATAGCACTTGATGGTGGCCGTTGTGGCGCACCCTTGACAAGAAGTATTGACATGATAATCTGTATACGACATGATATGTGAACACGGCATGATACATGAACATGAACGTGGTAAGAACATGACAGTGGCCCGTCGTGGCGCACTCCAGACAAGAACATGATCGGCCAGTACATGATAGTGGTCCGTTGCGGCGCGCTCTTGACAAGTAAATATGACATGTAACCTTGAACGCCGTTGCGACGACTACCTCGACTCGCTAAGTAACTTCTCGTCTTGACACCGTGGGTGCTTGCTTGAAACTTGTTTGTACACGCTACTAGTCTAGTCTCGTCTTGCATCATGTCTAGGACATGAGTCCATGGTTACCACGGTCAGGGATTCATATTGAATCTGACTAAGGTCAATGACTAGATTGATCAAGTAGTTCATTTTAAGGGAGATTTCCCCAGTTAAAGGCGATCCCGTTATCCCGGCCATACCTGATGGACTTGTAGCCTGCCGTCGAGTAGGGCATATTTTCAGTCCACTGTCATGTGGGATACAGTCATAAAACAAGTACAAGGTACACTGTTATGTGTTGCACTCTAAGCCATCTAATAATTCTGGATAACTTTGGTAATCAACCTTGACTGGATAACCTGGATAGCTGCAGGGCCTGTGACTGCTGGAACATCTCATTGCATCTTGCTAGTAACTAGGCTTGTGATAAGCCTAGCTAGTTAAAGTATCAAGCCGTACTCTTTGTTTGGTCGTGATTGATGGATGTAGTCCAGTCTAGTCTTGTCTAAGCAATGCCAGTCTATGATTATTTCAGCATATGCTTGTTCATGCTTTACTTTTGTCGATAATTGGTTGGAGGACTAAGCTCTGTTCAGGTGAAGGGTTACAACCCCGGTCCTTGTTTGGTTTACGAGTTGTAACTTGGCTACCGGAATGGTCCCTTAGTCGTCTTATCGTTTATCATCTTGTTTTTCTCTAATGCATGTCTTTTATTATCCTTTATGTCTCATGTGCTAATTTGCTGGTTTTAATTCTTAAGTGAAGCCTCCTTTGTGGCACTTGCTCTTTCTAGGGTTTGACCCAGCTGGTTTTGTATGGCCAAATTTTGGAGTAAGTGACAAGACATTAATAAGGCAACCTAACCATACTAAAGTGAACATGCAGTTGAGAACAAACCTTTCGTCGCATGAGCCCTGGCTGTAAATGGGATCTGGTATCGTCCCCACTTGGCCAACAGTGACCTAAGCGCATGACGTTCAAAAACGATAGTGGCCAACCTGAGAGGCTAAACATACCCGTATCTCCAGTAGAGCTTCCGGGTTACAAGGGAAGTGCAATCGAAGCCCATACGACAAGGAAATGTTCTTCCTATCCAATGTACCTATCATATCGCATCCACGACCATGTAATACTACTAACCGTCAAGTCTTCTAACATACAACTATTGACAGTTAGACCTAACGCACGTCCTATACGCATCAGTGATCAGCCAACACGCAAGTCCGGATGCTATATGCTTGTCACGACCCGCACCCGCTTTTCGGATACGAGACGTGTCCAAGTCCAGCCTACGCCGCAGTGTCGGCGGTAGTACGCTGTCTAGCCCACAATAAACAAAGTACTCATAAATACTAACTGCTCATTTACAACAACTAAATCAACTTTACAAAATATAGAAGTTTTACATTTGAAGAAAAATGTAAGCTTTTACAATTATAGAAAACTACCACACATCTAACTAGTCTTCTATGGTTTGGCCTTTGAGTCTCTATCTCCCCCTCGTATGGTCCATAGCGCAAAAGTAGACACGTCATCCTCACCTATAACAATGATCCAGTCAGGAAAGGAGCAGAGTACAACCATATTGCAATTAATGTTGTTAGTCCAAAATAAGTTAGAACAAGCGAGAAATAATTATGACAAAGAGTATGTAAAGAACTAGTACTAGCAAGGTATGAACGATCAAGATATGAACTAGCAAATGTAAACTAGCAAGATAATGGACTAGATAAAGGAAAAAAATAGGAACCACTATGTGTGTGTGAAATACCTTTTAATACGTGAACGGCTGGGCTAATACGACACATCATACGATGGCTATCATTCAGTAATTGGTACGGCTAACTCATACGTGGGTGTGTATGACTTAGCTATCATTCGGTAACGGTAATTGGGTTTGTTCACGTATTTACCGAGTATTTCCCCTCCTGACTCTCTAACAATCAATAACGATCAATGACACACTAAGAAGATACGATAACTACCGTGTCACAATTGTGTCTCAATGAAATATCAAGCAATGACTCAACGGGATATCAAACGAGAAAACTGTAGAGTAAACGTTATAATGAACTAAAACATAAATGCAATACTGTACTTGCCTGAATCCTTGCACAAATTATAGTCACAAGCCGAGGATGAGGGGATGTCGATGTATAAGCTGTCAACCTATAACACACATCGCACCATGAATCGTGCACGAAAACCACAAATCAATTTTAATGTTCTAGTTCTAAATAGTGGCTAGTTGGGTTACTAATCTAATAATAATTAATTCTGGAATAATTTACTTAAAAACCTAATTTAACCTAATAATAATCTGAATATAATCTAAACATGCAAGTTTGGCCATCCAAAAGTCATGTTTCCAATTTTGGAAACCATGACACGCAAATCAAGACGTGCCATTGACTTTTTAGTCAAACGTTCTGAACTCTAGATTTTGAAAGTGTACCTTGGTTGATTTCAGCGCCAAGAGTGCGCTAGAATCAACCGTGCCGCAAAATCGTGCTTTGGTCAAAAGATATCGCCGTTATGGCTAATCGTGACCAAAACGGTGATCAACCGATCAGTTCTGAGTTCAACAGAATAAATAAAATACTTGATGAACGAAATAATTTCTGGAAAAATTATATGTAGTAGAGCTCTATGATAGTCACTCGGTCATGCAGGAATTGGCAATTCAGTGAGTCTTTCCGAAACTTCAAACAGTTCGTGATTTCGATTTCTGGTTCTCCCGGAATCTTGAAAACACCGAAACGTGTCAAGTTTCGGACAACCGACACTCTACGAATTTTCCAGAAATTTAGGAATAATATACACGAAAATAAATTACATATTCAGAAAGCCTACCTCGATACGAATCCAACAAAAAAATGGCGCGCGAAAAGCACGTCGGAGTTGGCGGAAATCGCTTCGGGAAGTCGAGATCTCTACTAGAACCCTCTCTCAAAAAGGCGGCTGAAATTTTATTAGGGTTTCGAATATAATACTATATATATAGGAGAGAGAGGCGGTTCAGCTGGGCGCCGACAGGTGGGCCCCCTGGGTGAATTATTAGGTAATTCATTATTTAATTCAGAAAATCATTTAAAATTTATTTTAAGTCCAAATAAATCAAATAAATTGCAGAAAAATCCAGAAAAATTCTAGAAAATTCTAGAAAATATTTTTAAGTGTCTAAAATCTAAATAAAATAATTTTAACATAAAATATCATCATGGGACCTCACAGTAAATTTCCAAAGCCTATAAAATATAATTTTTATAGGTTTTAATTATATAAAAATTCCCAAAAAATCTAAAAAATCCAGAAAAATTCTAAATATTCTAGAAAATATTTTTAGTCATTTAAAGCCCAAATAAAAATATTTGGTCCAGAAATACTCCCGTATGACCTTACAGTAAATCCTGAAAGTCCTTAAAATAATAAAACCTTAAATATTAAATACCTAAAAATATCCAAAAATTGTAGAAAAATATAAAATAGCTAAATAATACATATATAAGTTATCTAGAGGTCATATGACCTTAATATGGCCATAGCCCACCTACAGCTTTGACATGACTCATAATTGCCATAAAATTAATCATAAACAATATAATTTAAAAAAAATAAAAATTTGGGAAGTGGGCTTACAAATCTACCCACCTTAGAAAAATTTCGTCCTCGAAATTTCAAAATATAAAAATAGGCACAACCAAGAATATCATCAAAATATGACATGACCAATCGATATGAATAAGCACGACAAAAATATAATCAAGAAAATAATGTGATGAATGATCGAAATTGATCAGGCGTATAGAATCGAAATCTAAATACGTTTTAGAAATATAGTGGAAGGAAATCAAAATAGGTTTAAAAGATGATGATTCAAAAATAGAAAAATATGAGAGAAATATAGAAATAGTAGTTGTAGAGAATGTGGTAACAAGAAATAAGACATCAAATAAATTTGAAAGAAAAATTTTTAATAGTCATATGCCAATAAAAGATATAGTCGCTATGATATTCAAAATTCATAAGTATATCCGAAGTCATTTAACCGAGAATCCATGCCTCGCCAGTGTACATCTGGCTGCCGTGAACCCTTGGTTTCATGACTCGAGTATAATATGTTATCAAACACTTTATCAACTCTACCCAATTTGACATAATAAATCAAAAGAATGATAATACAACTAGGATATAGTTTTAGTAATATTCGACAACCTACGCATACTTAAATTATTTCAACTTAGGGGTCATGCCACACCAATTCGCTGTTGACTGCAGTGAACCCGCAGTCTCCATAATTCAAAGAAATAAGGATATTGCACATCTGCCTTTCCATTGTATGTCACCGAAAATTATTTTAACTATATCCATAAGAATTTCAAAAGAACTTCAATAAATTCAAATAAGTCGATCATGATAAGAAATATAAGTATATGTCCTTGAGTAAAAGTAACAGTTTTGAAAACAAAACAATCACAAAATGAACGAAGATGACTTGAATTAATATATAGATAATTAAACCAAGATTAGGAATTGAAAATAAAACGATCGCAAAATAGTTTTGAAAATAAAATAAGATTTAGAGAAGGCATAAGATAAAATGGCACAAATGATCTAAATTGGGAATTGAATTCTATGAAGTCCTAACTTACCAAACGTATATTCTACCCACCTTGGATCCTACCAACATGTCAAAACAAAATAACATATTCTCTTAGAAAAAAACCTTCGATTTATCCATGCCTAGACTTCAGTAAATCATTGGCTAAATCACGTGGCCTATTTAACAATCTTAACTATCCAAGGGTCAAATTGAATAAGGAACTCCTAGTCCTATTCATTCTCATAAAATCAAATCAAACCTAATTATGAATGAGCATCCTAGTCGCAGGCTTGCAGTAGTACGACTAACTTAAGTACTACCACAAGTTTGCAATCTTTTGCGAAAACTGACCTGCATGGGCCACCATAAAAACTTGTCACGACCCGCACCCATTTTTCGGATACGAGACGTGTCCAAGCCCAGCCTACGCCGCAGTGTCGACGGTAGTACGCTGTCTAGCCCACAATAACAAAGTACTCATAAATACTAATTGCTCATTTACAACAACTAAATCAACTTTACAAAATATAGAAGTTTTACATTTGAAGAAGAATGTAAGCTTTTACAATTATAGAAAACTACCACACATCTAACTAGTCTTCTATGGTTTGGCCTTTGAGTCTCTATCTCCCCCTCGTATGGTCCATAGCGCAAAAGTAGACACGTCATCCTCACCTATAACAACGATCCAGTCAGGAAAGGAGCAGAGTACAACCATATTGCAATTAATGTTGTTAGTCCAAAATAAGTTAGAACAAGCGAGAAATAATTATGACAAAGAGTATGTAAAGAACTAGTACTAGCAAGGTATGAACGATCAAGATATGAACTAGCAAAATGTAAACTAGCAAGATAATGGACTAGATAAAGGAAAAAAATAGGAACCACTATGTGTGTGTGAAATACCTTTTAATACGTGAATGGCTGGGCTAATACGGCACATCATACGATGGCTATCATTCAGTAATTGGTACGGCTAACTCATACGTGGGTGTGTATGACTTAGCTATCATTCGGTAACGGTAATTGGGTTTGTTCACGTATTTACCGAGTATTTTCCCTTCCGACTCTCTAACAATCAATAACGATCAATGACACACTAAGAAGGATATGATAACTACCGTGTCACAATTGTGTCTCAATGGAATATCAAGCAATGACTCAACGGGATATCAAACGAGAAAACTGTAGAGTAAACGTTATAATGAACTAAAATATAAATACAATACTGTACTTGCCTGAATCCTTGCACAAATCATAATCACAAGCCGAGGATGAGGGGATGCCGATCTATAAGCTGTCAACCTATAACACACATCGCACCACGAATCGTACACGAAAACCATAAATCAATTCTAATGTTCTAGTTCTAAATAGTGGCTAGTTGGGTTACTAATCTAATAATAATTAATTCTGGAATAATTTACTTAAAAAACTAATTTAACCTAATAATAATATGAATATAATCTAAATATGCAAGTTTGGCCATCCAAAAGTCATGTTTCCAATTTTGGAAACTATGGCACGCAAATCGAGATGTGCCGTTGACTTTTTAGTCAAACGCTGTGAACTCTAGATTTTGAAAGTGTACCTTGGTAGATTTTAATGCCAAAAGTGCTCTGGAATCAACTGTGCCGCAAAATCACGCTTTGGTCAAAAGATATCGCCGTTATGGCTAATCGTGACCAAAACGGTGATCAATCGATCAGTTCTGAGTTCAACAGAATAAATAAAATATTAGATGAGCGAAATAATTTCTGGAAAAATTATATGTAGTAGAGCTCTGTGATAGCTTTCCGAAACTTTAAACAGTTCATGATTTCGATTTCTGGTTCTCCCGGAATCTCAAAAACACCGAAACGTGTCAAGTTTCGGACAACCGACACTCTACGAATTTTCCAGAAATTTAGGAATAATATACATGAAAATAAATTACATATTCAGAAAGCCTACCTCGATATTAATCCAACAAAAAAAACGGCGCACGAAAAGCACGTCGGAGTTGGCGGAAATCGCTTCGGGAAGTCGAGATCTCTACTAGAACTCTCTCTCAAAAAGGCGGCTGAAATTTTATTAGGATTTCGAATATAATACTATATATATATAGGAGAGAGAGGCGGTTCAGCTGGACGCCGACAGGTGGGCCCCCCTGGATGAATTATTAGGTAATTCATTATTTAATTCAGAAAATTATTTAAAATTTATTTTAAGTCCAAATAAATCAAAATAAATTGCAGAAAAATCCAGAAAAATTCTAAAAAATTCTAAAAAATATTTTTAAGTGTCTAGAATCTAATAAATAATTTTAACATAAAATATCATCATGGGACCTCACAGTAAATTTCCAAAGCCTATAAAATATATTTTTTACATGTTTTAATTATATAAAAATTCCCAAAAAATCTAATAAATCCAGAAAAATTCTAAAATATTCTAGAAAATATTTTAGTCATTTAAAGCCCAAATAAAAATATTTGGTCCAGAAATACTCCTGTATGATCTTACAGTAAATCCTGAAAGTCCTTAAAAATAATAAAACCTTAAATATTAAATACCTAAAAATATCCAAAAATTGTAGAAAAATATAAAATAGCTAAATAATACATATATAAGTTATCTAGAGGTCATATGACCTTAATATGGTCATAGCCCACCTACAAGCTTTGACATGACTCACAATTGCCATAAAATTAATCATAAACAATACAATTTAAAAAAAATTAAAAATTTGGGAAGTGGGCTTACAATGCTACTCACAACTCACTCATCTCGTGGCACATCAGTGTCAAAGTTTATGTAATACACTAAACTAGTGGTAGTCCCTTAACTCTAGGTCCATATGCATTCAAAGGATAAATAACAAGGTACAGCTAATATCATTGAGCAGGCAGTAAGTCAGGAACTGTAATAATGGTACAGCAAAAAGAACTGAAAATAATACACAGTGATATGCAATAAATAAAATGCAGACTAATTTATAAACAGTAAATGATGGCAAGGTATCTTGCCTGGGGTGTCGCCTGGTGGTGTGATGTTCTGTCATGTTCCAATAGTCCAATAGCCATAGTCGATGTGTAGGGGTCCGAGGTCACGAGAAAATAGGCAAGCATGATTAGTCATGAGTAATGAGAATAATTGGAAGAATTTGTGGAAGTAGATAAATATACAATTTCTTAGAAATATTTATATTACTTTAAAAACATGTTTACTTCTAAAAATTCATTTACAAAAATACTTGAAAATATTTACATATAATAATTTTGAAAATTACATCTTATTAGTCAAAAATATTTTCGGTAAAGAAAATATTGTATAAATCGGTAACGACTAGTTTTTAGCAATATTTTGGAAATATAACATCTAAAAATGATTTAGGACTAAAACGTACTCAAAATATCATAGGAATATAAAATCACACCCTTAGGGTTTTTAAACCAAAATTTGAAATATAGATCTAGGCTTTAGCCATAATATTTATAATTTTTAGAAAATAGTAGTATAACCCCAAAATAAAATTTTAATAACAATAATAGTAATAACCTTAAGTATAACTATAATAAACTAATTATAATAATGATGATAATATCAGTAGTAATAATAATAATAATAATAATAATAATAATAAATAATATTAGATAATAAATAATAATGCTTGATAATAATAATAATAATAATAATAATAAAAAGAATAATACTTAACAGCATCTGCTGTTCCTTAAAGAAGGAAAGAAGGAAGGGAGTGGAGAGAGAGAGGGGAAGAGCGGGGAGGGGTTTTTACCTGCCGGCGGCTGCGGCGCCGGTGGCCGGCGGGCAGGGCGCGGTGGAGTAGATCGGGAAGAATGGACGTGCGGGGTTGGCAGCTTCGCAGGAGAGTCACGCGGCGGAGGAGTCTCGACGCGGCTCGCAGCTGCGGTGGTCGAGGCTTCTCGGCGCGGCGGAGTAAAGGGTCTCGTCGGCCAGGCGGACGATTCGCCCGGCACGGATAAGGAGTACGGGCGGTGGCGCGATCCAGATCTAGGTTTCGCCTGGATCCCGTCGGTGGTGGTCGAGGGGTGTGTGGCGGTCGGCATGACCGGAGGTGGGCAGTCACCACGTTTGGGGCACTCGACGGTCAGCGGGAGGAGAGGCGGTGGCGCGCCGGCTGGGGAAGGAGACCGGGTACGGGCGGAGTACGGGGTCGAGTGCCGGCGATGGCGCTGCGCCGTCTGGCGTGGAGGTCGACGTTGATGGGAGCTCCGGCGTGGCACGGTGACATCGACCATGCGGGTTGGGGCGACACCAGCTCTGGTCGGTGGCGCAGTTGCGGCCACGGGCGACTACGGCAAGGATGCGGCAAAGGATTTCGTCGTTGTGAGGTTTTCTTGCTTTCTCTTGTGGGTTTAGGTGTTCAGATTTGGGGGTGGTTGTGGTGATGGTGGTCTGTCGATAATGGTAGGGCGTGGGTGAGTTTGGTGGTGTCGGGAAGGCGAGGTCGGAGGGAGTTTCGGTTGGTAGTTGTGTTGGCGGGGAGTTCAGGATCGGCAGATGGAGATAGGGGTGGCGCAGAGGAGTTACGGCGGTGGTGATGACGGGGATGCTGCCGGAGTAGTTGGACGGGGGTTTGTGGCCGGGACGACAGTTGTGGCGGGGATGTTGGTGGTAGGCTGCTGGTGGTTCTGATGGCAGTAGGAGCGGTGGTCGTGGCGGAGTCGGGATCGGAGAGAAGTGGTGGCCGTATAGGGCTTGGAGGGATGTCATCGTGTCCGGGGGTCGGACACGACGGAGAACATATTTGTATTTGTAATGTAAAACATAGTGAATGAGAATAAGGCACCGACACGATGCACCTGACACTTGGGTTGTGGGATTGATGGAGAAAAGAATAAGGGGTCTCTCCTTATATAGGAGGTGGAATCCTAATTGGATAAGGAATTTGGAGGATTTAAATTCCCCCATAGATAATATCATATTAAATTAAATTCGATTTAAACTTTAAATCGGTCAAATTCAAATCAAGCATAGATAAAACCTTCACTCATTTAATTTGAATTCAAATAAAATCTTTTCTAATTTAAATTAGCATATTTAATCAAATATTAAAATCAACAAAATTTCAAAAATATTATTTTCATAATTAAATAAATATAGAAATAATTAATTTCGAAAATCACGATAAATACTTAAAATATTAAATCATAAAATAGCTTTTATAAATAACAAAAATATTTTAAATAATAACTTTCAAATTTCGTAAAATATTTGGAATATATTTCATATAAACCACAATTTCTAAATCACTACTTATTTTTAAACGACGAATAAAATATTTATCACATTTATTTGAACATGTACTTTCCTATATAAAATAAATTTATAATAAAATATTTTTCTAAAATATGTACCTCGACACATATTCGCACTCGTGAAATTACGAAATGCAAATCTCGTACGCTACGTAAATACAACAAGGCGAACTCGTATGCGATGTGCAGATACGAAGTACAAAATATATACAAAAATATTTTAAAAAAAATCGTAGTAAAAATTTAGGGGGTTTACATCCTACCCAACTTAAAAGAATTTCGTCCTCGAAATTTAGGAGTAATTAGGGTAGGTAGGGCGAAGGGGATGGAAAAAGTTTATTCGAATAGATTTACAAGGTCTTCTTGGGACGAAAATGCAAACAAAATATTCGACGAGGAGGCGAGCGATATTTCAATGGCAATATGTCATTTGATCGACTAGGACTAAAAAATTCGATGGGTTCAGTTTAGATTACCATCATGTATATGACAACCAATCATTGACTAAGCTTGATCAACCCTAACATTAACCTTAGAAAGGGGCAACCTCATAAGCAGGTAATAAACTCCTTAATCCTTTGATATCATCAATATTCATATAATCTCTCTTATCATAATTCGTTCTTTCCAAAAATTACTTTTATTCCACGTCCCCTTAAAATTTAACAAAAACCAATATGATTATAAATGTACTCTAACTTCCTCTATCTCGTCATAGAATTTCAAATATTCTGAAATTTTGAATATATCTTCCCAAGTTATAATTTCCTCTTAAAATTAAAATTCTAAAACCTTCAACCAATTTGGCCCAAGTAACAGTTAAAATCTTCTTACTACAAATTTTTATTTGTTGGTCAATGTACAACGCATCCATAGGTACCAAAATAAAAACCCATCTTTAATGTTCGATAAATCTCGAAAACTAACAGTATACCTTCATAACTCAATCTTCTATCATCATAATTGAAAATTTCCTAAAATATTTATTAGTCTCCCTCGAAAATTTGAATTTAACAATCCCCTCTTTTTGATGCTAGAATTGAAACTCATCTTAACTTCATATTCATAATCATCTTGGAACTTAATTCTCCATGCATCAAAAATTTAAAGGTTTCTTCCTTCAACAATTGGTTATCCTTGAAAAATATCATCATAACACTATATGTTATCGAAGGCAACGTCAACATTGTCTTTATCAAAATTTGCATCCATAAATTTAATATATAAATTTGGTTCTTAAACCACCAACACTTTAGAAAATTCTTCACTCGATATTTAGTTACCTCAAAACAAATTTTGGAATTCGAGAAGTATTTACCCTTGAGTCTTTTATCATAACATTCCTTACTTCATCTATTTGGATTTATCGCACATTTTCATTTATATCCATTATACACCTTGTAATCTCGTAATTATCTTAACCAACTGTATTATTTGTCCCTGCTGTGGGGTTCTCTAATCTAACCTCTACTAATCCAAGATTGTCATGATCAAATTTTATTTCGCATAAAGGAATCATACAAGGAACAAGGTTGCATAAACTATGGAGGAATCATAGTGAAATAATAGTAAAGCAATTTAAATGGGAAAGAAAAAGGGTAAGGGTTGCAATATTGAAGAGCGAAAGATGCTATGTGTCTAAGTGAATCGAGATAAGACATAAAAATAAATGGCAATGATTAAGCAGTCAAGATAAAATGCAAGGTTAAGCATTTAAGGGATTTAATAGATCGCAATCATATATTAGGTCGGAAAAAAATTGAGTCGAGGTTGAGTCCATATATGTAGTCAAAAGTATATCGATACCATGGTAAGGGTTATAATTTAGTCTTTATGACCCGAAAGTCGTACCATAAAAATAGAGTATAAGGGGACGTGTTTTAGTGGGACATGATATACCTACATGAAGGTGAGCTCATGTAGGTTTTGCATGTGAAATTTGTTGGAAGGAAAAGTCTAGTGTTGTGCTCCAAATATCAAAGTCACGATAGGGAACGCCAAATGATCAAAATAGAAAGTGGGTTTTCATAATGTACTAATTAATGCACCAAAAATAAAAGGTTAAAGCACGAAATAAAGATAATTTAGGAAATCTCGTAGATCAAAGTTAAGATAAGTTAGAGACACAGTTTCTAGAAAGAAAATAGTCTCATAGATAAGGGTAAGATCACGGAAACGATTCTATCATTTCTAAGTTTCAAACAATTAGATGTCACGAATAAAGATCTAGATTTGAGGGAAGGCCGAGTAAGTCAAAGATATGTTCATCGGTTTGGTCGATGACTAACTATACTTGAGTATATGCAATATCATAATCATAGGTGGTATGGCAATCTAATGTGGAATACTTCTATCTCACTAGGGTGACCTTACTTGCTTCTTGGTCCTCTACCAAAATATGATCTAATCTAAAATTTCAAGTTCCTCGAAAGTTTCTCAATAAAATTTTCAAGATACTCCGCCAAAATTTTCTATTATCTTAGACTGTCAACTTTAATCAAAATTTTAAATCTCTAGTCAATTTCGAAACAACCCTTGTATATCGCAAATCGAATAATTATTATTATATTTTTTTCTCTCAAACCTTAAACTCAACATTTAATAAGTTTATCAGCCAAATTTCATACTACAAAATGGAACAATTAAATAACGCCCAAATTTAATTATATATCCTTCAAATGTGTATATCTAGCTTCCAATAAGGCACAACTACTTTTCAAAAGTAAATTTTTTCACCAAAATATAAATATCCATAATCAAGGCTTTAAACTCAAAATCTAAATATCTTTATAAATCATAGATCATATGACGTAATTTAATTCAAAAATATTTTACCAAAATTTATCAATCATCCTCAAATTTTGGTCAATCGTAAATCATACTTTAAAATTTTATGATCCTTTTCAAATCAAATTTATATCCCTCCAAAAGATGTATAGTTATAACTCAATAAATCATAAATGTTCAAAGACCTTCAAAAATCAAATACAAAATCAAATCAATTTGCTTTTTTGATCTAGCTATCCTCTTGTGTATACCACCTTGTAATATCAAAATAAAATTTCAACTATCTTTTGAAAGCGATAATATGCTACTACCCAACTTAGAATTAACTAATCCTTAAGATCATATTTCTAGGAAAATAAATGCCTTTATAACTCAAATAAAATCTCAATGTATATTAATCGTCAATGTAACATTCTAGCCATGTGTTTAACCTATGAGCATATACTAGTGTAGTCATCTTACTAAGCACGAAACTAAGAATTTTCGGTAGAAGGAGTCAAGCAAGATGCAAATCAAGGAGGTCGAACGAGAGTTCGGAATTTGAAGTCAAGAAAGGATGTCAAGTAGTTAGATGAGATTCTATACTCTAATCCTATATTGCAGGCCCGTTCGGTACAGTCATGTAACCGAAACGGCAAACAAGACCTGCATGGGCCACCACAAAAATATGTAACGCTCCAGTCCCAAAATACTTAGGACGAAGTGCGTAGACATGCCAGCTGTATACATACGAAGTATATGGACCGTCGTATGTATACATAAGCTATAAAATGCAGTAACCAAGACACTAAATCTTATCCACAAAGATAAATAATGATATAAAAACAACTTTGAATTTATCATGTACACAATCGTTGGGCGGAGACAAATTCACTACCAACTAATGTAAATAAAGAAGAATTATACAAAGAAAATGATTTGGTCGAGCGAAGGAGATGACGATCCAAAAGCAACATCTCGAAGAATAGAGCGCAAGTCATGGCCTTAGCTAGAGCACCTGCAGGAAGTCATAAACACACATACTGGAGAGATCACCAGGTCCTCAGAGGGACGTAACAAGATACAATAAACATGCCATATAAATACTGAATATAAAATATGCCACAAACAAAAGTAAGTGACAAGACATTAATAAGGCAACCTAACCATACTAAAGTGAACATGCAGTTGAGAACAAACCTTTCGTCGCATGAGCCCTGGCTGTAAATGAGATTTGGTATAGTCCCCACTTGGGCACCAGTGACCTAAGCGCATGACGTTCAAAAATGACAGTGGCCAACCTGAGAGGCTAAACATACCCGTATCTCCAGCGGAGCTTTCGAGTTACAAGGAAAGTGCAATCGAAGCCCATACGACAAGGAAATGTTCTCTCCACCCAATGTACCTATCATGTCGCATCCACGACCATGTAACACTACTAACCGTCAAGTCTTATAACATACAACTATTGACAGTTAGACCTAACGTACGTCCTATACGCATCAGTGATCAGCCAATACGCAAGTCCAGATGCTATATGCTACTCACAACTCACTCATCTCGTGGCACATCAGTGTCAAGGTTTATATAATGTACTAAACTAGTGGTAGTCCCTTAACTCTAGATCCATATGCAATCAAAGGATAAATAAAAAGGTACAACTAATATCACTGAGTAGGCAGTAAGTCAGGAACTGTAATAATGGTACAGTAAAAAGAACTAAAAATAACACAAAGTGAAATGTAATAAATAAAATGCAGACTAATTTATAATCAGT
Source organism: Iris pallida (assembly GCA_029216955.1). Lineage (NCBI taxonomy): Eukaryota > Viridiplantae > Streptophyta > Magnoliopsida > Asparagales > Iridaceae > Iris > Iris pallida. The sequence goes on from JANAVB010015600.1 coordinate 12,658,918, forward strand.
AAATGATGGTAAGGTATCTTGCCTGGGGTGTCGCCTGGTGGTGTGATGTTCTGTCATGTTCCAATAGTCCAATAGCCATAGTCGATGTGTAGGGGTCCGAGGTCGCGAGAAAATAGGCAAGCATGATTAGTCATGAGTAATGAGAATAATTGAAAGAATTTGTGGAAGTAGATAAATATACAATTTCTTAGAAAATATTTATATTACTTTAAAAACATGTTTACTTGTAAAAATTTGTTTACGAAAATACTTGAAAATATTTACATATAATAATTTTGAAAATTACATCTTATTAGTCAAAAATATTTTCGGTAAAGAAAATATTGCATAAATCGGTAACGACTAGTTTTTAGAAATATTTTGGAAATATAACATCTAAAAACGATTTAGGACTAAAACGTACTCAAAATATCATAGGAATATAAAATCACACCCTTAGGGTTTTTAAACCAATTTTTGAAATATAGATCTAGGCTTTAGCCATAATATTCATAATTTTTAGAAAGTAGTAGTATAACCCCAAAATAAAATTTTAATAACAATAATAGTAATAACCCTAAGTATAACTATTACAAACTAATTATAATAATGATGATAATACCAGTAGTAATAATACTACTACTAATAATAATAATCATAAATAATATTAGATAATAAATAATAATACTTGATAATAATAATAATAATAATAATAAAAAGAATAATACTTAACAGCATCTGTTGTTCCTTAAAGAAGGAAAGAAGGAAGGGAGTGGAGAGAGAGAGGGGAAGAGCGGGGAGGGGTTTTTACCTGCGGGCGGCTGCGGTGCCGGTGGCCGGCGGGCAGGGCACGACGGAGTAGATCGGAAAGGATGGAGGCGCGGGGTTGGCAGCTTCGCAGGAGAGTCACACGGCGGAGGAGTCTCGACGCAGCTCGCGGCTGCGGTGGTCGAGGCTTCTCGGCGCGACGAAGTAAAGGGTCTCGTCGGCCAGGCGGACGATTCGCCCGACGCGGATAAGGAGTACGAGCGGTGGCGCGATCCAGATCTAGGTTTTGCCTGGATCCCGTCGGTGGTGGTCGAGGGGTGTGTGTCGGTCGACATGACCGGAGGTGGGCGGTCAACGCGGTTGGGGCACTCGACGGTCAGCGGAAGGAGATGTAAAACCCCCTATATTTTATTATTATTTTTATTATTTTATTAGACTTAAAAATTAATTTATGCAAATTATAATTTTTTTTATTTCATTAGAAATGACCTTAGCCATTTTTTTTTGGAACACAAGACTACCTTGAATTTTGGCACGGAAGACGTAGCAGTGTGCCTTGACTAGTGTACTAGTCATGCTAGGGGAAGACTTGCCATGGGGATGACCAAATTAGGAAAACCAGGCCGAGTTGTGTAATGACTCATTTCAAATATTTTATTTAACTATTATTTTATTTAATGATTTTATTGACCCGGTTAGGCCAAACCAGTCCGAGCTGGGCCTGGACCAAATCCAAGCATATGTAGACATGAAGGGTGACCAAATGTGGCCATGTAGGCATATTTTATGTATGTACGAATATTTTCTAAATTATTTTAAAATTTCATGTACAATTTTTAATTATTTAATTATGTGTACAATTATTGGTATTTTTATTATTAAATAATATTTTATAAAATAGTATATTTTGTGGACCCGAAAAGGGGTGTACAGTGTAAGTGCACTCATTGGAACGGTCTTATTAATTTATTATTATTAAAATTAATTTGTGGAGATTTAATAAATATGTTTTCCTATTTAAATATTATTATTATTGGAGTTGATTATTAAAGATTGAATTTATATATATATGTAGATATGCTCAAAAATATTAAATAATTGGATAGTTGACTTTTAAATGGTATTTGATTTTTAAATAGATTTTTGGTGTATATATATATATATATATATATATATATATATATATATATATATATATATATATATATATATAAAAATATATATATCTATATATATATATATATATTTATGTTTAGATAAGAAAGAAAGAAAAAAAGAAAAAAAAAGGAAAAGAAAAGAAAAATATGTGGTCGACCCCACCATGTGGGAGCCGACCACACAACAAAAACAAAGTAGTAGCAGCATAGCTGCTCAAATACATGGGGCCGACCCATTAATAAGGAGAAGCAGCAGCAGCTGCACATAGATGGCCGACCCCCTCCCCCCTTTGCATATATATATATATATATATATATATATATATATATATATATATATATATATATATATATATATATATATATATATATATATATATATATAAGTTATAAGTAACTTATATATGTTTTAGCAATTAAACCCTAAAATTTCTTCCACTTCCTCCTCTCTCCTCCATCATCCTCCCTCTCCTCGACGTGCATGCCAGCCTTGCCGGAGCGACAGCAGTCCCGTCTCCCGGTCGTCACGACAACAACAACAGTTTTTTACTTTAAGGTATCCCACTTCCCCGATCGATATCTCTCTCATCTTAACTCCGTTTTTAGATCCGTAAATTCGTGTAGAAAACCTACATGACCCTCTTCGAGATTCCCCAGGTGGATTTCGACATGACCATCCAACTTGCTCGAAAAATCAAGGCAAAGTTGGAGAAAAACCACTTTTTTGGAATATTAAAACTGTTTCAAAACACCAACTTGTCGGCCACTTTTCTCGCTGTCCATTAAACTTTCGTAAAAACTAATTGAAGGCAGTCAAAGACAACCTAACCGAGATTGTAACGCACCTTTTGGATTCACTTTTCATCTAGTATGTAGAAAGTTACACATTGTTAAAGTTTCACGAAAAATTATAAATTCTGTTTTCAAAAAGTGGAAAAACACCCGATACGGCGTACGCCCCGACAAACCGGGCGACGTGGTCGCGCACTATATGCATCGAAAGGCGCGTATGGATGTTGTTGACGTGTGGGAACTGACGGAACCCGATTTTGTTGCATGTGCGCGACGAAATCAGTACGTATCCGTCGTGATACCCCGTATCGACCCTTTGCAAATTAAGTCACAACTTTGTGCACACTCATCATATCGTGATAAAACTTGCGCCATTGGACTCAAAATATTGTTTTGGTCCTGTGAGCCAAGTTTGTCCGATTCTGAGACCGTTGATCGGGACGCTATTTTGGCGGACCCACAATCCCACTCAACGGGCGATTTTGTGCACAGCCCACCGAAATCCAAAATTGGACATACCGTTGGGTTCGTCTCATCAAAACAAATCTGTAGAAATGTAGTTTGACGACTTTAGAGACCGTAGATATTGGCACACATTTCGATGCAAAGCGGGTCCAACGACGGACATCGTTTTGACCCGAAATTACGAAATTGCCCCTGTTCCAGAATTTGACTTTTGGACAGGCATTTTCTAGACATATCTTTTATTCCAAACTCGTTCGTGATGTTTGTTTCAGCATCCGAAGCTTCTTGTGGATTTTTGTAAGCCCCTGATTTTCAAATTCATTTTTAATTAGTGCTAATTAATTTTTAATGTTAATTATAGCCTTGAATAATTATTAGGAATTTTTAGGAATTTTTTAGAATTTTTAAATGATTTTTAAATGAATTTTATATATAAAAATACCATTTTGCAATTTCCTAAAATGTTTTAATTAAGTTTTGCAATTAATTAGATTGTTTAAATATCGGTTTGCAATTTCCAAATTGTTGTATGCAAATTTTATTTGCACATAAACTGTGCGGGGTGGGTTATGCAAATTCCTATTTGCAACTACCCACTGTTAGGACCTATCTGCAATTACCTAAAACTAGGAGGACCTAAGTGCTTATTTCCTACCCACCCCCCTGCCCGACGACCGACGGCTGACCGGCGACTGCCTCCGCCATTTCCGGCCAGCACACAGCTCCCCGACCGACCTTAAACCCCTATTTAAACTCCCCTCCTCTTCCCAGACTCAACCCTAACCCTAATCGACCACCACGACCACCGCAAACTCCCCTTCTTCCCCACTCTTTTCCGTCGGAACCCTAACTCCGACGATCACCACCCCCACCCCTACACAAACCCTCACAGCAAACCACCACCACCCCTACGTTCGCCTTGACGAGACGCGCCCAGCGCCACCGAAGCGCCGCGACGCCGACGCCTCCACCGCCGTCCAGCTCGTTCGAAACTCCCTCTCCAAATCGGACACGTGAGTAGCATGACTCAAACCGTATCGTACGTGTCTCGAACCCACGTATGTGGTTCGCCAGGACACGGGGACCCTCGTCCCATACTCGGACTCGTAGATGGACGCTCGTACGTGTCGTGCATAGCACGGACACGCTGACTCTGTGTCCCAAACTGTCCGGACACAGGGTCGAGTTTTATTATTTTTTTCATGTTAATTAATTCTAACCTAAATAAAATAAACCTAAAACCTATTCCTAACACAGCGGGCCGCTGGCCCACTGGCCAGCGCGCAGTGATCAAACACCCCCCTTCTCCTGAGGGCAGGGTTCGAGCCCCCCTTTCTGTGTTTCCTTTCTTTTCTGTTTTCTTTTTCTTTTCTTTTTCTTTTTGTTTTATATATATATATTTATATATATATGTATATGTATATATATTAGTATATATATATATATATATATATATATATATATATATATATGTATATACTGTATTTTACAGTATTTTATATATATGTATATATATTTTATAGTTAGTAATTCTATATATATATGTATATATGTATACATTTTCATGTGTATATATATATTATTATATATACACTTTATTTTTTAAGTGTTTTCTTATATATATATATATATATGTTTGTGTATATATATATATACTTTATAAGTTAAGTATTTCCCTTATATATATATATATATATGTACTTTTAAACATATGTATGGATATTTTTACTATACATAATTTTGCCTTATTAAAATATTAATATTTGTTTTGTACTTTTTATCAAATTATATTTTAGTATATTTAAATTACTGCAACCATTTGGTGTCCAAGCCTAGCATGGGTATTTGGGCTCAAATGTGTTTCACACATTCAAGACCTGTACAAGTCATATTGGACTTGATTCATGGCCTTGGGTCCTGTATTTGAACTTTGGTTCAAATTATGTACATGGACAAAATACGCAGATAATTAATTATTGTGTGCATTACTGTTTTTGATTTTCTAAAAATACTTAAAGTATTGCTAAAATTATGGAAAAATAGTTTTTAGATACTTTGTTAAGTTAGCTAATTTAGTATAATTTTTGTAGTATTTAATTTACTGTTTTTCCACTAGGTTGGCATATGAAATCAAAACTCATTTTCTGTATACTTAGGAAAACTGATTTTTATAAAATATTTGTACTGGATAATAAATTCCAAAAAAATTATAATAAATTTCTATGATTAATAAGGATCACTTTAGTGCTTTACTTTAAGAAAAACTAGACTTTTTGCCTATCTCTAAAATTGTTAGAACACAATGATCTTTTGATTTATTTATTGATTAATTACGACTTGTAGTTTTTTGTGTTATTTGGAGTTTTAGTCGTATTGAACCCCATCCCTCACTAGTATAAAGACCCTAGAAAGTTAGTTAACATAGTGTGTCACCCCACATTGGTCTCCTATGCCAAGTCATCATTTTTGGCTAGGTGCCCAGTCACAAGTCGTGTCGCACCAGTTAGTGTTCTAGTATTTTAGCTTAGTGTAAAAGCTAAGTTATTGCATTTATTTCTACAGTGACGAGTTACTGGACAGCCATAGCACTGTTATCGCAGCTTGTTTTGTTTTGCTTTGCTAGAGGCAAGTACTTTCTACGAACTTTACATATTGTCACATAAATGAACTGTAAACCCCACCATGTTAAATGCTGATCCTTGGGGTAGCAAGTTAGATCTCTACATGTTGTACTTCCAGTTACTACCATGCTTAGAACAGTCTTGATGTATCTCTCACATGATTAGAATATGGGTTATGGGGAAACTGTTAGTAGTGTACGTGATTATGCCCCCTTCTTCCGTACGTATGTACCGAGCAAGGTTGACATTTTATATGTATACCTTATCGTATGCTTTATCTCAACGCGGATTTGTACGTATGTACATCTGTCGCCGTTTCACTTGTACGGAAGTACATTTTATTATGTGCCCCAGCACATTGTACATCTATTGACCGATCACGTACCTGCTACAGTTTTAAACATTACATATACATCTGTCTCTATGACATATGTGTCCTTGCCATGATAGACTATGTGATGCCATGCTTTCCAGTTATTCCTCACATGTTCATTCTCATGTTCATTTCCATGTTTCATATGCTAGTTTGCTAGATTTAGTACTTGCTCCCGTCCTGACAGGATAACGTTGTAGGTGTCCTTACTGAGGAGGAGTTACTCTGCGACTCATACTATGGGATTACTGCCGAGGACCCGGCTCTGCTTTACGAGGATGTTCCTGCGGGGAACCTCGCCTAGTTGTCTTTTGTTTACTTAGACTTTTGAGAGTAGACATGTATTAGACTACATCATTTTGTAACTGGACATGTATCCAGTTTTATATTTCAGTTTCACTTGTACTTGGATATTTTACTATATACGACGACTTTTGTGTTTGGAGCATTCATGATTCTTCTTCACTTATAGAACTGTTAGTACATTTAGTCTTATCCTGTTGTCTTTAGAACAGCTTACTACGTTTTATCTCAACGTAGGCTGGACATGACTCGGCCTGGCCCAACAATTTGGGTAGCGGGTCGTGACATATTTTAGTGGTGGCCCACGCAGGTCCTGACTAAACTGTTTGGTTACGTTATTGTACCAAGCATGCCTGCAATTAGGAACTTAAGGTAATTAGACAACATTAGGAAAGACGCTTAGAACACTTAGAGGAATGCTAGGATTGCAACATAGGAAATATATCACATGTTTGCTATTATAATTAGATTTTCTTGCATATGATTACTCGCTTTAAATAAGTCCTTATAAGTCTTTTTATGTGTAATTTAGATGGTGCTTACTCGCTCGTCCCAGTATGTTACCCCCGAGAATGGGGCCCTCCATGTCCAGTCAGCTGACCGGTTGACTAATACACCTCCACCTACCACATTCCCCCACTCCACAGATCCACAGACCCAGATACCACCTTCCACATCCCAGTCCCAGCAGGACCCGATACTTCCACCACCCCCTATCACTATACCCACCCAGGCTTCCGTCACACTCGACGGGACCCAGCTGCTCACACTGATCCAGGGATTCCTAACAACCCATCAGGAGCAGACTACCCTACTCCGCCAGAGCATGGAGCGTTCTGAGGGACGTCCCGTGGTCCCACCACATGTAGAGCCACGGCAGAGAGCGGGAACGGTCAAGGACTTCATGGGTCTGAATCCCAAGGAGTTCTCAGGGACTGAGGGCATAGTAGTAGCTGATGACTGGCTAGATTCTGTAGAGAGGAAGCTTCTGGGAGTTAGGATGCCGGATGACCTTCAGGTCGAGGCAGCAGGATTTCTGCTGATAGACTTAGCCGGAGTCTGGTTCAGGAATGAGCCATTGGTCGCGAGAGGTAGAGCCACCTGGGACCAGTTCAAGACCCAGTTCAAGAAGAAATTCTTCTCGACCACTGCTAGAGTAGCCATGGGGCTACGATTCCAGAACATCCAGCAGGGGAACCGTTCTGTTGACAACTATGCGGGAGAGTTCAGTCGCTTGAGCCGTTTTGCTCCTAGTCTGGTTGCTGATCCAGAGGAGATGACCCGTAGGTTTTGCCATGGTCTAGTTCCAGACATTGGCATCCTTATAGTGGCAAACGGTACGACTGACTACTACCAGAGCCTAGAGTTGGCCCGAAGTATTGAGGAGCGTCTTCTGTCATGCAAGAGGCCGGCTTCTGTACATCATGAGGGTCCATCCAAGCGTCAGGCTTTCCAGCAGAGAGTGCCGACGCCACCCCAGCAGACTTACCGTCCCCCTACACCACATCATCAGACCCTGCCAGTTAGAGCCCCGGGACCCCGGCAGCAGCAGCAGCAGAGGGGAGCTATATGTTCTTTCTGCGGAAGACCAGGGCATGATCACACCATCTGCAGGAAGAGGTTGAAGCAGTGTTTAGCTTGTGGGTCTGCCACCCATCAGATTCGAGAGTGCCCAGTAGCGAAGACTAGAGGGCCGCTCCCGACTCAGCAGCAAAGGTTCGGGCAGCATCTGCAGCAGCAGAAGGGACCTCAGGGGAGGGTTTATAGTCTAGCCATTGAGCCGGAGCCGGAGCAGGTTTCGGAGCCGGATTATTTAGCTGACGTCATCACAGGTCATGTTTATTTGCATACTTTTCTAGCTGTATGTTTGTTTGATTCTGGTGCATCTCATAGCTTCCTATCATTAGAGTTTATGCATAAACATTATCTAGTAGCTATACCTACTGCGGAGATTAGTAGAGTGATGACGGGAGGAGGACCAGTGCCTATTAGATCTATCTATAGGTGTTCTATTTTTATAGCCGGGAGAGAGTTCAGAGGGCGATTCTTTGTGATGCCACTCCCCGGTTATGATATCATATTGGGGATGGACTGGCTTAGCTATGCCCATGCATCTATAGATTGCCATGAGGGTAGTATTGTGTTCAGTCCCCCAGGCACAGCACACCATTCAGTGTCAGGAGGACAGGGCCGGAGATCAGCCTAGAGCCGAACTGTTGTGCTACAGTCGGGGACGCAGTACCGCCACACCCTATCATTAGGGAGTTTATGGATGTATTCCCAGAGGATCTTCCAGGACTTCTGCCAGACAGAGATGTGGAGTTCACTATAGATCTAGTGCCGGGTTCATCACCAGTATCCCGGGCTTGCTATAGAGTGAATCCCAAGGAGGCCATAGAGATGAAAAAGCAGATTGATGACCTGTTGAAAAAGGGTTTCATTCGATCCAGTGCTTCTCCATGGGGAGCGCCAGTGCTCTTTGTGCCTAAGAAGGATGGTACAGTCCGGTTGTGTATTGATTACCGGGCCTTGAATGCCATCACTATTAAGAACAAATATCCTCTGCCCAGGATAGATGATTTGTTTGACCAATTGAGCGGGGCGAAGGTGTTTTCCAGGATAAATTTGAGATCCGGGTACCACCAGATGAAGGTTAGGCCAGCAGACATCCAGAAGACGGCATTCAACACGAAGTACGGGCAGTACGAGTTTCTGGTGATGCCATTTGGTCTCACAAATGCGCCAGCTGTCTTTATGAACTTGATGAATAAGACATTTCACCAGTATCTGGATAAGTTCGTCGTAGTGTTTATCGACGACATCCTGATATACTCGAAGACGCCGGAGGAGCATGCAGAGCACTTGCGGATAGTTTTGGGGATTCTGAGGCAGGAGAGATTGTTTGCCAAATTGCCGAAGTGCGAGTTCTTTTTAGACCGAGTGGAGTTTCTCGGCCATGTAGTCACTGGAGATGGAATCTCGGTAGATCCCAGGAAGATTGCTGCAGTTGAAACGTGGAAGGCTCCGACGTCAGTTTCAGAGATCAGGAGCTTTCTGGGTTTAGCAGGCTATTACAGAAAGTTCGTCCAGGACTTTGCTAGGATAGCTGAACCCATGACGAAGCTGACGCAGAAGGACGCAGAGTACATTTGGTCAGAGGACTGCCAGGCGGTATTTGAGGAGCTGAAGAGGAGGCTGACGACCGCTCCAGTTCTGACTTTACCTTCAGGTTCTGGAGGTTTCACCATATACAGCGATGCTTCTGGGAAGGGGCTAGGATGTGTTCTACAGTAGCATGGGAAAGTAATTGCTTATGCATCTAGGCAATTGCGGACTCATGAGAGGAATTATCCTACCCATGACCTAGAGTTAGCTGCGGTGATCTTTGCACTCAAGTTATGGAAATATTACTTATACGGAGAGCGTGTGGAAATCTTTACTGACCACAAAAGCTTGAAGTATGTGTTCACGCAGAAAGAGCTGAACATGAGGCAAAGACGATGGTTGGAGTTGATGAAGGACTTCGACATCGATTTACAGTATCACCCCGGGAAGGCAAATGTGGTGGCAGATGCGCTGAGCAGGCATCCGATGGCATGGTACCTGATGATTGATCGACATTTGCGGGAGGATCTGGAGAAGCTTGGTATTGAGCTAGTTCGGCCAGGATCAGTGATACAGATGATGGCGCTTGACATTCAGTCAGGTTTGATGGAGCAGATCCGGGAGGCACAGTCTACAGATAAGAGTCTTCGCAGACTTCGACCCCAGGCGTTAGCTGGATTGCTGGATGACTTCACTATAGCGGAGGATGGATCCCTGAGGCATGGCAGCCGATTGTGCGTGCCGAAGGGAGAGCTGGTAGAGGCAGTCTTGCAGGAGGCGCACCGATCGAGATATTCTATTCACCCTGGTGCTAACAAGATGTACCGTGACTTGCGGAAACATCTTTGGTGGCACGGGATGAAGAGGGATGTATCATGTTTCATCTCGAGATGCCTAGTTTGCCAGCAGGTCAAGGCGGAGCGCCAGAGGCCAGCTGGTTTGTTGCAGCCGTTACCCATTCCCGAGTGGAAATGGGAACATATTACGATGGACTTCGTTTCAGGGCTTCCTCGTTCCCGAGGAGGGAAGGATGCCATCTGGGTCATCGTAGACAGGCTGACGAAGTGTGCGCACTTCATACCCTTCAAGGTGGGGATTTCTACCGAGAAGTTGGCGGAGCTATACATGCAGCAGATAGTTCGCCTACACGGAGTACCGGTGAGCATCGTGTCAGACAGAGACAGTAGATTCACATCCCACTACTGGAGGAGCTTGCAGGAGGAGTTGGGCAGTAGGCTCAAGTTCAGTACGGCGTACCACCCGCAGACAGATGGGCAGTCCGAGAGGACGATACAGACGCTGGAGGATATGCTGAGGACTTGCGTGCTGGACTTCGGAGGATCATGGGAGAGCCATCTGCACTTGGTAGAGTTTTTATACAACAACAGCTACCAGGCCAGTATTGGTATGTATCCTTTCGAGGCGCTATATGGACGACGATACCGGACACCGCTCTTTTGGGATGATGTCGGAGACAGAGTTATGCTCGGGCCAGAGATGATCACGGATGCAGCAGAGAAAGTCGGGATGATCAGAGACAGGCTCAGAGTAGCTCAGGACAGGCAGAAACACTGGGCTGATGCTAGTCGCAGGCCGATGGAGTTCGCAGACGGTGATATGGTGCTAGTGAAGATATCACCTACTCGAGGGACGATCCGGTTCGGACGAGGAGGGAAGCTGAGCCCCAGATACATCGGGCCGTTCGAGGTGCTTGGCAGGATCGAAGAGGTAGCTTACAGGGTTGCACTTCCACCCAACCTAGCAGGAGTTCACGACGTCTTTCACGTATCTCAGCTGAGGAGATATGTTCCAGACCCCAGTCATGTGCTAGATCATTCAGAGTTGGAGGTCGGACCGAGCCTTACAGTTTCTGAGCAGCCAGTGGAGATATTAGACCGGAGAGAGAAGAGGCTGAGGAACAAGGTTATACCCCTAGTACGAGTAGCTTGGAGCCGTCACTCCCCAGGTTAATCTACTTGGGAGAGGGAGTCGGACATGAGGGAGAGATTTCCTTACTTGTTCGATCCAACCGCTGCGAGGGAACCACCCGTTCCCGCTTGATACCCTAGAGGTTAGTTTCGATCGCAGCCTTAGTCATTTTGATTGCAAATACTTACTATGTTAGAATATTGTCGGGTCTTCAATTCTTGTGAATTTCGAGGACGAAATTTTTCAAGGAGGGAAGACTTGTAAGCCCCTGATTTTCAAATTCATTTTTAATTAGTGCTAATTAATTTTTAATATTAATTATAGCCTTAAATAATTATTAGGAATTTTTAGGAATTTTTCTAGAATTTTTAAATAATTTTTAAATGAATTTTATATATAAAAATACCATTTTGCAATTTCCTAAAATGTTTTAATTAAGTTTTGCAATTAATTAGATTGTTTAAATATCGGTTTGCAATTTCTAAATTGTTGTATGCAAATTTTATTTGCACATAAACTGTGCGGGGTGGGTTATGCAAATTCCTATTTGCAACTACCCACTGTTAGGACCTATCTGTAATTACCTAAAACTAGGAGGACCTAAGTGCTTATTTCCTACCCACCCCCCTGCCCGACGACCGACGGCTGACCGGCGACTGCCCCCCGCCATTTCCGGCCAGCACACAGCTCCCCGACCGACCTTAAACCCCTATTTAAACTCCCCTCCTCTCCCCAGACTCAACCCTAACCCTAATCGACCACCACGACCACCGCAAACTCCCCTTCTTCTCCACTCTTTCCCGTCGGAACCCTAACTCCGACGATCACCACCCCCACCCCTACACAAACCCTCACAGCAAACCACCACCACCCCTACGTTCGCCTTGACGAGACGCGCCCAGTGCCACCGAAGCGCCGCGACGCCGACGCCTCTACCGCCGTCCAGCTCGTTCGAAACCCCCTCTCCAAATCGGACACGTGAGTAGCATGACTCAAACCGTGTCGTACGTGTCTCGAACCCACGTATGTGGTTCGCCAGGACACGGGGACCCTCGTCCCATACTCGGACTCGTAGATGGACGCTCGTACGTGTCGTGCATAGCACGGACACGCTGACTCTGTGTCCCAAACTGTCCGGACACAGGGTCGAGTTTTATTATTTTTTTTCATGTTAATTAATTCTAACCTAAATAAAATAAACCTAAAACCTATTCCTAACACAGCGGGCCGCTGGCCCACTGGCCAGCGCGCAGTGATCAAACACCCCCCTTCTCCTGAGGGCAGGGTTCGAGCCCCCCTTTCTGTGTTTCCTTTTCTTTTCTGTTTTCTTTTTCTTTTCTTTTTCTTTTGTTTTATATATATATTTATATATATATGTATATGTATATATATTAGTATATATATATATATATATATGTATATACTGTATTTTACAGTATTTTATATATATGTATATATATTTTATAGTTAGTAAATTCTATATATATATGTATATATGTATACATTTTCATGTGTATATATATATTATTATATATACACTTTATTTTTTAAGTGTTTTCTTATATATATATATATGTTTGTGTATATATATATATATATATATATATATATATATATATATATATATATATATATATATATATATATATATATATATATATATATATATATACTTTATAAGTTAAGTATTTCCCTTATATATATATATATATATATATGTACTTTTAAACATATGTATGGATATTTTTACTATACATAATTTTGCCTTATTAAAATATTAATATTTGTTTTGTACTTTTTACCAAATTATATTTTAGTATATTTAAATTACTGCAACCATTTGGTGTCCAAGCCTAGCATGGGTATTTAGGCTCAAATGTGTTTTCACACATTCAAGATCTGTACAAGTCATATTGGACTTGATTCATGGCCTTGGGTCCTGTATTTGAACTTTGGTTCAAATTATGTACATGGACAAAATACGCAGATAATTAATTATTGTGTGCATTACTGTTTTTGATTTTCTAAAAATACTTAAAGTATTGCTAAAATTATGGAAAAATAGTTTTTAGATACTTTGTTAAGTTAGCTAATTTAGTATAATTTTTGTAGTATTTAATTTACTGTTTTGCCACTAGGTTGGCATATGAAATCAAAACTCATTTTCTGTATACTTAGGAAAACTGATTTTTATAAAATATTTGTACTGGATAATAAATTCCAGAAAAATTATAATAAATTTCTATGATTAATAAGGATCACTTTAGTGCTTTACTTTAAGAAAAACTAGGCTTTTTGCCTATCTCTAAAATTGTTAGAACATAATAATCTTTTGATTTATTTATTGATTAATTACGACTTGTAGCTTTTTGTGTTATTTGGAGTTTTAGTCATATTGAACCCCATCCCTCACTAGTATAAAGACCCTAGAAAGTTAGTTAACATAGTGTGTCACCCCACATTGGTCTCCTATGCCAAGTCATCATTTTTGGCTAGGTGTCCAGTCACAAGTCGTGTCGCACCAGTTAGTGTTCTAGTATTTTAGCTTAGTGTAAAAGCTAAGTTATTGCATTTATTTCTACAGTGACGAGTTACTGGACAGCCATAGCACTGTTATCGCAGCTTGTTTTGTTTTGCTTTGCTAGAGGCAAGTACTTTCTACGAACTTTACATATTGTCACATAAATGAACTGTAAACCCCACCATGTTAAATGCTGATCCTTGGGGTAGCAAGTTAGATCTCTACATGTTGTACTTCCAGTTACTACCATGCTTAGAACAGTCTTGATGTATCTCTCACATGATTAGAATATGGGTTATGGGGAAACTGTTAGTAGTGTACGTGATTATGCCCCCTTCTCCCGTACGTATGTACCGAGCAAGGTTGACATTTTATATGTATACCTTGTCGTATGCTTTATCTCAATGCGGATTTGTACGTATGTACATCTGTCGCCGTTTCACTTGTACGGAAGTACATTTCATTATGTGCCCCCAGCACATTGTACATCTATTGACCGATCACGTACCTGCTACAGTTTTAAACATTACATATACATCTGTCTTTATGACATATGTGTCCTTGCCATGATAGACTATGTGATGCCATGCTTTCCAGTTATTCCTCACATGTTCATTCTCATGTTCATTTCCATGTTTCATATGCTAGTTTGCTAGATTTAGTACTTGCTCCCGTCCTGACAGGATAACGTTGTAGGTGTCCTTACTGAGGAGGAGTTACTCTGCGACTCATACTATGGGATTACTGCCGAGGACCCGGCTCTGCTTTACGAGGATGTTCCTGCGGGGAACCTCGCCTAGTTGTCTTTTTGTTTACTTAGACTTTTGAGAGTAGACATATATTAGACTACATCATTTTGTAACTGGACATATATCCAGTTTTACATTTCAGTTTCACTTGTACTTGGATATTTTACTATATACGACGACTTTTGTGTTTGGAGCATTCATGATTCTTCTTCACTTATAGAACTGTTAGTACATTTAGTCTTATCCTGTTGTCTTTAGAACAGCTTACTACGTTTTATCTCAACGTAGGCTGGATATGACTCGGCCTGGCCCAACAATTTGGGTAGCGGGTCGTGACAATTTTGACTTTCGTGTTGACGATTCTGATTGTTGGATTTTGCTGCTTCTCGCCCCACCCGCAGGCAAGATACCTTGCCTTATTTACTGTTTATAATTAGATGCATCCTTATTTATTTATTTACTGCTTATTTATTATCTGTTTTCAGTTGGATCCAGTATTTTCTATTTTGTTCACTTTATTATGTTTCGGTTATTTTTCCTTCTTGTCTTTTGTATGCATATGGACCTAGTCTTAGTGAACTACCTTCTGTTAGGGACCTTGGAAGGGAGAAGACAGTTAAATATATGGGCTACCCAAATCCAAAAGCTGTAGTAATTGCGTACTACGGTAGTCGAGTCGCGAGGGTCACTAGCCTCGAGCTATGTGGACTGATGGGTCACGTGGACCGCTAGCCTCGAGTTATGTCGGCTGATAGTATTGGTATTGATGTGTGTGTGTGTTGTGAGTTGTTACTTGTCCTGGGGGAGTCAGCCTTCACCTGCCCATACATCGATATGTCTTCTAAATTGCCTACTAGAAAGGTTAGGAGACCTTAGCAAATTTTATGTTCCAATCATGGCATAGAAAAATGTCACATCGCAGAATAGTAAGTTATCCCTTGTCCTTGTTTGGTTGTAGGGGTAGCCTACTATTTCGATGGTGGGATATTGAGCCGTGTTATGGTTTGGACACTTTTACTTTATCTTTATTTTATGGTGCATTTATATTCAGTTCATATGGCATATTCTTTCTGTATCTTGTTACGTCCCTCTGAGGACCTGGTTATCTCTCCAGGTGTGTGTGCTTCTGTGATATTGCAGGTGTTCTAGCCAAGGCCGTGATCTTCTCCATTCTTTCGAAGACGATTGCGCTTGGTTCGTCTCGTTATTTTATCGATCACTTCTTGTACATTTTATTTGAGATAGTTGGTAGTGGACTTTGTCTCCGCCCAACGATTGTATACATGACAAATTCAAAGTTGCTTTTATATCATTTATTTATCTAGTGGATGAGATTTAGTTATTATGGTTCTACTGTATTTTACAGCTTATGTATACATACAAGGTTTCCATATATTGGAGTGTACTTCGTATGTATGCAGCTGGCATGGATACGTACCTAGTCCTACGTATTTTGGGACTGGGGCATTATAGGAGAGGCGGTGGCGCGCCGGCTGGGGAAGGAGGCCGGGTGCGGGCGGAGTACGGGGTCGGGCGTCGGCGATGGCGCTGCGCCGTTTTGCGTGGAGGTCGACGTTGATGGGAGCTCCGGCATGGCACGGCAATAATGACCGTGCGGGTTGGGCGACACCTTCTCTGGTCGGTGGCGCAGTTGCGGCCACGGGCGACTACGACGAGGATACGGCATAGGATTTCGTCGAGGTGAGGTTTTCTTGCTTTCTCTTGTGGGTTTGGGTGTTTAGATTTGGGGGTGGTTGTGGTGATGGTGGTCTGTCGATGGTGGTGGTGCGTGGGTGAGTTTGTTGGTGTTGGGAAGGCGAGGTCGGAGGGAGTTTCGGTTGGTGGTTGTGTTGGAGGGGAGTTCGGGATCGACAAATGGAGATAGGGGTGGCGCAGATGAGTTACGGTGGTGGTGATGACGGGGATGCTGCTGGAGTAGCCGGACGGGGGTCTGTGGCCGGGACGGCAGTTGTGGCGGGGATGTTGGTGGTAGGCTGGTGGTGGTTCTGATGGCAGTAGGAGCGGTGGTCGTGGCGGAGTCGGGGTCGGAGAGAAGTGGTGGCCGTATGGGGCTTGGAGGGATGTCGTCATGTCCGGGGGTCGGACACGGCGGAGAACATATTTGTATTTGTAATGTAAAACATAGTAAATGAGAATAAGGCACCGACACGATACACCTGACACTTGGGTTATGGGATTGATGGAGAAAAGAATAAGCGGTCTCTCCTTATATAGGAGGTAGGATCCTAATTGGATAAGGAATTGGAAGGATTTAAATTCTCCCATAGATAATATCATATTAAATTAAATTCGATTTAAACTTTAAAATCGGTCAAATCCAAATCAAGCATAGATAAAAACTTCACTCATTTAATTTGAATTCAAATGAAATCTTTTCTAATTTAAATTAGCATATTTAATCAAATATTAAAATCAACAAAATTCCAAATATCATTTTCATAATTAAATAAATATAGAAATAATTAATTTCAAAAATCACGATAAATACTTAAAATATTAAATCATAAAATAGCTTTTATAAATAACAAAAATATTTTAAATAACAACTTTCAAATTTACAAAATATTTGGAATACATTTCATATAAACCACAATTTTTAAATCACTACTTATTTTTAAACGACGAATAAAATATTTATCACATTTATTTGAACATGTACTTTCCTATATAAAATAAATTTATAATAAAATATTTTTCTAAAATATGTACCTCGACACATATTCGTACTCGTCGAGAAATTACGAAACGAAAATCTCGTACGCTATGTAAATACAACAAGGCGAACTCGTATGCGACGTGCAGATACGAAGTACAAAATAAATACAAAATATTTTAAAAAAATCGTAGTAGAAATTTAGGGGTTTACACGGATAGAAATATGTTTGCTAGAAGAAGTAATTTAGTCAGTTATATGATATACATAAATAAGATGATTCATATTAAAACCAAATATACTTTTACCTTGAACTGCGCAAACCAGAAGGCCTTCCTATCGTTCGGTGCATTAGAGTAGTTTATCCAAGGGCCACCATAATTGTACCTCAGAAAGTGGCCCAAGCGCCTCTGTACGGACGAGGGACGATATATATACAAAGGTAATTATATTCATGAAAAAATGAATTTATTATGAATAAAGAAATAAACTATATATATGATGATAAACCAAAACACTTACTTTGTACCGTCGGCCCAGATCTCCGTCCTCGTCTCCTCCGGAGGTGCGCACGGAGGATCTCGCTGATATTGATCTGGCGTCGGCTCAGCCTCCTCCATCTGCTCATCTGTCTCCATCGTTGTTTCAGCAGGAGGAATGCTAGACGAGGGAGGAGTTCAGGCCTGGAACTACTCGTCCTAGGAGTGCTGCCACGTAACGTCATGGCAGTCGGAGATATGGCTGGTCGATACACTGGAGTACTCGGCGTCAAGGATCCAGAACCAGTAGGAAGTACCGGAGAAGAACCCCATCCATGTCGAGACCTGTCGAACGATCCCCGTCATCCTGTCATACCTGATAACAACATATGATGATACAACAAATAAACATATATATAGTACATTCTACAGTCAGAAATATGAAAGTACATTCTACAAAAACATCAAAGTCCAAATAATAACCTATACTAGATAATAACTAAGTCTACAGAATAACCAAGTCTACATAATAACAAAATGAAACTACATCTCTCTCAATCATCTTCAGAAAATTTATCTTGTTCGTCTTCCTCGACCTTCTCTTCCTCCTCATCTTCACTTTCATCTTCGCCTTCGTCTTCGTCTTTCTTTTCGGATAATTCTACATCTTCTACATTATTAGTCATGTAATGAGTAACTTCCGTGGAGTCCACATCTACAATATTTGTTATAAGAGGTAGCTCGTCCTCCTGATAAGCTTTTTCGTCAACGTCAAAGGTATCTGTCACGTCCCGACCCGGAATTACCCGAATTATCGTCTTCGCATGGGGCGTGATGCCGCACGAGCCTGGAGTTGCGCTCGTGCAAGGCAAGATGACAAGTTCTCAAAATAGTTATCTTTGATTTGATATTAGCAAACGAAAAAAAAAACATAGTATACGAAACAATTCTCTTTATTGATAATGATCTGAGATTACAAAGGCTTTCAATAACCCAACTGAATTTTCCAGATTGGCTACAATACTCAAGTTCTCTCTGCACCCTGCATGAAAGCTGGTGGGAGATCAGTACGTTCGACCTCACATGTACTGATGAAAAGACCAACTTTCTAAACCGACATTTTAATATTTATGTTCAATCATGTCACTTAGCTTATGATCTTGCTATATTCTCCTTAGGGTCAATTTCATGGCATATTCGAAAGCGGTAAAGCATGTTATCATGGCAAGCATGTTATTCAAATTGAATAGGCAAGCAGACAAGAAATCTCGTGTTTATTTTGTGGCGCGACTTCTTACCAGCATAGACGCACTCACCCTTGCACCGACACAAGGTGAATACGCCCCATTCCTTCTATGTTAGGTTATAAGTGCTCTCTATACAGGATCTATGTGTGCAGGATACATACGTGCCTGCACTTTCAACCTATCATTCCTTAACTATATGAAGGTCGTTGGCATATCCGAGCTAGAATGGACTAAAGGTGTTTCTCTTTTCTTTTCCTTTCTTTCTTTTCTCTTTTTCTTTTCTTCCTTTCATTTCTCTCTTTCTTTTCTTTCTTGAATTGGGTAGCTCGGTGCCTCTTGTAATAGGTTGCTATCCCAAATTACGGAGACCTTCCGTTGCATACCATCATTTATGGCTTTTCACATCTCGCTAAGCGGTCGCTAATCGTCTTACGGATGTGCACCCCTCAAAGAATATATCCCTCCTAGGCTGAACGGTCCCGATGCCCCGGCGCACCCGTTCGAAGGGAACGTTCCCATGCACGGAAAATTATCTCAATTTTTTCAAGTCCATTCGACCATACAACGCACTATTATTCAAACAACCAAACATAGTCTTGAGTCCGAGACTCAGACTTTATCATCTCGTATTTCTTCCATTAACCTTCTATGTTCTCACATTTTATACTTCGTTTCAATGTTTAATGGCATCATGCCTCCACTCAATGTTCATCAACTGAACGACCCAAAGGTCCTGAACATTTTTGAGGCATCATGTCATATCTGACAGTTCTGTCACATTCATGCCATAATTGTACTCTTTTGTATCGAAGCCATGTTTTATGATCTTGTGCACGTACGCACGTTTTGACACATTTATCATCTTTTTCTTCGCGTCGTGCACTTAATGCACGCATCGAAGCCGTATTTCCATGTTCTATGCCTTAGTGTTCAATGTACATGGCTCGTACACTAGGGTACTCGTCTATATTGTCTTTCAATATGCTAGCCTTTCTAACTCGTGCACGAAGGCACGGAATGGCTCGTGCACGAAGGCACTCGCCGAATACAGTTATCCCATGTTCTTGTGGCTTGTGCACCGAGGCACTCGCCTTTGCGATATTCAATGTTCCATAGCGAGTCGTGCATTTGATGCACATTTTATTTCAATTATTCTAACTAGTGTTCGACACGCACTATGATTTATCTTCCGATCGGACCACGTCCGTGGCTTCGATAGGTTAACTTAGCATACAATGATACATTCTTACTTAGGCATGAAGGAGTAAAAAGAAGAGTCAATCCTCCTACCTTAAACCAATACGCCTTGTTGTTTGCCGAGCCGACGCAGCTCGATTTCATATCTTTATTGTACGGCCAAATCTTCTGACATAGCCATTCGGACACTTCTTGTTTTTGTTGAACTACTCGATCAATTCTGGCCTACCGTGCCCAAGTCCCAGCCCGTTGCGAGGCGGTGATTTGGGTTTTGCGGACCCGTTACGAATGAGGCAAAATGTTGACCTCTAATATTTCAGCGTAAACGGATAGCCTGTACATGAAACCAACTAAAATCAATACTTGCATCGATTCGGACTTGCGCCTTGGTCGATTCGATTTCTTAGAATCTTTGAGCCGACTCAACGTACTTATCCTTCGGGGCAATGCAACGCTTTACATCGATTCAACTCGATGCATTCTTTGGGACAATGTAACTCTTCGTATCGACTTAGTTCGATGCATTGTTTGGGATATCGTAAGTCTCGTATCGATTCGCATCGATACTTTTCATTCGATCAACACGACTCTTTGAGTCAACGTCTCAGCGTAATATGCCATGCAGAGCGGGGCATTACAGAATATAACACTCAAAACAAGGTTCGTCCTCGAACCAAAACCAATATTCTTATTAAGTGTTTTATAGATCGTT
This sequence comes from Iris pallida, assembly GCA_029216955.1. NCBI lineage: Eukaryota > Viridiplantae > Streptophyta > Magnoliopsida > Asparagales > Iridaceae > Iris > Iris pallida. The sequence goes on from JANAVB010015600.1 coordinate 12,679,989, forward strand.
TCACGATCTCGTCCCACCAATGTTGTTCAGTTTTACACTATCTTGTAAGCTTTTTATTAACATTATAAAGCCTTTCCTTCAGCTCGATTTGAATTTTTGTATACAACTCGATTTGGATCTATACCTATATTCAAGGCATCCCAAAGATATATATATTTCGACCAAGTCCAGTGGTAGCAAATTGGAACAAAGCTGACAGGTAATTTCAATCCTATGCCTGCCATCTCGTACTCCCTATCGGACTTATCTTTAGCAACTGTTCTCAAAATTTTTATCGCATACATATATTCGACACATACGTGATTCATTCAATAAAGTCACTGCACGCGACGCGATTCAAAATCGTATTTCTTATTTCATATGTTTCGTATGGACTATCAATCCTATACGTTGCGTCGAGCCGTCGCACATCCGATCGCAACGCCTTGCGTTCAAAGTTGCCGCCCAACTATTTCCGAAGTCTGGCTATGCAACTTATCTCGATACAATTTCCTTTGTTGACTTGCAAATACATCAACATTCAGGACTACGCCCGCTAGGTTACTTACCTAGATATCGTACTTAAATTCTTCCGACGCAACTTTAAATTAACATTACACAAAGGCCACAATCTATCTGACACAAAAGTTTACATCAAGGCGACGGTGCTCAAGGTAACAATCGCTTTGACTCAAAGTCTCTACGATGCATCTTACGTTCGATTCCTAACGAGTAGGAATTCACTAGCGAAATTCCCAACTTATCCGTCTCGCAACATCGAATATAAATTTGATTCACGCAAGCTCAATTACAAGGTGAATCCAAATATAACAACATAACTCCCAAGTCATTCTCTTACCACTTGCGCTCGTGCATAGCACGATTCTCAAAATTGCCTAGACTTATCATCAACATGCACCACGTTATATTTGTTATCGATACAATTTCATATGCGATATCGCATGGGTCATCCTACGGTCTGCAAAATTCAATTTGATTTGGCGGTCAAGTCTTCTAAGGTCAGCTGTCCTGAAGGTATGCTCGATAATTATGGATCATTAATGAAGGACAGTTTACTACGAACCATGCTATATCTTATTTTGGAGCCAAATTAGGTTCCAATGATTTCTATACGACTATCCAATTTCGGACAAAACCATTTCTATCGGCGCAACTGATGCGCAACTATCCCCTGAGTAAAGTCATGCACTACCATCGATGATTCTGCTATTCACGAAGCATCTACTCGTATTGAGTTCGAGTCTATCTTATTTGTGGTCGATACACGAGATGCTATACGCATCGAACAATCGTCGATGACGTATAGTCTCGGCTTGATCAATCACAAAGTTCATGATCAACCAGTTCGTTCATTCTCGTATTGTTATTTACAAAAATTTGATAGCACGAGGCACACTCTATTTTGTATTCTCACATCGTGCTTACGTTTCCTTACGTATCGATCTCGATATGTCGTATCAATTTCGATAGCGTAAGGGTCAACTTTGATTCTGTTTCAACGTCGACAACTTGTATTGCATACGTCCAAGTTCTCCACAAACATTTTCGTATGTCTCGAATTGTTTCTCGATTCGTTGCATTCCGTTATGCTCCGATCGCATAACCAAGTTACCAATTTTTCGACGTCACGCCCTCGAGTCATGCAATCTTGCCCTCTAAGTTTCATATTATTTTGTCATGCTCACAGTGAGTCTCGTCTTGACATACCATACTATCTTTCTTAGGTGCGACTATCCAAATCAACCAATGTTTTCATCGAAATCGCAAGTCGTGCGATTCGATTATACTTTGCATCGACAAACATTTCTATCGAGATCGCAAGTAGTACGATTCGATTACCATTCGTATATTTTAACATTTATGTCGAGATCGCAAGTCGTGCGATTCAATTATAATTTGTATCGTCCAATATTTTCATCGAGATCGCAAGTCGTGCGACTCGTTTATAACTCTAAGTTTCTTATCGGATCGATCCGATCATTGCCTCAAGGTATAATCATTTTGTTAGTCTCGGTCGTCCGACCGATTTATAATTTTCGTCTGATGTATCATTCATTGATACGAGTTTCGTCTTATCATTCTAACCGATTTTCAAAGAACGCTTGTATCAACATACCGTCATACAAATTTTCAATCGAGTCTCGGTACTCCCCGTCCGTTGTGGACAAACCTTTCGCAATTCTCACAACGCGTCGATGCAATTTATCGCACAAGTGGTATATCATATACCACTCAAAAATCAAGTCATTTCCCTCGCATACGTGGTATGGCATATACCACTCGGAAATCAAGTCATTTCCCTCGCATCATACTCGGTATGAACCAACAATCTCTTCCGACTCAAGATTTCCGCAATGATCATGCTTGATCACAACCGTAACTTTGATTAATCAAAATTTGACATAATTTGGCAAATGTGTACATTCGCCAATACAAGTTCAAGTTCGGTACACTGCCGAACGATTCGTTTCTATCGATTTATTATTTCAGTTCCACCCGTTGCACAAAATACAACTATTTATTTCCAATATCCGTTACACTCCGTGCAGTGATTACTTTGACATACGTTGTACCACGTGTAATAATTTACTTCTGACATGCATTGCACATTGTGCAACGACTTATTTCTAACATTCATTGCACCTCGTACAACGATTTATTTTCGACATCTGTTGCACCTCGTGCAATAATTTATTCTCGACATTCAAAGTCAATGCTCAAATCCGTTCAAAACATTCGATATTTACTTATCACTTTCATTGCAACGCATATTCACAATCAACTCGTTGTACTTCCTGCAACGCATTATTTAAGTTTTCGTATTGGTGCAACCAATATTCACAACCCATTGCACTTCATGCATCGTTTCATTTCTCATTCAATATGTTATATTGCAACAACAACATCCCAAATCACATTTCACAATTTGTTGTACTTGCAGCAACTAACATTTTACGGCTCGTTGTATTCATTGCAACAAAATATTTTACGACTTTCTCCGCAACATCATGTAAATTTGAAGTACTTGCGACAATGTTATCCGACTTTGTATTAGACTTATTGTATAGAACATCCAGTGCGGCATCGAGTAGAGTCAAGAGTGATTCGATTGGTGGTGGGCAACTCTTTAGAATTGAAACAAAGCAAGCATCCTAAAAAAATTGAGCCTAGAGCTCTGATACCAATTTGTCACGCCCCAACCTGGAATCACCCGAATCATCATCCTCGCAGGGGGCGTGATGCCGCACGAGCCTGGAGTTGCACTCGTGCAAGGCAAGATAACAAGTTCTCAAAATGGTTATCTTTGATTTGATATTAGCAAACGGAAGAAAACAGAGTATACGAAACAATTCTCTTTATTGATAATGATCTGAGATTACAAAGGCTTTCAATAGCCCAACTGAATTTTCCAGATTGGCTACAACACTCAAGTTCTCTCTTGCCCACAAAGGATTTTATCGTTCCATATATCATGCCTTCTATATCTCAGCCGTATCAATCTTGTTGCAAGTCCGAGCGTCAATGCGATCGTACGCTTCAAACGCTACGGCATCCCATGCCACTGCACGATCAAGCGATGCTTCGCCGTGATCAATCCATTTCCTGCATGAAAGCTGGTGGAGGATCAGTATGTTCGTCCTCTCATGTACTGATGAAAAGACCAACTTTCTAAACCGACATTTTAGTATTTATGTTCAATCATGCCACTTAGCTTATGATCTTGCTATATTCTCCTTAGGTTCGATTTCATGGCATATTCGAAAGCGGTAAAGCATGTTATCATGGCAAGCAGGTTATTTGAATTGAATAGGCAAGCAGGTAAATAATATCGTGTGTGTTTCGTGGCGCGACTTCTTACCAGCATAGATGCACTCGCCCTTGCACCGACGCAAGGTGAATACGCAACATTCCTTCCCTGTCAGGTTATAATTGATCTCTATGTAGGATCTATGATTGCAGGATACATACGTGCCTGCACTTTCAACCTATCGTTCCTTAACTATATGAAGGTCGTTGGCGTATCCGTACCAGAATGGACTAAAGGTGTTTCTTTTTTTTCCTTTCTTTCTTTTCTCTCTTTCTTTTCTTTCTTTCTTTTCTTTCTTTCTTTTCTTTCTCAAATTGGGTAGCCCGGTGCCTCTCGTAGTGGGTTGCTATCCCAAATTATGGATACCTTCCATTGCATACCATCATTTGTGGCTTTTTATATCTTGCTAAGCAGTCGCTAATCGTCTTACGGATATGCGCCCCTCAAAGATTATATCCCTCCTAGGCCGAACGGTCCCGGTGCCCCGGCATACCCGTTCGAAGGGAACATTCCCGTGTACGAGAGATTATCTCAATTTTTTCAAGTCCATTCGACCATACAATGCACTATTATTCAAATAACCAAACATAGTCTTGAGTTCGAGACTCAGACTTTATCATCTCGTATTTCTTCCATTAACTTTCTATGTTCTCACATTTCATACTTTGTTTCAATGTTCAATGACATCATGCCTCCACTCAATGTTTGTCAATTGAACGATCCAAAGGTCCTGAACATTTTCGAGGCATCATGTCATATCTGACAGTTCCGTCACATTCATGCCACAACTGTACTCTTTCGCAACGAAGCCATCTTTTATGGTCTCGTGCACGTATACACGTTTTGACACATTTATCATCTTTTCCTTCGCGTCGTGCACTTGATGCACGCATCGAAGCCGTATTTCCATGTTCTATGCCTTAGTATTCAATGTATATGGCTCGTGCACTAGGGTACCCGCCTATATTATCTTTCAATGTGCTAGCCTTTCTAACTCGTACGCGAAGCACGGAATGGCTCGTGCACGAAGGCACTCACCAAATACAGTTATCCCATGTTCTTGTGGCTTGCGTACCGAGGCGCTCGCCTTTGCAATATCCAATGTTCTATAGCGACTCGTGCATTTGATGCACGTTTTATTTCAATTGTTCTAACTAGTGTTCGACACGCACTATGATTTATCTTTCGATCGGACCATGCCCGTGGCATCGATAGGTTAACTTAGCATACAATAATACATTCTTACTTAGGCATGAAGGAGTAAAAAGAAGAGTCAATCCTCCCACCTTAAACCGATACCCCTTGTTGTTTGTCGAGCCGATGCGGCTCGATTTCATATCTTTGTTGCACGGCCAAATCTTCTGACTTAGCCATTCGCATACTTCTTATTTTTATTGACCTACTCGATCAATTTCGGCCTACCATGCCCAAGTCCCAGCCCGTTGCGAGGCGGTGATTGGGTTTTGCGGACCTGTTGCGAATGAGGTAAAATGTCGACCTCTAATATTTCAGCGTAAACGGATAGCCTGCACATGAAACCAAATAAAATCAATACTTGCATCGATTCAGACTTGCGCCTTGGTCGATTCGATTTCTTAGAATCTTCGAGCCGACTCAACGCACTTATCCTTCGGGGCAATGCAGCGCTTTGTATCGATTCAACTTGATGCATTCTTTGGGACAATACAACTTTTTGTATCGACTTAGTTCGATGCATTGTTCGGGACAACGTAACCCTCGTATCGATTCGTATCGATACTTTTTATTCGGTCAACACGACTCTTTGAGTCAACGTCTCAGCATAATGCGCCGTACGGAGCAGGGCATTACAGTATCTCTAGCTTTAGTCTTGTATACTGCCCCCCCAGTCAAACCTCGTTGTTCCCCGTCTCGGATAAGCTATGAAGTACACGAGCTGAGCCTGACTTGATAGAAAAAATGTTTCGTAGCCTTGATATCTAAGCTTATAGTTTATATCCACAAGACCATGCTTGTCAATTTTTTAACCTTGATTTTCAATCGGATTGAACCATTCACACTTGAACAACACGATCTTAGCAGGTTCTCTGCCATAATTATATGTCAACTCCATAATCTCTCCCAAGATGCCAAAGAAATTATTGCCTGGATCGACGTCTTTGTAGTTCGAAGATTTGATACACAAACAACTGTGAATGGTTTGATCCGAAGCAAAATCTGGATACTCTCGATTAAAGTGCTTCCATGCTTCTCCATCAGATGGGTGATCCAACACTCCTTCGATCTGTTCCCGTCTGTGCCAACTTATGTTTTCTGCAATCTCTTTCACCATAAACAACCCCTCCAACCGCGGCATGAACGACATGTAGTGTATCGAATCGGTAGGCTTCCTTCCACCGATAGACCTTCCTCTACCACTGGCCTTGTAGCGATCAGCACCACAAAATCTGTACGCGTCTTCATCCTTGTCGTCTTTGTAGTACAACATGCACCCGTTGCGACATGCATTAATTTTTTCGTATCCCATCCAGATCGATCTCACCATCCTCTTAGACCGGTAGAAGTCTTTAGGTAACTTAGCACCCTCAGGCAAGATCTCTATAATCAACTCCATCAGTTGATTGTAGCATTATTACGACATGTTAAAATTAGACTTGATGCTCAACAATCTTGTAACCACCTCCAATGGTGAATGATCCTCACAACCAGGATATAATGGAGTCCTTGTATTCTCCAGCAACTCTATGAACTTTGCAGCATCGGCGTTCGGTGCCTCCTCGGCTACATCATGATTGTCCGGATCGAAACTAGGCCCCGCCACGTTAAAAATCATGTTCACCCACCCATCGTCGTAAGCAGCGTGGTTGTGGACATCCACATAAGGCTCCGACTCTGATGCTAAAGACACAAGTTTTTCGTGCGTGGTCCACTGATAATAATTCGACGTGAAACCCTTCGAGTACAAATGATATGTGACTTCTACTTCTGGATGATATTTCAAGTTGCGATATCTCACACACGGACACTTAATTTTGGCACCATCCATGTACTGAGGGAACGCCTTGGCGAACTGTAGGAACTGCTGTACACCCTCTATGAATTTATCCGCACACCGCACATGTCATCAGGATGATAATTATACATCCACGAATGATACCGCAGATAGTAATTCATATACATTTGACAATTATTCTGCAAAGATAGATACACATTATTCGAGTATATTCCAAATGGATGCATAGACACATGTCCAACAAGAAGGCTCCCTCTCTGGTCCCCTCTACTTCTCTTCTTTTCATTCGACTCTCTCAGCCTCCTATTCCGCATCATATGATGTTCACCTCAACTAAAGCCTAGAGAATTGTGAAAATATTAATATTAACCAAGGTTCACAGTATCGGTATCGGTATCAGAAGTAAAAAGTTTTCAATTAGTGGTAGGACGAGCTAGAATCCTTTGACGTAGGATTCTCCGTCAAAGGATTGGTGGTGGGCGCGCCAGGATTTTTCGTCAAAGGATTCTGGCTCGTCCCACCACCAATCGAAATTTTTTTACTTCTAGGATACTCTATACACTCTTGATTTCAGGCTAACACGGACACTTAACATAAAAGATAATGATATCTCTGTCGTCATGTGTGTCTTGTAATTCCACAAGGAAAACTTGACCTCGGAGTGTCCAAACTAGCACTTACCATGAAATATTTAGCGATACCTAGCTAGCACTTACCTACATACCTAGTATCTTGACATATGTCTTGAGACTATACCAATCATACATACACTTCTAGGATACTCTATACACTCTAGGTACTAGGAATCTCCTTAGCATAATATTACATATCAAAATCACTTAGTAGCCTCTTTCTTTCTATCGACACTCTATACACTCTATGTACACCCTCTATGAATTCATCTGCCACTCGACACTCATATACACTACTAAATTTTATAAATTTAGGGTTCGTCAACACATACAAAAATTTCACGATACCGTGTTAATACCAACTCATGTTAACATGTTTGTATCATATCTTAACAACGTGTCCGTGTCATACGTTTATAACATATATACAAATTTTATAAATTTATACTCACAAACAAAATAGTTCTAATTATTCGTGTAATATACAAAATTGAACCAATTGGGGAGGGCTAGTCTAGAATTTTAGGGCATCGACATTTGGGGGGGTAGGACTTTGGATCCTATTCTTCATTTGAGGGCTGCTGTGGGTAGAGAAGTTCGTGTGTGTGTGTGTGTATGTGTCCTATTCGCGTGTGTGTATGTGTGTGTCGTCTCCACTTTCGTGTGTCGTGTCTGCGTCCGTGTGTGTGTGTCCTATTAAGGTTAGGGTTTACCTGATCAAGTAGGGGCACGACCGGAGAGGAGGGGCATGGCCGGAGAGGAGTGCGCAGCCGGAGACGAGGGGTGGCCGGATAGGAGGTTGTCGGGGTTAGAGACGAGGGCGTGGCCGGAGAGGAGGGGCGTGGCCGGAGACGAGGCGTGGCCGGAGAGAAGGGGCGTGGCCGCAGCGGTCGGGGGGAGCAGCGGGGGAGGGAGGAAAAAAAATTTGGGAATTTTTTTTTGATTTTGATGAAAAGCTACTGGCCCCCCGTGTATATTGAATGGTTAGCGACGTCTTCATTAGACATCGCTAAACGACGCTAATATTAAAAAACATGGCGACTCTTGACGTTTAGCGACGACCAGCGTCGTCTTTTCTATTATTTCTAACCAATGTCGCTACTCGTCGCTATATGTCGCAAACATCGAAGTTTTTGTGACATTTTTTTTTTCTGTAGTCGCTAATAACATATTCCTTAGCGACGTTTACTAGCGGAGTCGCTAATAACGTTGTAATATGTGTTATTTTTGGTAGTGATCATCGTCTAACTCATCGCCCACATTTTCAATTAAATCATCACTATTTTTGTCATCATCATCTTCATCTAATATATGTTATCTTTCAGTAAATAAAATAATTTGTTGAGAAGAACTAGAATCCAAATTAACATGTTGGTAATCAGAAATATGTTCACTAGTTATATTATCCAATGTTGGTTATATTTGAGTAAAATATATATTTATATACCGTGATTATGAATTAACTTCAAGAACAAAATTAGACGCTTTTTCACCATCTCACATCTAACAATAAACATATAGAAGCAAAAACGTGTCTTAAAATTAATTCATATCGAAAAGAAAAATGTTCGATAATAAAATTGTGTTTTTCAGCATAATATTTTGATAAGTTAATTTTTTTTGGGGATAAAACCTCCTACGTAACATAGCACATTTATTTTACCTCCGTACGAGCATAGTACTTTTATGCTACGATCCATGGCAAATAGAGAAGGAGAGCTTCGCTATCATCATATGAGGAGAAGAAAGAACAACTTCTGTGAGGAGAGATTAGACGTACAATTTCTTTTAATGTTACTTTGAGCGACCATCCATGGCAAATAGAGAAGGAGAGCTTCGGTATCATCAATAATTGAGGGTAGTAATTGGTATGATGTTAAAGTCTAACATATTGAATTAAATTTTTTGAATAGATAAGGGTATCGACTTAAATTAAGCCTAAAAGTAATTAAACGTACAATTTCTTTCAATGTTACTTTGTGCGACCTTGCATGGAGAATGTCACAACTGTTTCGTATGCGCTGTGATCTGAATCTCAAGCTCCCTAGCCCAAGTGGTTAGGGAAGGGGGCTCACTTGGGAGAGGTCCCAAGTTCGAGCCTCCCGTGGGCATGGGATGGCTGGATGGTCGTGGAGCGGCCACAGTCCCAAGCTGAGGACCTCAAAAAATGGACACAAAAAAAAAGAAAGAAAGAAAGAATCTTCTATTTAGTTGGAGATAAATGTCTAACAACTCAATCCAATGCGTGGGATCTCTCTCCACTTTAGTCCACACGCTAAACTTCTATACCAGGACCACCTCAATTTTCTTCAGTTTCACAACAAACAAAAAATATATTCTTTGAACATAAGTCCCTTAAATTTACCTTATTTAGATAAATCTTCAAAGATTTATTATTTGCAAAGTCAAACCTAAAATTACTAAAAAAAATTGCAATGCTTGGCATAAACGCACAGAACTTTGTGCACACTGCATTGTATGCCATTTAGATTCACTGTCCATAATTTTTACACACACACCCGCCTTTTCTACTGTTCGATTTCGAGACCGTCCGTCTAGCCAAAGAGGTTATACTTTTCTCGCTGACCACAAGAGCCCGTTGAAATAAAATTACTATTAAAAAAATTGATTATGAGTCTAATGGTTAAACTTATAATAAAAGTAGAAACTTCACGTCAAATTTGATAATATTGCCTTCCTCTTATTCCTCTTTTTTCCCTCTCACAAATTTGTTATTCATTTGTCCGTATGACTAGAAATGTATGCATACGAAAGCCAATAGTCTCAAAATTTTAAAAAAATTAAACAAAATTATTATAAATTATTTACATATATTTTTGACAAAAATAAAATAAATTTCAGCATCCACTACTCATTCCATTTTTAAATAATGATACGTTTGGTAGAAACTAAAATTTTATCTAAAAAATCTGGGTTCAAACTTAATATACTTACATTATAGATATTTTGTAATGAATAATATTTTTAAACCACATGCAGTATGAAAACAGTAGATTAGAATCAGAGGAGTAAAAAGAAAGAAAGAAAGGAGAATATAAGTAGCAGAAGGGTCGAAGAGAAGGTGTCATAGTGGAGGAAGAAAGAAAAGAAGAAGGAACGTGGAAGAGTGGAGGAAGAAAATGTGACGGCTGAGTCAAATTTTTCTCTAATTTTTGAAAGAGGTAATTTCATTGGGTGGTGGGGGGGGGGGGGAGGGTAAACTTGAGGGTAATTATAAGAAAGGGGTACCTTTAACAAAATTATAAAAAATGAGGTGAAACGATATCGCAGATGGCGCCATAGGGCTACCTCCCTTGGCGACATCTGTGATGGCGCCAGAGGGCCCCCCCCTCGGCGCCATCATAGATGTCGCCAGACTACTTCTTCCCCCCCCCCCCCCCCCCCCCCCCCCTCCCCTTTTTTCTTCCCTCTTTCACGTGCACATTATTCTCTTCCTTCCCTCTTTCAAATGTTCATTATTCTCCCTCCCTTTTCATTTGTCCATATTCTCTTTCTCTTCCCCCAATGCTAACTTTCTCTCCCCCCCCTATGTAGTTTTCTTCCATGTAATTATAATTGAGGATTTGCTTTCTTAGATTCCTCACGGGTGGTAGGAGTGCAAGATGTATATAAGAGGGTAAGAGTGAAAGAACATATACATTCACATAGAGGAAGAAGAACTGAAGAGCTAAGAGTCGGAAAAGATGAATGCTGGAAACGATGGTCGTATTTCCGGCGGGCCGACGACTGAAAGAGAGGAACAAGAACGAAAAAAAATCACATATCGCGATTGGTGTTTACCGGAGAGGTAATATTTCAAAAGTTCATATTTATTCGTTATTTTATTGTATATTGAATTAGAGTTAATTTTTGTCATTCGTTTTATTTGTAGTTATTTGATTATAAGCCGGACGTACGGTTGCGTGAACGTGGACAATGGCGTAACGCTACAAACTACGCCACATGGGAGATAAATACATATCAAAAGGGCTTAGTTAACGTATTTGGTTTTGGATATGTAGATGAGCTTCGATTCTTGTTGCACGACAGATATTTAATATTTTCTCTAGTGGAACGTTGGTGGCCCCAACGCAACACTTTCCAATTGCCGGTAGGAGAGATGACCGTAACTCTACTGGATGTAGCCAATATTTTAGGGTTACCTATTGCAGGTAAAATATTTGTTAAATATTAATTTGGGACAAAATTTTATATAGAAACCTAATTTAAAATTACAGGTGAGCCTATATTTTTTGATAATCAACTAAGCGCTGCTACTACAATTAGACGGTATCTCGGTATTGATCCGTCCGAAGATACAAACATAAGATCCGACGTCACTATAAACTGGTTGCGCGAAAACTTCATGGATCTAGACCGTACAATTGACGGTCCAGTTAACGTTGACGAAGAGCGGGTATTTAACTTCACTTGTTTATTAATGTATTTATATTGAGAATATGGAACTCATAGTACCGTACGTTTACAGATTGTTTGCTGCACAAGGGCGTATCTACTCGCTCTATATGGTTCAGTTCTCTTTCAGAACGCAACCGGATGTCGGATTACTGTTCGACTTCTTCCTTTTCTGGAAAATTTGGTTCACCCGATACGCTATGCATGGGAAGCCGCAGTCTTGGCTTACTTGTATGCTTCTCTGACAGAGTTTGTGACTGCGAGCTCTTTACAAGATATGAACAAAAATTTAACTGGATGCATGTCACTCCTACAGGTATTTTATCATTCTAGATAGTATTAACGTTACTTAACATAATCTAATTTTGTATTATTGTTTGTACTTAGATCTGGGCATATGAGCATTTTGCGATCGGTAGACCGGTGACTAGCATTAGCCGCGAATTAGGTGTCTTTCCAGTAGGTAGACGTTGGACTACTGATGTGGTGGACCAAGCACATTGTGGACATCCGGTTGTCTCGATCTATCGTATCGAATTTGACTCTCTAACACATGACGAGGTAAAAATTAATATTACATTTGTGTTTAATTATGCTTATGTATTGACTTGACAAAATCTCATATAGGTTACGTGGATGCCGTATATTATACGTGCCGATGCTCCCGACATCCAAAGGATGTCATATCCCAATAGTCATTATAACGTGGTCATCTTATATGATTATCGGACCATGTACCACCCTGCTGATTGTGTTTTTTCGCCAGTTCGGTCTCGTACAAACTATTCCTAATGCGTCTGAATATATAAGCCACAGCAAAAGTGGACGGCTTTCTTCTGTTGTGTCCAGAGTATTTCTTTTTGTCATTTGATTACATCTTTATTTATCAACTTCAATGCATCAGTTACTACATAGGTTGACTAGTACATTTTCTTCTGTTGTGTCCAATTCCATGACAGTTACTACAACGCAACTCCATGACAGTTACTACAACTCTTTTACTACTTGCGATGGACTATAAGACTGATTATCCCTAATTATCAATAATCTTATTTTTAATCCACTTAGCAGTAGCTAATGGATGGCATCCTCTTGTTAGTCCACTTAAACAAGAATGTCGACTTTCTAATGTACTAATGAAAAATATTTGTCCTGTACCAAGGGGTCTAGCATATACTCTCTAATTACAAGCTGGTTGATCACAAGTATAAATAATTCCCCTAGAATTGTTCATACTACCGGTTGAACATGTAAAGTTATGTTCAATTGCTACATTACTTATAAAATTTCTAAACTCAAGCAGTGTAGCAAATTGTTGTCCGACAAATAATTCATGAGTGGTACTACTACTAAAAGTATCATCAAAATCATCATCTATATTTTCAATTAAATCATCACTTTTCAATAGTTTGAAAATCATCAAAATCATCATTACTAGGTAGATCTACTGGTTGTTCTTCTTCATGAGTTGGAAGTGGTCGAGAAGAACTACCACCCACTTCATAATTAGAAGCACGTGGACGTGAAAATATTTCAAGTGGTGGAAAAACTTAAGTAAAAAAAATACTTATAAATGGCGATTGCAAATTAACTTCAAGAACAAAATTCCATGCTTGATCAGAATCTATTAACAAACAATGAGAAACGAAAACATGTCTTAAAATAAATTCATATCGAATAGAAAAAGAGTTAATAATCAGAGTTCGTAGACTATCTAATGTATTAATACGATCGGTTAAAAGAAGTTGTGTAAAACTGCCTTCGTATTATAGCCCATTTACTGAACCTCCATGTGAGCACAATATTCTTAGGCTCTGATCCATATCGAAAAAATGGACAACTTCTAATCTGTAGAAATTTTGAAGATTGTAGAGCGCTGCTAATAGAAAGTGGAAGGAAGAATAGAAAGAGTGAAGTGGGAATGAAATTCTCTCACAATCACCTCGTTTATATAGATGCAATCTCCAACCGTTAGAAATACGAACGTTAGAAATGTGAACGTTAGAAATATGAACGTTAGAAAGTGGAACGTTGGAAGGGGGGTGGCCTTGCGACAAAGCGGATGGCGCCAAGGGTCCTCTGGCGACATCTATGATGGCGCCGAGGGGGGGGGGCCTCTGGCGCCATCACAGATGTCGCCGGGGGGGGGGGGGGGGGGGCAGTCCTACGACGCCATCTGCGATATCGTTTCACCCCATTTTTTATAATTTTGTTAAAGGTACCCCCTTTCTTATAATTACCCTCAAGATTTATATATATAACACACACACACACATACACACACACACACCCACCCAAATGAAATTACCTCTTTTTGAAACTTCTAGATAATTAAAATTATTTTTGTAGGATACTTCTCCTAAAATAATATGAGATTTAAGGACTCTTAAGCAAAAACACCTTAAGAAAATGAATCTAACTCCTCACAGTTCCCAAAATACCCCTATCCACCAAAATCGAGAGCCTCTCTGTCCTTCCCGGGGCCCACCCTACCTAAAAACTCTCATTCCCAAAATACCCATCCATTTTTTAAATCCCCCTCTTCCGCCGGCGCTTCCTCAAAATCTTCCCATATTACCCCCCTCCTCAACCTTATGGTTTCGCCACCGCCATGGCCGAAACCCTAACCCTAACCTCCATGACGGAGTTCCTCCGCCGCCGACGTAACTGGATCCTCCTCCTAGTCGGCGCCGGAATCTCCGGCTACGGCGTCTACACCCTCTACCACCTCCCGGAAGTAGAGAGGCGGAGGAGGAAGCTCCTCAGCCTCCTCAAAATCCTAGTCTCCTTCGCCGAAGCCGTCTCCTCCTCCGCCGAGACCGTCGCGCTCCTCACCTCCGACCTCAACTCCTTCCTCCGATCCGACTCCGACGAGGTGCCGGCGAGTCTCAAGCAGCTCTCCAAGCTCGCCAGGTCGGACGAGTTCGCCGGCTCGATTTCTAGGGCTTCCGAGGCGTTGACTTCGGGAATCGTTCGCGGAATCGGATCCAGACCCGCAAATTCGGCATCATCGTCGACCTCTAACTTATCGGATCGGGTTGTCGACAAGGTCTTCTCCCCCTCCGGAACCGGGTTCGCGTCGGTCGTCGTTGGCAGCTTCGCAAGGAACCTCGCGGTTGGGTTCATGCACCAGGAACCAGGCTCTCCGACCGCGACGCCGGCGTGGATGGAGATGATCAGCAGCGATCGCTGCAGAGATCTCGCCGCGAGCTGTATCGAGAAGTCAGTGGCCACTCTGGTGGCGGTGTACCTCGAGAAGACGAAGGGGGTCAATTCCTTCGACGAGCTGTTCGCCGGGATCACGAACCCGAAGCACGAGGCGAAGGCAAAAGATCTCGTGGTGTCGGTCTGCAATGGAGCCGTCGAAACCCTAGTTAGGGCTTCACACCAGGCGATCTCGGGTTCAAATCGGGTTCGAGAAGACAATGGTTGTGTAGAGAAGAACGAAGTCGACGATAAGGAGGGAGATGGGTGGTTCGATAAGGTTTCGTCGACGCTGGCGGTCCCGAGCAACCGGAGGCTCGTTCTGGACGTCACGGGGAGGGTGACTTTCGAAACCGTGAGGTCGTTTCTCGATTTCACGCTCTGGAAGATCTGTGTTGGTGCAAAAAGAGGTGCTCAAGTTGTCGGTGACGGAGTGGCAGAGAGGGGAATGGAAGTGGTGAGGTATTTTAGTGCCAAGTCTATGCTGGTCGTCACGATTTGCCTCGCAATGTGCATGCGAGTGATGGCAGGGACGAGGGTCTTGATGCCGG
The DNA here is from genome assembly GCA_029216955.1 of Iris pallida. Lineage (NCBI taxonomy): Eukaryota > Viridiplantae > Streptophyta > Magnoliopsida > Asparagales > Iridaceae > Iris > Iris pallida. The sequence goes on from JANAVB010015600.1 coordinate 12,695,592, forward strand.
CTTAAATTTATGTGGGATACTCTTGCAGGAGTTTGGATTACTGGAATATGTAAGCATTCTTACTTCAATGCTTCGAAAATGTGTAGATTTACATATGTTCAGCTGGGAAGAAAGTAAATAAGATTAATAATTGTTTTATATTAAGTATGAGATTGCTCAATTTCTATTGAATGGTTTGTGCTCCAATTTCAATATGATATTGATCAGTGGATTGGAGGGAAGGAATAATTTGTATCCTCCGATCTATAAAGATTTATATTTACCTATATGTGCTAAATAATTTGATCCCCGAAATAAATTTACATATTCATCCAATCTTATGCAAACTAGGTTTCTGCATTATGCTTGTTTCGGCTTCATTTTCACGAGAATACCGATTACATCTAGATCCAGTAATGTATGTTTTTTTTTCCTTCTCAAGAAGGGTGTTCTTTTATAGTTGAAATGTGCTAAGTTATGCTTACTGTTACATACTTTTTCTTTTTATTTATCGTGGAAATGTACAAGGGGAAATGGCTACTAATCGATGGAGGCTCAATTATCTCTGAAAATTGGTCAATATATATTAGTATGCCACTTGTACCTTAGGTAACTAACTGCATGTATGATGGGGAAGCTAAAGAGTTCTAATTTTATGGCAAGAAATGAGTATTCAGTTTTTCACTTTAACTACATGTTAGCATATTGAAGTATAGACGGCACTATGTTTAAGTCATTTAACCAATGTATGATGGGGTTGATACATTCTTCTGAGGTTTGTGCAAGAAATGAATTTTCAGTCATCTTAGGTGTTTGGGCTTAGAGTGTACTCTTTCATTCTGCACACGTTTTCTATGTTACGTGGACACGAATACGACAGGGTGATACAAGCATGTCATATATTTTGGCGTGTCTTACTGTGTTTTGCAGTGTTTTTATTGTCTCCAATACGTCCGATGCAACATGGACATGGCACCAATTTTTGGAGCGTCCAATAAACAAACTTTGCAGGTGTCATTGAAGATGGGGTACCATTGTATGGGCTAGTCATAGAAATGACTAGCCAAAATCAGTAATATGATGTCCAAAAGATAGATTATGGAAATGGAGGGAAGAGGTTAAAATCTAAAATAGAATTGAGTCAGTTTTATGACATACTTGATAGAAATAGTACACTTGATAATAATGAGATATCTTAGAGAAATGGAGGATAAAAAGGTAGAATGTTTCATAGATTTTGATATAACGGAGGGTAAAGTATGTGAAAATTTGATAGAAGTAGTAAAGCAAAAAGTCTGTTAAAAATTGACGATTCATAGATTTATTTTTGATTGGTGCAACTACCAAGGTTAACATGGTTGATAGGTTTTCCACTTGTTTTATCGACTTCAGAAAACAATGGATCCTAATGATATTTTAGATAACATGGATATAGCGGATAGGTATCGGACTGAAACATGCATTGGAGAATTTTTATTTTATTTTATATAAATGAGCAAGGTAGTTAAGGGCACAAGGAGCGCCCGAGACGCAAAGTGTCCATATCGTCCGAGGCGCAAGACGTACTTAAGGCACGCGTCCGAGCGAAGCGAGACGTAAAAATAATAAAAAATAAAAATATACATACATAAATAAATAAATTGTAATGTAAGAAATAAAATCAAACAACATATTAAAACCAACAAAAATATATTAAAACATAAACAAGTGAACTAGCAGAGCAGAAATAGCAGTAGCAGTCAACAGAACTAACAAGAGTTTGTATTATTCCTACCACGCTTCTAGTAAATTTTAATTTTTCTAGTTCAACTGTAATGAACTTTGGCAATCGTGGAAAGTGTTATTTCACTCCCACTTGTATGAGGTAAGGGCTATTTTCATGCCTCAATTTTTTTTGTATATATATAAAAACCATAAGGCACACCTAGACGCGCCTTTTCTTGGTTGCGCCTTGCTGAAAGGCGCGCCCTGGGTGCGCCTGGAGAAATGCGCCTCGCCCAGGTGCAGCAGCCTCGCCTTTCTGCGAGGCGCGCCTTTGACTACCATGTAAATGAGATAGGAGGCTGATGTTGCATCATATAAAGATAATAAGGATGCAAGATGAATAGGAAGACTAAGTAAAGGAGGTATAAGACTGGAAGCAAACTGTAAGGATACAGCATGGGTAAAAGGTTATAAGATGAATATGCTATAAGACTATGACATAAATAAGTTAGCAGGTGCTATAACTTGCACCTATAGAGGACCACATGCTGTAGGACAAATCGAGCTGGTAACAGCCATGCATTTGTGACCAAGTACTAGAGTTGGTTGGAAGAGTAAATAAGTTAGCAGGGTTTTAAGAACTGCACCAATAGAGGACCACATGATGTAGGACTAAATCTAATTGAGAAATGCACTTGCGACTAAGTACTGGAGTTTGTTGGAAGAGGCATGTAAATGAGGGAAGGATAGATACAATGGCGATGGAAGCTGTGAGGATTTGAAATAAAAACTTGCCGTGCCATTAACTATAGCTTGTTACTGGTGGCTGGTTGATAAGGATTTTTAAGTGAATACCAAACTCTTAAAAGAATTTCATGTTATTTGTGATTCCTCTGTCATTACTTTAAAGGCTAGGAAGCATTGACATTCCAAAGATTTTGTTGTTGCCTCGTGTTAGCTACATATCAAACATGTCATAGAGATTCCAAGTACATAAGACACCAAAATTGGTAACATGGGTATGTAAGGTTCCATATCTTTTCATATTCGTGAAACATATCTTATACTCTCGGAGTTGGTTTTCAAATTGTTAGTCTATCAATGTACCAAAACTCTTCGAGTTGCGGTGAGGGTTGATGGATGTACTTTTATATAATTCCAACATGGACCCACAGGTTGATCACCCTTTACTTGCTTCAGAGTTGGATCATACAACAATATAGTTTTTTTTTAAATCCTCTGTATTGCATACAAGACGAACCTGGCTTACTCTTTACAATGTTGAAGTTCCTGCCACTACACCAGAACTGTAGAGTTGTGACGAGGGTTGAAAGTTATTTTTCTATATTATTCCAAAATTGGTTTGCAAGTTGAATGCCCATTCTGTATCCCTCAACATCACCACAGATTTGGAGTTTTGATGTAGTGGCATGAACTTTAACATACTATCAAGCATGCACTGGGTCAAAATTCCCCTCAACTTATCTCAAATTAATTCTATTCTCTTTTCCACATGCACGCCCTAGGCTCTACATGTGAGAATAACTGAACTTAACCGAACTTTCCCTTTATCCCTGCCTGCACTTGAGGGAATGCTAAGTTACCTTGTTGCCCCACAACTAAGGTTTGCAATATTGGCGGATACCGATTCTTACCAGACCACTTATGGTTTTTATTGGACGGCTGCAATTAATAAGTGCCTAGGGCATCCATCTGTTTAGGGGTAAAAGAGTCCATTTATGTAAATTGTAAAGTGTATAAATTTACCTCCTTGTGAGATGAATAAAATCAATTTTTTCATTCTCTCCAATCAACTTGGTATCAGAGCCAAACCCTAATCCTAAAAATATCCTCCTTTCTTCTTAAAACCGTGCGCTCCATCCTTAGTAGCAGCAGCCGCCAAGTCTCCCTGTTTTTTTTTTCCTTAAAAAACAAGGGAAGGAGGAACGGAGAAGAAGGAAAAAGAAGGAATTTTTTTTGAAATCACCATGACTTCATCAACAGATTCTCTTTCCAGATCTGGAGTCACCATCAAATTGGACGGCGACAACTACCGGATTTGGGCATCAATCCTTGAGAATCATATCCTCGCGCATGATCGACTCGACTATATCAATGGAGTAAAAAAATGTCCGAGCCAAAAGATGAAAAGTATGGTGAGTGGGCAAAAAATAATGCCCAAGTCAAGGCGTAGTTATTAACCACGATGAATGAGAGGTTGCAATTACAGTGTTGTTTGTTCCCTACTGCTGAAGACATCTGGTCTTCCTTAAAAAGGAAGTATTACGACGGATCTGACTCGTCGCAACTCTATGAATTGAAGAAGAAGACATATTCCATGCGACAAGGGGAGTTGTCTGTTTGTGACTACTTCTCCGAGCTTGACTCCTGTTTTAAGGAGTTAGATTTCCGAACGCCATGCCGACTCATATGTGCTACAGATATTGCGCTTGCTAATGAAGATGTATCCAAAGATCGGGTACATATTTTTTTGATGGGCTTAAACAGTCAACTCGCGACAGTTTGCAGTCGTGTGTTGGCAACAACTCCATTTCCCAGTCTTGAAGAAGCTTATTCAATGGTGCGTCGTGAAGAGCAACTGCAGCAAGTCCAAAGCAAGGACTCAGGTCTGACTTCTGATAGCTCTGCTTTGGGTATAAAGTCTCAACCTGGCCGACAACAACCTAATCATTATAAGTCTTCAACAAAAGCACATCTACATTGCACTCATTGCAACAAGCCTCGACATACAAAAGAAACTTGCTATGAGATCCATGGCTATCCTGAATGGTGGGGTTCTGAGCGACATAGATCAACACGGAAGACCAACTCTCATGCCTTTGCGGACTCTGCTTCCGCACTAGCAGCCAAAGAAAACAAAGGATCTGCATCTATGTCCACTTCAGGTAAACATAACATAGCCCTATTTGCATCCAATAATGTCTGGATAATTGATTCAGGAGCATCGGATCATATGACAAGCAACAATAAAGGATTCACTCTCAGAACTACTCCACATAAAGCATCAGTCAAAGTAGCAAATGGTGACATTGTTCCTGTGATAGGAGCTGGTTCCATTCCACTCACATCTACATTAACCTTATCGTCTGTCCTACATGTTCCTTCTCTCTCTGTTAACTTATTATCTGTTAGTCAACTAGTAAAAGACTCACATTGTTCTGTCCTGTTTTCTTCTTCTGGATGTATTTTTCAGGATACTCTCACGAAGAAGATAATTGGACGTGGTAAAGAGAGGGATGGTCTCTACTATTTTGCTACAACTGAAAATGGAGTGGCCGGTTGTGCTATGACCAGGAGCAGAGACATGAATATAAGAGAACATCAGATTATTCTTTGGCATCGAAGATTAGGCCATTCATCCTTTTATTATCTGCAAAAACTCTTTCCAAGTTTGTTTTCATCAGTTGAAACTTCTAGCTTGTTTTGTGAACAATGTACTCTTGCGAAAAATCACCGTGCAATATTTCCTTTATATTTTAATAAAGCTGCACATCCATTTGAGATTGTTCACTCTGATGTTTGGGGACCGTTTAATACTCCAACTATTAATGGTGAGAGATGGTTTGTTTCTTTTATTGATGATCACAGTCGCGTATGTTGGGTATATTTAATGAAAGCTAAGAGTGAGGTTCGGACTTATATTCCAATTTTTTGTAAATTGGTTGCGACCCAATTTGCGACCAAAGTTAAAGTTCTGCGGTCTGATAATGGTAAAGAATTTTTGAATGATGGTTTAACAAGTTTCTTTGCTCAAGAAGGTATTATTCAACAAACCTCATGTGCTTACACTCCACAGCAGAATGGTATTGCTGAACGAAAGAATCGTCATTTGTTAGAAGTGGCTCGCTCTCTGTGTTTCACTATGAAGGTACCAAAAAGGCATTGGGGTGATGCTGTACTCACCTCCGCATTTCTTATTAATCGTATGCCTAGTAGGATTTTGAAGTACCAAACTCCGATCTCTGTTTTGTCAAACTCTTACTCTCTTCCAAGTCTGTTGCGGATTCATCCCAGGGTTTTTGGATGTGTATGCTATACTCATGTACATAAGCATCATCGTGATAAACTTGATCCACGGACTTTAAAGTGTGTGTTTGTAGGTTATTCTCCAACTCAGAAGGGATACAAATGCTTTCATCCTCCTTCGAAGAAATACATAGTGTCGATGGATGTAGTTTTTCAGGAACATGCACCCTATTATGGGAGACAGGATATATGTTATCCTCTTCAGGGGGAGGATTTCTGTGAAGATGAGAATTTGATGGACAACCTGCCTTGGTTTGATACTTATCCACCGTCAATTAAAGTTTATGAAAGACGACGATGGAAGTTACGACAAGTGACTGATGAAGTGGTTCCAGAACAGCAGGATAACACAACAATTCAACCTACACTAGAAGTTGTGGAAGACAGAGAATCTCAAGAACATGAGCCAGAAGGGAATACAAATGAGGAAGTTATGGAGCCAGCAGCTATAGGAATGCCAGAGCAGTTAGTTGAAGCTGAAGTAATACCATCCCTCTCTGAAATGGACCAACTCCAATCTTCTTCCGAGAGCAATCCTGATAAGGTACATTCCTCTGACCTCTCTTCTTTATCTTCTCCTCCAAAACCTTTAAGAATATCCACTCGTATCAAACGTCCTCCAAATAGATACACTCCACCACAATCACCATAATCTAATGTAAACTGTACCACTAAATATCCTATATCCAGCTATGTCTCCTATCACAGGTTATCAAAAAGTCACCAGGCTTTTGTGCATCAACTATCAACTGTGTCACCTCCAAGGACTGATACTGAAGCCTTTGAGAATCCCAAGTGGAAGGCAGCCATGGAAGAAGAGATGAGTGCACTTCAGAAGAACAATACCTGGGAGCTAGTGAATCTTCCTAATGGAAAAAGGTTGTTGGATGTAGATGGGTCTTTACTGTTAAACAAAATCCAGATGGATCAGTAAATAGATATAAAGCAAGGCTAGTGGCAAAAGGCTATACTCAGATCTATGGTATTGATTACCAGGAAATCTTTGCACCAGTGGCGAAGATGAACACCATCAGGGTATTGCTTTCTATTGCAGTCAACCAAGATTGGCCCTTGAATCAGTTTGATGTGAAAAATGCATTCTTACATGGTGACTTGCAAGAAGAGGTTTACATGGACTCCCCACCTTGTTTTAATCCCAAAGATGGAAAGGTATGTAGATTAAAGAAGGCTCTCAATGGGTTGAAGCAATCTCCACGTGCATGGTTTAGCAGGTTTAGCCTGCCAATGAAATTTTTTGGGTACAACCAATCTCAGGCAGACCACACTTTATTTTACCAGAGAAAAGGTGAGAAAATTACACTACTTATTGTGTACGTGGATGACATTGTGGTTACTGGAAACTGTAATCACGAGATGAAAAAGTTGGAAAGTTATTTGGCTAAGGAATTTGAGATAAAAAATCTCGGACAATTGAAGTACTTCTTAGGAATTGAGGTCTGCAGGTCCAAACATGGAATATTTCTCAATCAGAGAAAATATGTTTTAGATCTTCTTGCCGAAACAGGCAAACTGGATTGTGAACCTGCTGAGACGCCAATTGAGGTCAATCATGGTTTAATTGTTGATCCAAACCAGGTTCCTGTTGATAGAGGAAGGTATCAAAAACTAGTTGGTAAGCTGATATACTTATCTCATACTAGACCTGACCTCGCATATGCTGTTGGTACAGTAAGCCAATTTATGCACAATCCAGGGGAACAACATGAACGGGCAGTTGATCGCATTCTTCGTTATCTGAAGTATTCTCCTTATCTGAAGTATTCTCCTGGTAAAGGAATTTTGTTCACAAAACATGGACACCTGAAAGTTGAAGGGTATACGGATGCAGATTTTGCAGGGTCCAAGTATGATAGAAAATCCATATCGGGGTATATCTCCTTTGTTGGAGGAAACTTAGTGACATGGCGAAGTAAAAAACAAAATGTGGTGTCATTATCAAGTGCTGAAGCAGAATTCAGAGCACTTCGCCAAGGGATGTCAGAGTTAATTTGGATTAAAAATCTACTCAAGGAAATTGGACTTGAAGAAAAAACGGCTATGATACTTCTCTGTGATAATAAGTCTGCTATTGAGATTGCTCGAAATCCAATTCAACATGACCGAACCAAGCATATAGAGATTGATAGGCACTTCATCAAAGATAACATTGTGAATGGAATTATAAAGGTTCCATACATCAAAAGTGAAGATCAACTTGCTGATATAATGACGCATCCAGTGACAAATAAACAACATTATGCAGCCATATCCAAGTTGGGCATGTGTAGTATTTATGACCCAACTTGAGGGGGAGTATTGGACGGCTGCAATTAATAAGTGCCTAGGGCATCCATCTGTTTAGGGGTAAAAGAGTCCATTTATGTAAATTGTAAAGTGTATAAATTTACCTCCTTGTGAGATGAATAAAATCAATTTTTTCATTCTCTCCAATCAACTGTTTTGGTGTCTCTCTATCCAATATTGACCCCCACCAATATCAGTTGAAGAGAAGGCAAGCAGTTCATTGGAGCCATAGGGTAATATGAAATAACTGACCTATCTTACTGCCGAATCCTTTATTAGATGGTTTCTCTATTATTCTCTAACTGAGCTGATACAGATGATCATGTTGATGATAGTGTCGATCGTGAGCTGAACCGCTTTCAAAGTTTCCCTTTCACCAAATTTTTCCGAAAACTAGCTGACTTCGCATGCAGGTAGTGGCTCTGGTAATAGATGCAAAGGTTCGTCTGCTTATCTTGTTAGATATCATCTATTACCTCCAAATTTGTAAAAAAATTGTTTCTTAAATTCTTGTTAGATACCATACTTGCAAACTTTATATGCAGATGGAATTCCATTTTTGAAGGCATGCTATTGAGCAAGTTATGGAGTTGTTCTTGCTTTGTATCTTCTCTTAATTTAATTGCTGGGAGAGTTAATGAACTTGAGATAATTGTCACGCTTTTTGTTGTGTTTTCTTGTAGTTCTGTGATCAAGTGTTTCTTGTGCACAAACACGGAAGAGATGATACGAACATATCTACACGATGGAAGAAAAACGACAAAGCAATAACACAAGAACACACATGATTACGTAGTTTAGTCATGAGAGACCCACTCTACGGGACAAGGGAGGAATACTTTATTAATAAGAAAAAAGACCTTAAAGATAATTACAATTGCATACACTGCAAATCTCAACCCTCTCCATATGAGGTCTGTACCGATCTTTCTTCCTAATTCCTTCCAGATCTCTAGTAAACCCTACAAATCTCCTTCAGCATCAAGTTATCTGTTGCTCCCCTCAAAAGTTGCTATGTAGACTTAATTATGTCTCTCAAAAATTAATCTAAGTCGAGCAATTATAGTTGTCGTAATTGTAAACTTTAGATATAATCCCCTCATAAATTTGAGTAGATTCTGACCCGACGGTATGTTGCTGGTATACTGTCGATATTTTGTTTTTACATCACAAAATTTACTGAAATATTTTGGACGTTTTTGACACTTTTTAAGTATGCCCTTGGCATATGGACGTTATGTTGCTCGACTGATATTGTTTTTCTAGCCGTTTTGACATCTTCTGGAGATGTTCCTCTAGCTGGAGATGTTCCTCTAGCTGGAGATGTTGTTCCTTTAGCTACTTTATGAGACTCATTTGATACTTCGTGCTCTCTTTATTTCCATGCTCTGACTTTTGGTATTTCCTTCCAACTAGCATGGTTTTTTAACTAGAACCAAGAAACTACACTGCTCCAAATCCTGTCCAAGATTGGATACAGCCACTAACACGGTCTTGTTCCTAAAACTGGGAAACTATTATTGTCGTGGTATTTGTCCCATAATGGCGAAACTGCCACGACCTTCTACCGAGTTCGAGAACTCTCTTCTAACCAAGTACTTGAATCTAAGTCAAGGTTGACTTAACTTCTCAATTGGAATAATCTTGGTTAGCATTAGCATGTCCGTCAGGTTCACAGTGTTAAAATCTTTCGAAGATTAATCTCCTTATTGCACCATTTTTGTATCTTGTGATAACACACGTCGATGTGTTTTGTATGACTGTGGTAATACTAAATTTTGACAAGATGAATCGCACTTTGACTGTTGCAAAACACTAGAACATGCATCTTTTCGACCCAAACTTACTAACCAAACCTTGTAACCAAAGAGCCTCCTTGGATGCCTCAATTGCCATTATGTATTTTGACTCCATGGTAGAATGCATCATGATATCTTGAAGCGTCGATTTTCAACTGATTAGAGAGTCTGCAAGAGTGTATACATAGCCTCTACTTGACCTTCTTTTATCCAAGTCACCGGCGTACTCAACATTTGCATAATCTTGTGACCGACTCGATTTGTGTTCTGACTTGTGAAACAACAAACCGAGATCCTTTGAGCCCTATTGTCACTATCCGATCCCAATGTAATGGGTCCAGTCGGATCATGTCCAGCCTGCACCGTTGTGAGACGGCGGCAGTAAGCTGTATCAAGCAGTGAACACAAGCAGACAAGACTAAAGCGGAAAGAAAAATATTTTATTAACCTGGAAAATGGTCTGAAATGAAATAAATACAAATAACAAGCATTCATTTATTACATGATTTTATTTGTAACAAAAGGAAAATAAACTAATCCTAGTACAACTAAAACTCTGGGGTTCCCTGATATGGTTCAGCTACCTCGTCAGGGTTCGGACCAGGTCCAACAAAAGAGCTATAGGTGTGATCTTCGTCGTCGCAGTCACCTAAAAATGTTGGGTCTCCAGTCAAGAGGGAACAAGAAACATATTTTCACATCTAACATTCTAAATAATAATTAAATAAAATGCAAGACAGTTTGAAAACAATATATATTTTTGATAAATAATAATAAAAGACAGCAGACAATATCTCTGAAACTACAATGATGCAATTCTACAATAGTGTTTTGAGTATATAACAGAATCTGTGACCGGCTGGATAGAGGCAATATGTATACTAGCATTCTGACCAAAACGATAGTATACGGTACGGTTCAACTCCCTGTGTGGAAGGGGTTAGTGCGAGAGAGGCAATCGGGAAACAATGGCTTTGGTCACAGACGTTATACTACTACTCCAATCAATCCCCGAGTCAATGAGGCAATCAATCAATCCATCAATCGATGTGGAGTCCGAAAGGGATCCATTGTGAATCAGTATCATTACAATACATGAATCTACTGATGCATACATTTAATATTAAATAAAACGCAGACATGAAAGATATGAAATTTGCTTTGAGTGTATCCTCGGCGTGGAAGCGACAGCTAGAAAGTAACCACTAGGGTTTAGAAATCCGAACCTACAATAATCGTAACACCAGATTCAGCAGCTAGAATCAACTACACTCTAATCCTTAAGGGCAACGCTAATTAATTGATTAGGGCTAAGTCTGGTCGGGTTGAAAATAACAATAATTTTGTTAATAACATAGAAAATATTTATATTTTAAGAGTAGGTTTTATAAACTAGTACCAAGTAACAAAATAATCGTTTTAGTGAAAATACGTGTTTTTACCGTAATAATTAAGGATAAGAAAATAGTTATTTATTCGTATCATAGAAATTACTATTTTATGTAATTACCAAAATACGTGAAAATACAATTTTTACTAAAAATCATTTTTGACTATTACTACTAAAATAAGGAAAGTAAATATTTTAACCGCATTAACAAATTAATATTTTACCAAAATACAATTTTCCTCCAAAACTAATATTTGTAATATTTTAATTAATTAGAAATCATTTTTCGACTACTATTACTAAAAAAATGCTTTTCTTGTCCAAAATAATTCAATAATAAGCATTTTATCCTAAAATTTTTTTATACTCTTTTTATTTATAAAACTAATTATTTAGCTAGTAAAAACATTTATAATAATAATCTCATTTTCCATATCTCTTAATAAGCCAAAATACACATTTTTTGACTATAACCACCAAAACTATTTTAAAACCAAGTATATTATCTTTTTTTAATAAAAGAACTAATTTCTAATTAAAACTATATATATAATGAACGTAATATTTTTAATTAGAAATCTTATTTCTAAAAATTATTCCTTGCAATAATTAGTAAGTAAATCTCTTTTAATAGTTAAATCTCAATTTAACTATTTATTTTAACAAATAGAATAAGTACTAACTTTTATAAACTATTTTGGAGAAAATACAAATAATTACTTTTTAGCTATAAAGATACTTATATAATTTCTAAATACATTTTTGATATAAAAAAATCTTTTATAAACAACTACTTACTTATAGGAAATACTAATGACTATTTTTACCAGTAATTATTTATTCTTATTAATAATTATTCATAATAACTATTATTTCTCAGTATTAGTTTTACCATGTGATTATTTCTTAATAATTAACAATTCTAATTAAAGGTTAATAACACACTTACAAATATTCATTACTAATCTTAATTCTATAATTCCTTGTAATTTAACAAATAAAAATTATTACACTATTTAATTAATTATTCTACACAATAATTAAACTAACATAATTATTATTCTAATCTAATTATTCCAATTGACAGAGCTTCATTCTATCAATTGGCCGGAACTGAAATTGGATTTTGTAAGTAAGTAAAGAAAGTTTCTGGAACAGAAACTTACCGGAACAGAGAAGGAGCACCGAGGGGAGGCCTTGGACTCGGAATGGATCGTCGGAAAGCCGACGGGAACGTGGGAAGCGCGGACACGAGGCCGCAAGCGCGCGGGGAATCTGCGCGGAGGTGCTGCCGCGATGGGAGGCCGCGCGGGGCTGCGCGGAGCTGGGCGCCGGCTGCGGTCGGGCGCGGGGCGCTGGCTGCGGTTGGGTGCGAGGCGCGCCTGTCGCTCGGGTCGCCGGGGTGGCTCGGGTCGACGGCACGAAACGACGGAAAGAGTGGTCTAGAAATGACGGGGGCGGCGAGGTGGACGTGGTGGCGCTGACGGAATTGCGTTTGGTGGAGAGAGGAGGGAGTTGTGTGGAGTTTGGAAAGCTTTTGGAATGGTGGAGGAGAGTTTCTGTGAGAGGAGTTGGTTCTGAGAGTTTACGTAAAGGGAGAGGGAGAGGGAGAGAGTACCTGCGGAGGGATGCCCGAATAGTGTATCTGGGAGGGGGTTACGGAGTGGTGGGTTTGAATGGGTGTTGGTTTGAGTTGGGACTTGGTTTGGTCTTAAGTTAAGAGTTTAGGTATTGTGCTCATACAAAACAATTAATAAAACCAACAAATACTAATTAACAGACATGGGCTTTACACCTATAGATACCAAAGTATCAACTTCAGACTTCCCATTAAAGCCTCCCTAGATTTGAAATGAACTGCTTGACCAAATTGATCACATACGAAATATGGGGGACAAGTGCACACCATGTAATACATCAACGAACTCCCCGCACTTGCATACGGACCATGAGAGACATCTTCACTTTCTCCTCCTTTGAATTCAGACACTGCTTGGAGGACAACTTGAAATGACTGACGATCGAGGTGCTTACCTGTCAGAGTCCTCCATACTGAATCACTCAAGCACCTTCTCTTTGTAATTTAGTTGGGACAACCAAAACTTTTCAGTCCTCCTCTCTCGATAAATCTCCATCACAAGGATCTTCTTTGCTCCACCAAGTCCTTCATGTCAAATTTCGCACTCAATGAAATTTTGAGTGTCTATCTTCGTCATACATTTTGACGTAATCAATATGTCGTCGATATACAGGAGGAGGTATATCGACGACCCATCCTTGAGTAGATACATCTTGTTAGGGGTAAGCGTTTGGTTTATTTGGTTTCAGCCGGACAAAAATAGTCAAAGCCGAACTTCTAAAATTCAAAAATCGAAACCGAACCGAAATTAGTCATAATCGAAATTGAATTGATAATCGATTAAGTTTATTCGGTTTGTTCTGTTGGGCTATTTTTATTTTTCAATGGGCCAGATCCAATGCTTGGATTATGTTAAATTATATTAAAAATACAATTTTTATACATACGTTTGTTGTATTTTAAAGTTGGACTAGTTATTAAATTATCAAAGTTGGACTTTAAGACACATTCATAGAATTGCTACTTTCAGAATATACACATTTTTAATTAATAAATATGTATGAAATTGAAGGTAATTATATAATTGCGTAAGCTTTATCTGATTTTCGATTTTGGACCGAAATCCCAACCGAAACTAAATAAAGTATTTTAGTATTTTCAAACCAAAACTGAACTGAATTTTTTTTTTTCCAAAAAGAGGTGGATCTCTTATTTAGTTCCGTTCTCGATCCAAAACGAATAATGCTCACCCCTACTTCTGGTGAAGTTGGTCTTCTGCCTAAAGGAATTAAAGGACTTATACTACTACCTCAGAGATTACTTCAGCACATATAAAGACCGCTTAAGCTCACATTAATGGTCTTTCTTGCTTGGTTCCATAAATCCAGTAGGCTGCCTCATGAAAATTTTCTTTTATAATTTTTCCATTCAGAAATATCGTCTTGACATCCATTTGCTCCAATTCCATATCCTCAATAGTTACCAACACCAACAACACCAAAGTAGAACAACACCAAAGTAGATGTATACTTGACTACTGGTAAGAATATCTCGTTATAGTCAATTCCCTCCCTTTATGCATACCTTTTTACAATGTGCCTTGTACAACTCATTATCGTTCTTCCTGAATACTCATTTTCATCTGATTAGCCTTTTTGTCTTTTGGTAGCTCAACTATGTTCCACTGTACTATTCTTCCGAAGTGATTCAATTTCCTTCGTCATGGCAACGATCTAACGATCCTTGTCCTCTTGTCTAATGACCTCTTTATAATTCCTTGGATCCCATGTTTCCATAACTAAAGCAACTTTCCAGACTTCTCCAAATCCTCGGACCGCGCTAGTAGCATATCGAGCATGAGCCATATCTAACAGTCTCCATAGGAAAAAAATGTGCAAGTATCGATTTGGCCAATAACACCAACACTGGTCGTTCTCTTATATGACTGCTTATGCTTCTTCCATGGTGTTATTTCAGGCCTACAGGATTCGTGCATCTGCTGTTCTGATCGGAGTTTTATTCGTTTGGGCTATTTTTATTGTTTAACGGACGGAGACCAAAGTTGAAATTGTGGTTAAATTATATTAAAAATTTGTAATGTTTATACAAATGTTTGTTGTATTTCAAAGTTGGGTCCAAAGATGGACTAATTGTTAGATTATCAAAGTTTGACTTCGAAGAAATAATTGTTGTTTTTAAAATGTACACATTTTTAAGCATAATATATGCATAAATTTGAGAGTATACAAGTCTTTGGTTTTCGGATATTTAGTAGTTGTATAACACTTCGATTTTCGAATTTTAATAATTGCATAAGTGATGAGTCTTAATAGGTTTTTCAATTTTTGACCAAAAATCAAAATCGAATAAAAAATTTTAATATTTTCAAAACTGAAATCGAACCGAATTTTTTTCAACTATGTTCCACGTACTATTCTTCCCAAGTGATTCAATTTCCTTCGTCATGGCAACGATCTAACGATCCTTGTCCTCTTGTCTAATGACCTCTTTATAATTACTTGGATCCTATGTTTCCATAACTAAAGCAACTTTCCAAACTTCTCCAAATCCTCAGGCCGCGCTAGTAGCATATCGAGCACGAGCCATATCTAACAGTCTCCATAGGAAGAAAATGTGCAGGTATCGATTTGGCCAATAACACCAACACTGGTCGTTCTCTCTTATATGACAGTGCTTATGCTTCTTCCATGGTGTTATTTCAGGCCTACAGGATTCGTGCATCTGCTGTTCTGATCGGAGTTTTATTCGTTTGGGCTATTTTTATTGTTTAACGGACGGAGACCAAAGTTAAAATTATGGTTAAATTATATTAAAAATTTGTAATGTTTATACAAATGTTTGTTGTATTTCAAAGTTGGGTCCAAAGATGGACTAATTGTTAGATTATCAAAGTTTGACTTCAAAGAAATAATTGTTGTTTTTAAAATGTACACATTTTTAAGCATAATATATGCATAAATTTGAGAGTATACAAGTCTTCTTTGGTTTTCGGATATTTAGTAGTTGTATAACACTTATTCGATTTTCGAATTTTAATAATTGCATAAGTGATGAGTCTTAATAGGTTTTTCAATTTTTGACCAAAAATCAAAATCGAATAAATTTTTTTAATATTTTCAAAACTGAAATCGAACCGAATTTTTTTCAAACTGCCGGTTCGGTTCTCGGCCCAAACCCGATAATGCTCGCCCCTAGGTTTTGGTCGGAAATAAGGAGGGGACGTTGTGTGATTGACAATATCCAAGTTTTAGAAAACAAACTGCTGCTTTGTTATTCAAAACCACCAATTGTTTGATTCAAATGCCCCAGTTGCAGAGTTATTCTAATATAAACTGATGATAGCTTGTGATACGCAACTAATGAAAATTAGGGGCGTTTGGTACGCGGTATTTTTTTTTATTTCCGAAAAAATTTAAGATGGAAATCTATTACCACGTTTGTTTGTCTTATAAAAAATTTATTTCCGAAAATTATAAATACCCGGGTAAATAGTTTACCCACAAAACATGGGAATTCTATCCCTTGAGAATAGGTGGGTATTTTTTTTTTTGTCCGGACAAAAAAAAAAATTGTCTGAATTGTTTTCTTCTTTTTTGATCAATTTTGATTAGTTTTGAACATTTTTTTTTTGTCGTTTTTTTTTGTCATTTTTTGTCGTTTTTATCATTTTTTTGTCGTTTTAAGCAATTTTTTGTCGTTTTTACCCATTTTTTGTCTTTTTTGTCACTTTTTGATTATTTTTTGTCGTTTTTACCCAATTTTTGTCCTTTTGTCGCTTTTTTGTCAATTTGTGTCGTTTTAAGCGAATTTTTGTTGTTTTTGTAGCTTTTTTGTTGTTTTTACCGATTTTTAGTCGTATTTTGTCGTTTTTGTTGCTTTTTGGTCATTTTTACTGATTTTATGTCGTTTTTTGTCATTTTTGTCGCTTTTACCAATTTTTTGTCCTTTTTTTTGTCGTTTTTATCGATTATTTTTCGTTTTTGTTGCTTTTTGGTTATTTTTTTCGTTTTTAACCGATTTTTTTGTTGTTTTAACCGATTTTTTTGTCGTTTTTAACCGATTTTTTTTGTCATTTTTTTCGTTTTAACCGATTTTTTTGTTTTTTGTCATTTTTGCCGTATTTTGGTTTTGTCGTTTTTACCGATTTTATGTCGTTTTCGTCGTGTTTTGGTTATTTTTGTCGTTTTTATCCTTTTTTTTGTTATTTTTGTCGTTTATACATTTTTTGTCGCTTTTTGGTCATTTTTGTCGTTTTAACTGATTTTTTTCTTTTTTTTATCGTTTTTGTCGTTTTTTGTTATTTTGTCGTTTTTACCGATTTTTTGTCGTTTTTATCGATTTTTGTCGTTTTTTACCGGTTTTTTTTATATTTGTTCATTTTTTTTCGTTATTATTATTTTTTATTTTTTTTCCGGGAATATTTATATTGTCAACAAACATGGGAATGTAATTTCCCAGGAAATTTAATTCCTTGGAATTTAATTTCCGAAAATATAGAATTCCTGGCTATATAGTATTCCGCATACCAAACGCCCCCTTAGGATTAACCTTAAAAAGCTAACATCACTACGTTCGTCATCCTCACGGGATACCGAGCTGAGTTCTTCATTTTCACCTTCGGCACCAAAGTGATCGTTGAAGTGGAGAAGTCAATACGAACACCTTACATGCTCGAACAAATCACTATAATACGAAAATCTTAAGTTACTTCACGTCTTGAGACCAAATCTCAATCTCCATTTTCATTTCCAAAGAAACAAAAATGTTATATACCAAAGAAAAGATTGGACAGAGATTCAGTTCAAGGAATCACCACATTGTTAACAACTGAGTCTTTCCTCTGAACCAAACATGCCCAAGATCTTATGTTCACAAGCAGAGACAAATATCAGAAATTAATAAATGCCAATTGGTTCAGCAATGGTATTTACATTGGATATTAAGAAAACATACAGCTAATTTCTTGTCATATTGCAAATGCAACTAGTTTCTTGTCACAATAAACTTTGATAACCAGTGTTAAAGAGATGTCAACACCATTGTAGTCGAACAGAACCAACCTCAATGCAAACACCTGTGCTTGCTGCAAGCAAGAACGACAGAGCACCTTCGGATATATCATGAAAAGCACATTGGTAATTTCTGCAATACCATTGATTATGAATATAGATTATATTCTCTTTAAGGCTGCAAAAGAGAAGGCGATATCATAGCCGCAGAAACAGTCTTCCCTCTCTAATAGGCTAACATATGAAAATGCAACTGTACTAATCGAACATCCTTCCGACCACTGATAGATCAGAGGCACCTAGACCGAGCAGCTAACTATCGCCAGCACCACCCTCCTTTGCCGCCTCTTCTCGCAGCTTCTTTGCCCAGTATTCCTCTAGAGGCGGACCGAATATTGCTCTCCCAGAAACAACTCCAATCCTGCAAATTGAAAAATAAATGTGTCAACTCAAGCACATGCACAGAGTGAAATGATACATCAATTGTATTGTTATAAAAAAAGTGTGCCTTTGATGTACATGTTATTTGGTTATTTGGAACTAGGAACTTAAAGGACATTGGGAACGAAGAAGAAACATTGCCTGAGATACTCATTTGATGACTTATCAATCGAAGCACCGTCACAAAACATGTACGACCAGATAACCGTTATCAATAGGTAAGGGATCTAAACAGTTTCTTCCTTTTTATCTTCTTCATTTTTCCGCAAGAACCTACAAGACTGAGTTCTATAGCAACTGACTTGAAGATTTTCCAAAAAGGAGAAGGAAAAAAAAAACACAAAACAATCTTGAATTCCACTAAATTCCTAAAAATTCCTGTCACCTACAGCATCCCCAGCTCTAATCTCCAGCAAGGTTTGATTCCGAATCAAAGTTTTATAAACTGTCATGACATATGGCTCCCTTTCTCGGTGCTCCTTTGGTCCCTCACTCCCTCCAAAAGCCATTTCCCACTCTCGAACTGAGCTCTCTTTTGGGCAACCTCTCTGGTGGTAGGTCCACAGTGTCTTCAGTATCCTCAAATTCACCTCTTGGAACTGGGATTCCAGCACGGTTATTGATACCATCTATCAGACTGTATTCCTAGGGTACTGAAACCAACCCCCGACCACCTCCATCTAACTTGCATCACCTCCATTCTAAGTATTACATGTCTTCAGCTCCACTCTCGCACTCATTTGTCTTCATCCTTTTCCTCATCTTGAGCCTTTTAACTCTTTGTTGTAACCTATCTATCCGGCTCAGCCGCTCAATTTTCAGAGGAAAAGGGAACAGGGGATCTATGTTTGGCTGCCTACTGCCAACTGCCTACTGTGTGAACCAATGAACCTGAAAGAAAAGTTCACGCTACAAACAAATGCCATATTTTTATATACTTATTTAAGTCATATAATTACTTTAACTATCCTGAACAATTTACTTTCCTGTTGCTTTACTACATTGCTCGACGTAAATATCCTTCATGATACCATTTATAAGAACAATTTTCACATATATTTGTTGAATAGTGTTATATACAAATAAAATCTTAGTAGAATAGGTCGCGATATGCATTCCTTCTCTTCCAGCATAAATCTTATATACTAAAGAAACACTACTAAAGAAACTTAAAACATTTCTACAACCATACACTTCAAAAAGGCTTGACAAAACAAACCCCATTGTAGAAAACAACATTGGGATACTTCATTGATACGATTAGGTACATATGTATGTATACTAAGGGAACCTTCCTTGTACAACTCCATCCAATCTGAGATTAAATTAGTTTACATACTAACTGTAAACATGTCCATCTTGTTAAAAAGAAAAATATAAAAGAAACTTGTACAGCTAAAACATAGTAGAACCAACAACATCGGTAAGGTCAACATACAACCCGTGTGAGTAGCAATACAAGTAGCCAAAGTAGACAATATCGGTGGTCGATGCACGAGGACACACAACCAGAAGCAGTAACAGAGGTCGACATTGAGTGTGAAGTAGCAATCAGTAGTAGGAAACTGTCAGCATGACAAGATACGATAGTAAGAGGATTCATTTGGCAGAGTTGGGTAACAGTCTAGAGCGAGTCGCACTAAGATACACGAACAGGAGCAGTCGTGGAGGTCAAAGTACAAGGACGCATGACTAGGAACAACCGATATACAACCTGAAGTAGTAGGGTTCGACACACGTGGACATACGACTAGCAGAACTAGAGATCATCACACGACCAGTAGCGATCGTAAAAGTTGGTGCATGAGGATGGATTGTTAGCGAGATATATACACAAGGGCATGTATGACATACATGTTCCGTCTTAGGGGATTGCTGGCCAGATGGAGGCGATGACGGCTCGAATCTCGGTGGTAGGTGGAGGCAGGAGTATGGGAGTTGGAATCTAGGACATTAGTTGCGCATTACAGGCCGAGAGGTTGCCAGCGGCAGGTCAGGCATGTGTCATAGAAGCGCTATGATGTGGTCAGACCGAGAGAGGTTGCTAGAGGCAGGTTATGCATGGGTTATTGAGCGCTAAGGTGCGGCCAGGAGAGCTCGATAGAGAGGTTACTTGGTGTTGATATCCGTAGGCAGATCGAAACTAGTCAAGCTAGTGCAGGAGATGCAAGACAGCCAAAGCAGTCATGAGATGGTTGGGTTGGACAAAGGGAGGCACAAGACTAGAGGTGGCTTAGATAAGGGATGGGTTTTGCTAATGGCAATGTTGCACGGAAATGTTAAAATGGTGTCGGTATCCATATCGTGTTCGTACCTGTGTATGTATTCATGCAACATAGGTGATTACCGTTGTACCTATTTGAAAATGTTCATATCCCTTATTCATATCCGGAGCCGTAATTGGTGCAACAAAAGACGGCTGCTACTGTCGGAGCAGGAATAGAGGAGCTATGGTGATCTAGGTTAGGACTAGGTTAGGGTTAAGGTTTTGGGTGTAGGAGAGGTAAGAAATGACTAGGGTAGGGTTCAGGTTTAGGAAGTAGGAAGATAGGGTCACGCAGATGTAGGGTGGCGATAAAGTTTTGGGTTTAGGAATTTAGGATGCAAAGTGGAGTTAATGTTCTATTTGGTGGAGAAAAGAACTAGAGTCGGGATTTTCTTTGCTCTACCATATAGAAAACTACATTAGCATACTCCAATGTGATGGTTTAGTTACAATAGGATACTTTAATGTGATGGTTTAGGATCCTCCGATTACAACTATATAGTATATACAATGTGGGACTAAAGTAGACTGCATATTCACCAAATATAAAGTTTAAGTTTGATACAAAGTCGAAGAAGGACCAACACTGCTTGTGGCTACTCTAATGAAGTGGGGAACAAAACAACACAAAGGACTAGCATGATTCCAGAATCTAAGAAAAGATATCCCCAATTCAATTTTAGGGGGATATGAATATATTGGTCAAAAGATGAAGTACTTGGTGCACAGCAGACCATATATTTCAACTCCTCGTATGCCTAACACATTGATAGAAACTCTCATCAGCCTATAAGAGGTGTAGGAGGAGCAGTCTGGAGAGGCATGAGAGTCGATGTCTGGACATCGGCAGGAATCCGACGAACTCGTCGGCCGGATAGCCGGTCGGAGGGAGCGGTTTTTTCAGAACTAGTCGACCAGAAATCCAATGGATTTTACGCCTAACGGAAGTTTCAAGATCCGAGAAACTTCCGAGTTTTTTTAGCGGCTTTGACAGTCCATACTAGTTTTGGGGTTCACTCATGGCTTAAATTAGGGTGCCCAATGATAATTAGGATTTCTTAACTCCTATAAATAGGAAGTTAAGGGGGGTTTCCATAGCGTGTGTATTCAAGGGAGACTCCACCGGTTTCTACGAGAGATCCATGCTCCCGTAGGTTCAAGAAAGAGGAAGAGATTTCTGCTCCATCAGGTCGAGATCGTCACCATCATCAAGAAGTAGACAACAATTACTAGGAAAGAGACTCCTATTAAGGCTGGAATTTTTTGCGATCTCTGTATCTGTATCTTGAGAATTGTAAGGAGTCGACTCTTGGACAAGGGAAGCAACTTGAAATTGTATTTGCAATCTTTTCACTATAATAAAAAGTTGAGACTTGTTCTAATGGTCATAGCCACCGTCACATAGTAGTTTGTTCTTTCTTGTTCTTCGTAGCAGATGTGTGGTTCATGTTTTCCTTGTGGGATCAGTGGTCAACATCGTCCGCTGCGCATCTCTAATCCCATCAAAGTTATATTATAGCCCTCGGTTCAAGGAGGGATGGAGGCACAACCATGGCTAAAGAGAAGATATATTCATGTATGTTGACCTTTATAGGAGGAAACTAGATCTAAAAGACAAGGATAGAGGATCTCTCTATTGCATAGACTTACAAGATCCTTTGGATGACGACAACACTAAGCCAAATGATGCAATTGCATACAACTCGAAGAAGGAAGATTGGAAGACCATTGTTCATCCACCAATGGTTGCACAATTTAATGTTTCATCGCGCCTCGATGGAGAGTTCGTCAAATAAGCTATAGGAGAAGCTATGTTCAATTTATGAATAGAAGACGATTGACAACAACGCATTTCTTATTCGACAACTCTTCAAGTCGAAGCACACGGAGGGTGCCTCGGTGGCACATCTGAACAAGGTTCAGAGTATCATCAATCGGTTGTCGGCGATAAAGATGACGATTGACGATGAACTTCACATCCTGCTAGTATTGAGTTCTCTACCACACAGTTGGGAGATGTTGGTGGTACCTATAAACAACTCCGTCCCAGGGGTAGTTGTCACGATGTAGTTGGTCAAAAGCAATTTATTGAACGAGAAGAATCGACGTAAGCAAGAAGGATTGTCAAAGCCGGAGCTGCCTTGATTGCTTTCGAAAGGAAGAGAAGGCCAAATTCACATGCAATAACATGAGAAAATTTTCATAATCTTGCAAGGGTGGATCGCAATGATGTCTGTCATCATTGTGGCGAGAAGGGGCATTACAAAATGGTTTGTAAAAAGTTCAAATATGAGAAGGCAAAGAACAAAGAAAATCATGAGCATTTGACGAACGTCGTCAATAAGAAACTCATCATTGCAACGACCGACGTTGTGCTCTTGTAGCACGTGTCATGGCCCTACTTGGGTTTCGAGACGGGAGTGTCTTACGCTACTCCCAAGTTTCTAAACGGCGGTAGGCGGGTGCGCGGCGGTGAGAGTCCGCCTACCGCCTAGGCGGTCGATACATTTTAAGCATTTTTTACTATTTTACCACTGTTTTTTGCATAATATGCATATTTTAAGGGTGTTCCATGCATAACTAAGTTGTAGAACGAAGATTTATAAAGTTTTAGTTTTGTAAAAGTGAACTGTAAGCCCATAATGCTTATAAAATCTTTTTGGTCAAAATATCTTATTAGGTATTGCTCCGCCTAGACTTCCGCCTACACCCCCTCACCTCTGCCTATACCGCTAACCTCCGTTGGCCGCCTATACCACCGCCTACCGAAAAGCGGTGCGGAGAGAGACCGCCTACCGCCTAGGCGGGCTAGGCGGCCGCCATTTAGAACATTGGCTACTCCACGGAGGAGGGTCTTCACAACGTACCGGGACGTCAATTTCAAACGAGTGAAGATGATTGACAAGAGGACAACGGTGATTCTGTCTAGATGTGCACTGGGTGACTAAACTTGGAAACAAGCTTGTCCTCAGGGGGGTTCGACACATACCAAGTTTATGCCTTGGTGTTGGTTGGGAAGCAGGACGACAATGGTTGCCACAGTATGTTTGGGAACAATGATTGGATGATTACAAAGGTCCCAACTGCTCGCTCGAGGGTCTCTGAGTTGTGTTAGTCCCGGGCTTGATCAAAGATGGTAAAACAGATGCAACAAAGATCTACGATGATACAAATACCAAATAACCGATTACAATATGGAGGAGAAAAATAGAGAAGAGAAGATCTCTCGTTCTTCCTTGCAAACGTGTTGCAATTGGGACAGAGCGAGTTACAATAATCTAGAGAGAGATGAGAAGAAGAACAATGCTGGGGTGTCAAAACACCGTTGCTCAAAGCAAGATTCGCCCCACACGATCTGCTTCCAGGAACCAGCAAGTTTGAAGAACTTGTGGAACGCTCGAAGTCACCTCTGTTCTGACTCCTCGGATGGACTTGCAATGGCGGCAGCAGCTCTCTCTCTCTTTCTCCTTTTCTGACTTCTATTTTTTGTGGTAACAAAAAAGGAGGCCAGAAGAGAGTATTTATAGAGAGAGGGTGAAAACCCTAACCGCCTATTCAGTTATGGAAAGATTGAATCAAATCCCAAAAAGATAACAACGAGATTAATTCAAATCCCACAAAGATAGGAACGAAATTAATTCAAATCCCACAAAGATAGGATCTGAATTAATCACATTGATTCAGCCTTTCCATAACTGACTTGTAATCTGCACAGTCAGCGGAGCCCTCCATGCGGCAGCAGCAGCCTGGCCGCATGAGCCTCATGGCCGCATGGACCACATGAGCCGCATGGACCGCATGAGCCGCATGGCCGCATGAGCCGCATGGCCGCATGAGGCCGCATATGAGCCGCATAAGACCGCATGGCCGCGCATGCCGCATAAGACCGCATGGCCGCATATGAGCCGCATGACTGCTGACGTGCTAAGTGCAAAGTGCGCCAACAAAACGCCACATTACGCCTCATGAGCCCGAGCCCGTGTCCGAGTCCGAGCTCGAGCCCGAGTCCGAGTCGCTAAGCCCCGTTGGGGCTTAGCTCCAAGTGGAATTAATCCAAGAGAATGACAAAAGAATTAATGCTTAATCCTTGGAGCCTTATTCTTACCTCCTAGTAAAATCACCCACATGGTTCCCTCCTTAGGGTCACCACCTCATGTGCATCTCTCAACAACACACCCAAGTATATATGTTGAGATAACTCATGGTGCATTTCCGATGTGGGACTAAAATTTACAAGGCATGTTGAGAGCAGGCTCTCTCCATGTAAAGAAAGCACCAACAATCTCCCACATATCACAACATATATATATGTGTCCAGGGTTGAGCGTTCCCCACAGTAACTGTCCATTTTGCATTAGGATAGATGTCGCTGACGACTTGAATCTTCCCGCATGGGTTAAATAACAATGTGATACAAGAATGGACTACGCCTTGAATTCTGCACCACAATTGTAAATCTTCCCACTCACAAAGTGTAGTTACGTGTGCTTCTGGCTGTACATTAAAGGCCCTGTGCCAGCCTAGTTTCAGTGTATAATTTTGGGCGTCTATAAGTTTACCCTCAAGAGACGGCCTGATATCTCTTTCCATACACTATAAGTGAGTTCTTTATTAAAGAGATATGGCATGAAGCCTTGCGCTTCCTTGCGGTGCTACGCCGCTATGACATGGCCTGAAGCCGAGGTATTACCCTTACCTGGGAACCTCATCGTAGTGTCATACTACTGTAGCATGAGGTCTCAGCCTCTTTGTAGTGCCAATCTACTCAGCATGAAGCCTAAGGCTTCCTTGCGGTGTTACGCCACAACGACATGGCTTGCAATGCCGAGGCTTTACCCCTACCTGGGTACCTCATCGTGGTGTCGTGCCACTGTAACATGGGGCCATCCTCCCCTTTGTAGTGCTGTCTACAACTCTTTAATTTTGTCATACAGCATTAGGCTACCTGCCTATTTGCGGTGCTACGCCGCTATGACTTGGCTTGCAAAGCCGAGGCATTACCCCTACCTGGGAACCTCATGGTGGAGTCATCCCACTGTAGCATGGAGTTTCACTCCTTGTAGTGCTGCTTTACCGTGCTTCCTGTAAAGCACACCAGGCATTCACTCTGCCTGAGAACTCATTAAGGCGTTTAAGCCAACCTTCCACAGGATCTGTTTTTCCGCAGAAAAATACATAGTAGACAACAGTGGTTATGGGTCCGTATCCCTTCCATGTTCCAGAGAACAAGTACCCACTGTTACCTGATAGTTTTCCGGTCAGTGATCCTCCTTTGAACCAAAAGTTAGATGCCTAGTAGATTTCTCTTTGAACTAATAGCATAAAACTTTATGGTAGGATTACAAAGACATACTATCAGAATGCCTTCAAGCCCATTTTACAAGCTGTGTCATCGACCACCTGGCGCTTGAGGCCCTTTGTGAACGGATCTGCCAGGTTCTCCTGACTCCGAACATCAACCACTGTAATTACACCTCTTTTGATAAGATCGTGTACTGCCCTGTGCTTCAACCGCACAGTCCTCTTCTTCCCGTTGAAGAGGTCATTTGATGCCACCGCCGCAGTCACCTGGTTGTCACAGTATATCGGTATCGTCGGTATCTGAGCTCCAACCACTGGAAGATCATACATGAGCTCCCGAAGCCATTCTGCTTCATCTGCTGCAGTTTCAAGTGCATAGAATTCAGATTCCATGGAGGAACGAGAGAGTATAGTCTGCTTCTTCGACTTCCACGATATAGCAGCTCCACCCAAGGAAAAAACATATCCACCTGTGGATCTCTCGATTTCCACCTCTGAACACCAGCTAGCATCACTGAAGCCTTCCACTACTGTAGGATACCCGTTGTAGTGCAGTGCATATGTCCGAGTCTTCTTGAGATATCTCATCACCCGCTTCACAGCTTTCCAGTGCTCAACCCCTGGGTTGCTTGTGAACCGACTCAGCATTCCCACGGCGAAAGCTATGTCAGGCCTTGTGGCAGTGGTTGCGTACATTAAACTTCCGATAATGCTAGAATACTCCAGCTGCCTGACGCTTTCCTTCGAGTTTGGCTTCAGCTTCTGATCACATCTATATGGCGTATCGATCCCTGGAAGATCCTTATACCCGTAGCGTGTGAGCATCTTCTCAATGTAGTGAGATTGTGACAGCGCTACTCCAGTGTCTGTCCGGATGATCTTTATGCCCAAGATGACATCTGCATCCCCCAAGTCCTTCATACTGAACTTGGTTGAGAGGAACTTCTTTGTCTCTGTGACACAACCTATATCCGTACCTAGGATTAGCATGTCGTCCACGTACAGACAAACGATGACTCCTCTTCCATCAGCGAACTTTGTGTAAACACATTTGTCCGTCTCGCTGACTCTGTAGCCGTTTAACCTAATAACTTTGTCAAACTTCTCATGCCACATCTTGGGAGCTTGCTTCAAACCATACAATGATTTCACCAACTTGCAGACTTTGTCTTCAAGACCTTTGACGACAAATCCATCTGGCTGTTGCATGTAAATCTCTTCGGTCAGCTCCTCATTTAGGAATGCTGTCTTTACATCCATCTGATGTATCACCAACTTATGAATAGCTGCTAGAGCGATTAACATTCTGATGGTGGTCATCCGAGCTACTGGAGCGTACGTGTCAAAGTAGTCTATCCCCTGTTTCTGAGAAAATCCCTTGGAGACCAGCCTAACCTTGAACTTGTCAATAGTTCCATCTGCCTTCATCTTCTTCTTAAAGATCCATTTACATCCGATGGGCTTTTCTCCTTCAGATAGATCTACCAACACCCATGTGTTATTGGAGGTGATAGAGTCAAACTCGTCATTCACTGCCTCCTTCCAGAAGATAGCATCTCTGGTCTTCATCGCCTCTTCATAGGTAAGCGGATCTGCTTCCACATGATAGGTGACAAAGTCATCTCCGAAGTCTTTCGGTCCCCTCGCTCGCTTAACTGACGGCTCTGCGAGTTCTGGTATAAGAGTTGTTTCATTAACAACAGCTTCTTCTTGGACTACTGGCTCGTATGAGATTTCAGTCTCATTTGCACCTACATCATTTTCCGGAATGTCCGAAAGAACAATATTTTTGTCTTTTGCAAACTTGTCTTCAAAGTATTCAGCATCGCGAGATTCGATGATATAATTTGACTCAATATCAAGAAATCTCCGAGCATCACTCTTCTCGGCATGCCCCAAGAAGATCGCCTTCGTAGTCCTTGTCCCCAACTTCTGAATCTTCAGATCTGGAAGCTTCACATACGCCAGACACCCCCACACTCGAATGACATTCAAGTTAGGTCTGATTTTGAACCAGAGTTCATGAGGAGTTACGTCCGAAGTTGCATATGGCACTCTATTCAGAATGAAAGTGGCCGTTAATGCAGCTTCTCCCCAGTAGCATTTTGGAAGACCTGCAGTGAGCAGCATAGAATTCATCATTTCTGTTAATGTCCGGTTCTTCCTTTCTGCTACTCCGTTGGATTGAGGAGAATATGGAGCAGTAGTCTTGCATATGATTCCATGTTCTTTGCAGAACGATGCGAATTCATGAGACCTGTACTCCCTACCTCGATCACTTCTTAACCTCTTGAGTTGTTGTCCAGTCTGCCGTTCAGCTTCGGCCCTGAACTCTCTGAACTTCTCGAAGGCTTCGTCTTTAGACTTGAGCAAGTAGACGAACGCGTATTTTGAGAAGTCGTCGATGAAGGTTATGAAATACTTCATCCTGGCCTTCGTGGAGAAATGTTTGAAGTCACAGATATCGGAGTGCACCAACTCCAAAAGATCTGTGCTTCGATTGACCCGATGAAAGGGTTTCCTTGTGATCTTCGTCTGAGCACACACTTCACACTTCTCCACCTTACCCCCACATTTGGAGATAAGTCCTAGACTAGACATTTTGTTAATTCTTTTACAATGAACATGTCCTAGTCTATTATGCCACAACTCAAGAGAATAATCAGAAAATGCAACTGCATTAATGTCATTAAACTGGTTGACAAGCTGAATTTTAAACATTCCTTCGGTTTGATAAGCCTTCCCGAAGTATGTTCCCTTCTTGGACATCACCATCTGACCAGCATTGATGTCCATCCTCAAGCCTGCGTTGCAGAGCAGGCTCCCAGAGATCAGGTTCTTGGCAATCGCAAGAACATGCTTCACACCTTGAAGCGTCAGAGTGTTCCCAGAAGTGAGTTTCAGTTCCACGGTCCCGATCCCCAGAACTTCAGCTTGGGCCTGGTTCGCCATGACAACCTTCTCAGATATCGGCTGGTACGTGACGAACCATTCCTTGCCAGAACAGACATGGCAAGTCGCACCAGTGTCTATCCACCAGTCAGAGTCAACCCCCACAGTTGTGACCTGTGCGATCATAGCAACAAAGTTAGAAACCAATGAAACCTTATTAGGCTCACCTTTCTCTGATTGTTTGGGCTTAGATCTGCATTCACTCTTGTAGTGGTCTTTCTTGCCACAGTTGTAACAAGTCACGTGGGACTTAGTCTTTTGTTGCTTGAATGAAGGACCCTTCACTTTTAGATTAGTGAAGTCCTTCTTCTTGGGATGAGAAGCCGCCTGCTTCCCCTTGGGATCCCTCGTCTGCACTAGATTGGCTTTAGCCAACTGTTTGGACAGAGTGTCCACCTTCTGTTGGGAACGCATCTCGTCCTCAACATGGATCTCTTGAAGTAGATCTCCCAAGCTAATGTCTAGCTTCTTTCTGTGCATCCT
The DNA here is from genome assembly GCA_029216955.1 of Iris pallida. Classification (NCBI taxonomy): domain Eukaryota; kingdom Viridiplantae; phylum Streptophyta; class Magnoliopsida; order Asparagales; family Iridaceae; genus Iris; species Iris pallida. The sequence goes on from JANAVB010015600.1 coordinate 12,724,867, forward strand.
TGCATAGAAGGTACTCCATCCAGCAGGAAGTTTTGAGACTATTTCTCCAACGACAAATTTGTCGGGAAGGGGCATCTCTTCGTCTTCCAGTTTCTGACGTAGCTTCAGAAATTCCTTCACCTGTGGCAACATGGACTTCTCGTCCTCAAAGAGCAATTTGTGATATTTTTCAACCACAAACATCTTGCTCCTGTTCCTGTCTTCTTCATACAGATTTTCTACAGACTCCCATATGTCTCTGGCAAGTTCCTTCTTCGAGTAGGATTCTGCCAGGGAATCCTCCATAGCATTCAGGATGAGAAGCCTGTAGATGCTATTTTTCCTTCTCCACTTGACCTGGAGTTTGGTAGCCGCGTTGATTGCGGCAGTAGATCCAGTGTCTGGAACAGAGGGTTCTCCCTCCAACAGAACATGATCAACGTCTTTTAGTTGAAGAGTTAGGTAAACCTTTCTCTTCCAGACTTGATAGTGCTCTCCATCGAACTTTTCCAACTTGCAGAAGTCCGATTGGAGGAGCGAAGCATTAATGTTTTCCATCTACACGGATCTTGCTTTGAGATTGTTAGTCCCGGGGCTTGATCAAAGATGGTAAAACAGATGCAACAAAGATCTACGATGAAACAAATACCAAATAACCCGATTACAATATGGAGGAGAAAAATAGAGAAGAGAAGATCTCTCGTTCTTCCTTGCAAACGTGTTGCAATTGGGACAGAGCGAGTTACAATAATCTAGAGAGAGATGAGAAGAAGAACAATGCTGGGGTGTCAAAACACCGTTGCTCAAAGCAAGATTCGCCCCACACGATCTGCTTCCAAGAACCAGCAAGTTTGAAGAATTTGTGGAACGCTCGAAGTCACCTCTGTTCTGACTCCTCGGATGGACTTGCAATGGCGGCAGCAGCTCTCTCTCTCTTTCTCCTTTTCTGACTTCTATTTTTCGTGGTAACCAAAAAGGAGGCCAGAAGAGAGTATTTATAGAGAGAGGGTGGAAACCCTAACCGCCTCTTCAGTTATGGAAAGATTGAATGAAATCCCAAAAAGATAACAACGAGATTAATTCAAATCCCACAAAGATAGGAACGAAATTAATTCAAATCCCACAAAGATATGATCTGAATTAATCGCATTTATTCAGCCTTTCCATAACTGACTTGTAAAGTGCAAAGTGCGCCAACAAAACGCCACATTACGCCTCATGAGCCCATGAGCCCGAGCCCAAGTCCGAGTCCGAGCCCGTGTCCGAGTCCGAGTCTGAGTCCGAGTCCGAGTCGCTAAGCCCCGTTGGGACTTAGTTCCAAGTGGAATTAATCCAAGAGAATGACAAAAGCATTAATGCTTAGTCCTTGGAGCCTTATTCTTACCTCCTAGTAAAATCATGCACATGGTTCCCTCCTTAGGGTCACCATCCCATGTGCATCTCTCAACAACACACCCAAGTATATATGTTGAGATAACTCATGGTGCATTTTCGATGTGGGACTAAAATTTATAAGGCATGTTGAGAGCAAGCTCTCTCCATGTAAAGAAAGCACCAACAAGTTGTACGGACGAGTTACGAACATCATCGAATGATGGCTCCAGAGGTGTACGATAGGTGGTTGGTGATCGACGAACCGTCACTGGGGAAGGCCTTCAAGAAAACCTTGAAGGAGGATTCGGCGTGTTGGGGGGAAGACGACGAATGGGATGCGTCGGATCTTAAGGATCAGACTATCAATACCATGACAGCTGATCGATCTTCAGGTGGGAGTTGCCCTACGAATCTGAGTTCAACAGGGGGAACAGCTCAATCATCACCTGATCTTAATTCACCTTAAATAAGTAATCAACAAGTTGATATGACCCCTAAAAGACGAGCCTAAACCAATTATAGAGTCATTAAATGTTCCAACAAAGCACAGTAAAAATTGAGTCCTAACAATTGATCAGGAACACATTTTGTACAGAATCAACAGCCAAAAACAACATGAATTGGTGGAAAACTCGGATTCGAGAAAGTAATTAGAGGGAGGATTTGCTTTTGGGGGACTCACACGACGGCTCCGATGACCATGGGGAAGGAAAGAAACCTCCTCCTTGGAAACATTGCTTCTTCACTGGCGTTTGGGAGGAAGGAGAGGGGAAAAAAAAACCAAAGCGAAGGGAAGGGATTTATGTCACAGCTCGTTGATCGGACGGATAGGTACGACTCTGTGATGGACGGTGGATGGAGGATCTAACAAAGTTTTCTTCACATGGTTAAGATCTAAACAATTACAAAATGAGTAATGCTACAGTTACAACCAAATGTTTACAACCCTCTTACAACCACTCATCCATTTTCTTACATGTGGGCCAGGTGGTGGCCTGGCCCACATGTCAACAAATGGGTGAAGATTGTAAGAGGGTTGTAAACATTTGGTTGTAAACTTAGCATTATTGTTACAAAATATTCAAGAGTGTCATATAAAAAAAAACGTAAAGGAATCAGTACTACCGTACAAACCAAATAATAGGGATATATCAAAATTTTTGGTGTAACAATTTCTTTTTACATCGAACTCGAGTAGCTCTTGTGATTCCGAAGGAAGGTATAAGATACTGACTGAGTGGCGAAAGATCAGTGGATCGAGTCACAGGAGAATATTATTCCTTCCATCTTCTACTATATAATACGGCTTTGAAACGGCTCAAAAATGAATCGTCTGAGCTGTTTGTATATCATCAACTGTTTACTTTAAAAAATTATAATTTTACACTTTTTCTTATTTCTTCCGAATACTCTCTTTTTGATTTTTCTTCCACATAACTGAACACCCTCTCTTTTATTCACATATATACATAACAAATTATAATTAAATTTAAATTAAATTTCTATAGATCTTAATTAAAATATAAATATATATAACAAATCCTAATTTATATTTAAATACTTAAATTATAGTTTGATAATATTGTAAAGAATACAATTTATTTTACGTGCAACGCACATGCTTTTACTAGTTTATAATAATGGTGGGAGTTTGAGACAGTAGGCCCAAAAGACATGAAATGTCCTGTGCGTAATCGCCGGACATCTAAACAAATAATTTTTTTTTTACCTAAAAACAATATTATTTATGTATAAAAAAGTCATTTACTCACTCATTCAAAGAATTAAAGAAAAATAAAACATATTAAATCAGTCGAAAAGGAACATAATATGATCCGATTTGCAGAGAAATTTGTTTAGGTTTTGGTCTCTACATCCCAAAAATTTGTTTAGGTTTTGGTTTTCACATCCCAACTTCCATATATAATAGAACAAAATTATAATTGTTAAATCTTAACTACTTCGATTAAATATCACAGGTTCCATCATCCTCTCTTCCATCACAAGAATTGGTGCCTTAGTTGTCTCTTAGGATTTGCTTGGATTGAGAGTGAAGGGAGTTAAGCGCAAAAAAAAAAAAAATCTGCTTGGTTTAAGGGTGGGAATTTAGTAGGAGGTGTCATAGAACGTTAAGTGAGAGTTTATTTAGCCTTATTTTGTCTATTTTCTTACTCACAAATTGGGGCGTTAACAAGAAAAAAATATGACATTTTCTTCCATTTTTCTTGCTTTTAACATGTTGTTGCGTCTTCCCGGCTTTGAACCTGCTGTCGTCTAGGTGCATGGTGTCTTCTTGCTTTCTCTTATTAATAAGAATATTTTGGTAACTATTGTATTTTTATTAATCCTCCTCCTACTAAAAATCTCTAATCCAATCAATAGTTATTAAACACACCACATTTAACTCTATCTCAAATCCAAACAATATTATACGTATTTACTCATCTCCCCCTCACTTAACTTCCTTTCACTTCACTATATTTTTCACCCTCAATCCAAGCATACCTTTAATTCTTCACAGATGAAAAAACTGATGGGGATGGAGGAGTGCTCGATCCTTCAAAGTAATACTACAACAAAGTGCACCTGGTAGTCCTAAAGAGAGAACACTTCCAACTCGAAGTGATACTAACCGGCCTTCAGCCCGTCACAGACCCATCTTCTGTCCACACCATACCCACGACCAGAGCCGAGATCGACGTTGCCGTTGCCAGGTCCTCAGTCGTTGAGTACCGCGACGATCGCACCAGCAGTAGGATCTCGCTCCATCTGGTGGTATAAATGCATTACAGACCCCACTTAAGTGTTGCTGCTCCTTATGGAGGCCGATGCAGAATGGACCCTCCAGAACGGCTGTGACTGGGATGCTCTCGACGTGGCCGTCTACCTGGGCCACGAGGATATCACAAGGAGCATCTTTCGTCACTCAGAGTGTATATAAGAAATAGTATCGAAGGAGGATTATCTGGTCAGAAGTCTGAATGATGCTCTCATACACGGTTAGTGAAGTGTCCCACTCCACGAAGGTACTATATAGACAGATAAATCGGTTTGTTGGCTCGAGAGAAAGCCTTCACGAAGAGCTCCCTTATTGGGACAGAAGACGATTGATCATGGTGTGTGCGCAAAGACTTCACTTTCTGATTATTTCACGCCCAATGAAGAATCCATAAGATTGAATGTTAAGATTGTTATTCCCGCGGCTTGACCAAAGATGGAAAACTGATGCAATCGAGATCTGAGATGTCACACAAAAAACTTTGCAGTGATCAAACTCAAGATCTACGATGATGCAAAAAATCAAATAGCCAGATTACAATATGAAGGAGGAAAATAGAGAAGAAAAGATCTCTCGTTCTTCCTTGCAAACGTGTTGCAATTGAGACAGAACGAATTACAATAATGTAGAGAAAGATGAGATGAAGAAAAGTTGCTGTGGTGTCAAAACACCGTTGCTCAAAGCAAGATTCGTCCCACACGAATTGCTTCCAGGAACCAGCAAGTTGAAGAACTTGTGGAACGCTCGAAGTCACCTATGTTCTGACTCCTCGGATGGACTTGCAATGACGGCAGCAGCTCCCCCTCTCTCTCTTTTTTCTGACTTATAAAATTCGTAGTCCCCACAAAGGAGGCCAGAAGAGAGTATATATAGAGAGATGGTGGAAATCCTAACCGCCTCTTCAGTTATGGAAAGATTGAATTAAATCCCACAAAGACAGTAACAAAATTAATTCAAATCTTATGGAAAGATTGAATCAAATCCCACAAAGATGACAACGAAATTAATTCAAATTCCACAAAGATAGCAATGAAATTAATTCAAATCTTATGGAAAGATTGAATTAAATCCCACAAAGATGGCAACGAAATTAATTCAAATCTTATGGAAAGATTGAATTAAATCCCACAAAAAGTGGATCTGAATTAATCGCATTGAATCAGTCTTTCCATAACTGACTTGTAGTCTGCACAGTCAGCCTGGTGCGAGTCCATGAGCCCATGAGCCCGAGTCCGAGTCCGAGTCCGAATCGCTAAGCCCCTTTGGGGCTTAGCTCCAAATGGAATTAATCCAAGAGAATGACAAAAGCATTAATGCTTAATCCTTGGAGCCTTATTCTTACCTCCTAGTAAAATCACCCACATGGTTCCCTCCTTAGGGTCACCACCCCATGTGCATCTCTCAACAACACAACCAAGTATATATGTTGAGATAACTCATGGTGCATTTTCGATGTGGGACTAAACTTTTACAAGGCATGTTGAGAGCAAGCTCTCTTCATGTAAAGAAAGCACCAACAATCCCCCACATATCACAACATATATATGTGTCCAGGGTTGAGCGTTCCCCACAGTAACTGTCCATTTTGCATTAGGATAGATGTCGATGATGACTTGAATCTTCCCGCATGGGTTAAATAACAATGTGATACAAGAATGGACTACGCCTTAAATTCTGTACCACAATTGTAATTCTTCCCACTCACAAAGTGAAGTTACGTGTGCTTTTGGCTGCACATTAAATGCCCTGTGCTAGCCTGGTTTCAGTGTATAATTTTGGCGTCTACAATTTTACCCTCAAGAGACGGCCTGATATCTCTTTCCATACACTATAGGTGAGTTCTTTATTAAAGAGATATGGCATGAAGCCTTGCGCTTCCTTGCGGTGCTACGCCGCTATGACATGGCCTGAAGCCGAGGTATTACCCCTACCTAGGAACCTCATCGTAGTGTCATACTACTGTAGCATGAGGTCTCAACCTCTTTGTAGTGCCAATCTACTCAGCATTAAGCCTAAGGCTTCCTTGCGGTGTTACGCCGCAACGACATGGCTTGCAAGGCCGAGGCTTTACCCCTACCTGGGTACCTCATCGTGGTGTCGTGCCACTGTAACATGGGGCCATCCTCCCCTTTGTAGTGCTGTCTACAACTCTTTAATTACGTCATACAGCATTAGGCTACCTTCCTATTTGCGGTGCTACGCCGCTATGACTTGGCTTGCAAAGTCGAGGCATTACCCCAGACCTGGGAACCTCATGGTGGAGTCACCCCACTGTAGCATGGAGTTTCACTCCTTGTAGTGCTGCTCTACCGTGCTTCCTGTAAAGCACACCAGGCATTCACTCTGCCTGAGAGAACTCATTAAGGCGTTTAAGCCAACCTTCCACAGGATCTGTTTTTTTGGCAGAAAATATATAGTAGACAACAGTGGTTATGGGTCCGTATCCCTTCCATATTCCAGAGAACAAGTACCCACTGTTACCTGATAGTTTCCCAGTCAGTGAACCTCCTTTGAACCAACAGTTAGATGCGTAGTAGATTTCTCTTTGAACTAATAGCATAAAACTTTATGGTAGGATTACAAAGACACACTATCAGAATGTCTTCAAGCCCATTTTACAAGCTGTGTCATCGACCAACTGGCACTTGAGGCCCTTTATGAACGGATCTGCCAGGTTCTTTTGACTCTGAACATCAATTACTGCAATTACACCTCTTTTGATAAGATCGTGTATTTCCCTGTGCTTCAACCGCACAGTCCTCTTCTTTCCATTGAAGAGGTCATTTGATGCCACCGTCGCAGTTGTCTGGTTGTCACAGTATATCGGTATCGCCGGTATCTGAGCCCCAACCACTGGAAGATCATACATGAGCTCCCGAAGCCATTCTGCTTCATCTGCTGCAGTTTCAAGTGCATAGAATTCAGATTCCATGGAGGAACGAGAGAGTATAGTCTGCTTCTTCGATTTCCACGATATAGCAGCTTCATCCAAGGAAAAGATATATCCACTTGTGGATCTCTCGCTTTCCACCTCTGAACACCAGCTAGTATCACTGAAGCCTTCCACTACTGTTGGATACCCGTTGTAGTGCAGTGCATATGCCTGAGTCTTCTTGAGATATCTCATCACCCGCTTCACAGCTTTCCAGTGCTCAACCCCTGGGTTGCTTGTGAACCGACTCAGCATTCCCACGGCAAAAGCTATGTCAAGCCTTGTGGCAGTGGTTGCGTACATTAAACTTCCGATAATGCTAGAATACTCCAGCTGTCTGATGCTTTCCCTCGAATTTGGCTTCAGCTTCTGATCACACCTGTATGGCGTATCGATCCCTGGAAGATCCTTATACCCATAGCGTGTGAGCATCTTCTCAATATAGTGAGATTGTGACAGCGCTACTCAAGTGTCTGTCCGGATGATCTTTATGCCCAAGATGACATCTGTATCCCCCAACTCCTTCATACTGAACTTGGTTGAGAGGAACTTCTTTGTCTCCGTGACACAGCCTATATCCGTCCCTAGGATTAGCATGTCGTCCACGTACAGACAAACGATGACTCCTCTTCTATCAGCGAACTTTGTGTAAACACATTTGTCCGTCTCGCTGACTCTGTAGCCGTTTGACCTAATAACTTTGTCAAACTTCTCATGCCACATCTTGGGAGCTTGCTTCAAACCATTCAATGATTTCACCAACTTGCAGACTTTGTCTTCAAGACCTTTGACGACAAATCCATCTGGCTGTTGCATGTAAATCTCTTCGGTCAGCTCCCCATTCAGGAATGCTGTCTTTACATCCATCTGATGTATCACCAACTTATGTATGGCTGTAGAGCGATTAACATCCTGATGGTGGTCATCCGAGCTACTGGAGCGTACGTGTCAAAGTAGTCTATCCCCTGTTTCTGAGAAAATCCCTTGGCTACCAGCCTGGCCTTGAACTTGTCAATAGTTTCATCTGCCTTCATCTTCTTCTTGAAGATCCATTTACATCCGATGGGCTTTTCTCCTTCAGGTAGATCTACCAACACCCATGTGTTATTGGAGGTGATAGAGTCAAACTCGTCAGTCACTGCCTCCTTCCAGAAGATAGCATCTCTGGTCTTCATCGCCTCATCATAGGTAAGCGGATCTGCTTCCACATGATAGGTGACAAAGTTATCTCCGAAGTCTTTAGGTCTCCTCGCTCGCTTTGCTGACGACTCTGCGAGTTCTGGTACAAGAGTTGTTTCATCAACAACAGCTTCTTCTTGGACTACTGGCCATATGAGATTTCAGTCTCATTTATACCTAGATCATTTTTCGAAATGTCCGAAAGAACAATGTTTTTATCTTTTACAAACTTGTCTTCAAAGTATTCAGCATCGCGAGATTCGATGATATGATTTGACTCAATATCAAAAAATCTCCGAGCATCACTCTTCTCGGCATACCCCAAGAAGATCGCCTTCGTAGTCCTTGTCCCCAGCTTATGAATCTTCAGATCTGGAAGCTTCACATACGCCAGACACCCCCACACTCGAATGATATTCAAGTTTGGTCTGACTTTGAACCAGAGTCCATGAGGAGTTACGTCCGAAGTTGCATATGGCACTCTATTCAGAATGAAAGTGGCCGTTAATGCAGCTTCTCCCAGTAGCAATTTGGAAGACCTGCAGTAAGCAGCATTGAATTCATCATTTGTGTTAATGTTCGATTCTTCCTCTCTGCTACTCCGTCGGATTGAGGAGAATATGGAGCAGTAGTCTCGCATATGATTCTATGTTCTTTGCAGAATGATGCGAAGTCATGAGACCTGTACTCCCCACCTCGATCACTTCTCAACCTCTTGAGTTATTGTCCAGTCTGCCGTTCAGCTTCGGCCCTGAACTCTCTGAACTTTTCGAAAGCTTCGTCTTTAGTCTTGAGCAAGTAGACGAACGCGTATCTTGAGAAGTCGTCGATGAAGGTTATGAAATACTTCATCCCGGCCTTCGTGGAGAAATGTTTGAAGTCACAAATATCGGAGTGTACTAACTCCAGAAGATCTGTGCTTCGATTGACCCGATGAAAGGGTTTCCTTGTGATCTTCGTCTGAGCACATACTTCACACTTCTCCACCTTACCCCCACATTTGGAGATAAGTCCTAAACTAGACATTTTGTTAATTCTTTTACAATGAACATGTCCTAGTCTATTTTGCCACAACTCAAGAGAATAATCAAAAAATGCAACTGCATTAATGTCATCAAATTGGTTGACAAGCTGAATTTTAAACATTCCTTCGGTTTGATAAGCCTTCCCGAAGTATGTTTCCTTCTTGGACATCACCATCTGACCAGCATTGATGTCCATCCTTAAGCCTGCGTTGCAGAGCAGGCTCCCAGAGATCAGGTTCTTGGCAATCACCGGAACATGCTTCACACCTTGAAGCGTCAGAGTGTTCCCAGAAGTGAGTTTCAGCTCCACAGTCCCGATCCCCAGAACTTCAGCTTGGGCCTGGTTCGCCATGACAACCTTCTCAGATATCGACTGGTACGTGACGAACCATTCCTTGCCAGAACAGACATGGCAAGTCGCACCAGTGTCTATCCACCAGTCAGAGTCAACCCCCACAGTTGTGACCTGTGCGATCATAGCAACAATGTTAGACACCAATGAAACCTTACTAGGCTCACCTTTCTCTGATTATTTAGGCTTGGATCTGCATTCACTCTTGTAATGGCCTTTCTTGCCACAATTGAAACAAGTCACTCGGGACTTGGACTTCTGTTGCTTGAATGAGGGACCCTTCACTTTTAGATTGGTGAAGTCCTTCTTCTTGTGAGAAGCCGCCTGCTTCCCCTTGGGATCTCTTGTCTGCACTAGATTGGCCTTAGCCAACTGTTTGGACAGAGTGTCCATCTTTTGTTGGGAACGCATCTCGTCCTCAACATGGATCTCTTGAAGTAGATCTCCTAAGCTAATGTCTAGCTTATTTCTGAGCATCCTTGCATAGAAGGTACTCCATCCAGCAGGAAGTTTTGAGACGATCCCTCAAACGACAAACTTTTCGGGAAGGGGCATCTCTTCGTCTTCTATTTCTGACGCAGCTTCAGAAATTCCTTCACCTGTGGCAACATGGGCTTTTCGTCCTCAAAGAGCAATTTGTGATATTTTTCAACCACAAACATCTTGCTCCTGTTCCTGTCTTCTTCATACAGGTTTTCCACAGACTCCCATATGTCTCTGGCAAATTCCTTCTTCGAGTAGGATTCTGCCAGGGAATCCTCCATAGCATTCAGGATGAGAAGCCTACAGATGCTGTTTTCCCTTCTCCATTTGGCCTGGAGTTTGGTAGCCGCATTGATTGCGGCAGTAGACCCAGTGTCTGGAACAGAAGATTCTTCCTCCAACAGTACATGATCAACGTCTTTGAGTTGAAGAGTTAGATAAACCTTCCTCTTCTAGACTTGATAATGCTCTCCATCGAACTTTTCTAACTTGCAGTAGTCCGATTGGACGAGCGAAGCATTAATGTTTTCCATCTACAAGGATCTTGCTTTGAGATTGTTAAGATTTATATTCCCGGGGCTTGACCAAAGATGGAAAACTGATGCAATCAAGATCTGAGATGTCACACAAAAATTTTTGCAGTGATCAAACTCAAGATCTACGATGATGCAAAAAACCAAATAGCCAGATTACAATATGAAGGAGGAAAATAGAGAAGAGAAGATCTCTCATTCTTCTTTGTAAACGTGTTGCAATTGAGACAGAACGAGTTACAATAATGTAGAGAAAGATGAGATGAAGAAAAGTTGCTGGGGTGTCAAAACACCGTTGCTCAAAGCAAGATTCGTCCCACACGAATTGCTTCCAGGAACCAGCAAGTTGAAGAACTTGTGGAACGCTCGAAGTCACCTCTGTTCTGACTCCTCGGATGGACTTGCAATGGCGGCAGCAGCTCCCTCTCTCTCTCTTTTTTCTGACTTATAAAATTCGTAGTCCGCACAAAGGAGGCCAGAAGAGAGTATATATAGAGAGAGGGTGGAAACCCTAACCGCCTCTTCAGTTATGGAAAGATTGAATTAAATTCCACAAAGATAGCAACGAAATTAATTCAAATCTTATGGAAAGATTGAATCAAATCCCACAAAGATGGCAACGAAATTAATTCAAATCCCACAAAGATAGCAATAAAATTAATTCAAATCTTATGGAAAGATTGAATTAAATCCCACAAAGATGGAAACGAAATTAATTCAAATCTTATGGAAAGATTGAATTAAATCCCACAAAAAGTGGATCTAAATTAATCGCATTGAATCACTCTTTCCATAACTGACTTGTAGTCTGCACAGTCAGCCTGGTGCGAGTCCATGAGCCCATGAGCCCGAGTCCGAGTTCGAGCCTGAGTCCGAGTCCGAGTCGCTAAGCCCCTTTGGGGCTTAGCTCCAAATGGAATTAATCCAAGAGAATGACAAAAGCATTAATGCTTAATCCTTGGAGCCTTATTCTTACCTCCTAGTAAAATCACCCACATGGTTCCCTCCTTAGAGTCACCACCCCATGTGCATCTGTCAACAACACAACCAAGTATATATGTTGAGATAACTCATGGTGCATTTCCGATGTGGGACTAAACTTTTACAAGGCATGTTGAGAGCAAGCTCTCTCCATGTAAAGAAAGCACCAACATTGAATGCATGCTTGTCGCTAAGAATGAGTTTATAATCGTTAAGAATGTTAGTATAGAGACCCTATATGTCTTATTAAGAGAATTTATACTTGCTTAACGAAAGAACCATTGCCATACTTGTTAACAAAGAGAAAAGAAAATGATGTATATCCCTTAACGTATGTTATCAAAGAGTAGAATTAGAAAGATGATAGAACTGTTACCATGCTTATAAAAGAAGAATGACTTGCATGTTTCCTAATTGTTGCTACAAAGGATAAGACTGTATGGAAGCACTTGAGCTGTTAAAAGAGATAATACGACATGACGGTCAAGAGAAAAGAAGAGCTATTGTCTCTGTGATATGAAAAGAAGATAAAAAGATGGAAATATTTTCTTATCGATAAACTGTACAATATAGGATTTTTATCTGATAGAAGTTACATTCATGCATTGGTCTGAACAACTTGTGCACAAGGGTATATTCTCTCGACCAATTTATGGGCACCTAGATTGATTGGCCTAGAAGGGAATATGACACCCTGAGGTTAGTGAAGAACAGATGGCAACTCTAGAGGGGGGGTGAATTGAGTTTGTAGCAATAATAGCCAATTAAAAATTCAACTCTTTCACAATCTAAAATTAATCAGAGTAAATGCGGAAATAAATAAGGAGCAAGAAAGCATACGCAAACACAGCCGATTTTAACCTGGTTTCCCTCGTGGAGGACTAGTCCAGGCCTGAGAACTCTAGCTCAGGATTAAATCTACTATTTGAAATAGTAGTTACACCCCGTGCCTTTTCTTCAGAAGAGCACGTCAACTTCTTACAATGGATCGCAGTGGCGATGCTTGGAATTTTCTAAGCTACTTCTTGAACTCTTGCACAAGACTCCTAACTGAGAGATGCTGAGCACTCGAGACTTAGGAAACTTGTGGCTAGTAGATGAAGAAGGGTATGGCTTATATTGAGCTTAAGAGAGAAGAGAAGAGAAGATTGGAAGATTAAAAATAAGAGAATTCTTGGCCTATTTATAGGGTTTTAACAGGCAGAATTCGGCCAGAATTCTGGTAGAATTTTTTAAATATTTGGCCGTTGGACAACTAGCAACCAGCCAGCCCTAAAAATTAGGGTGCAGATTTTTGGGGGACAGAGTTCGGCCCGAACTCTGTGTGGGGGCAGAGTTCGGCCCGAACTCTGTCTCCAGAGCACAGAATGGGTCTAAGGGTCCAATGCGCTTATTTTGGATGTGGAGCTTTATGGATTTTGGATAGGTTATGGATTGAGTCTCAAGAGCCCAGCATAACTCAGCTTACAATCATTCTAGACTCAATAAATATAAAAGTACAGACTCGAAAACAACTTGTATTTGCAAAACTGAGCTGTCGTCTGGCTTGAGCTGGATGTAGTCGTCGTGTGTCGTATTGAATTATCACAAGTATTATTTAGTCAATGTTATTAATATTTGGTTGACTGTGACTTTGTGTCAACAATCTCCCCCATATTGATAATTGATAAAATAATAATTGTATATTCAATATCCATACCTGGACACATGTAACGACATAGCTCCCCCATAATAGGTGCTGAGCTTAAGAATAGCTCCCCCATAAACAATGCTGTGAATCTTGTTGGCCTGTTAATAATATTCTTCCAAAAGCACATATAAACCAAACAGAATATACACATATCTCCCCCTTTTGGCATTTAGCAATATGAGATATATAAATAATAACTGGCAAACACACCCAAAAGAGAAGAAACTGCATATAAACTAAGATAATAATCGAGAGTCATAATGACATAGAAACTGATAATAGAATTACCAAAGTCTCAAAAGCACAACTCATAATAAGTCTACTACAAATCAAGTACATAAAAGCAACTAAAGCAAAATGCATAAATCATAATCTACTCAGTAGAAGCGTCAAAGAGCAGTCCATATCCATCATCGAGCACGAGAGGGCCCGGCGTCGTCCGATGGATCAGTAAAGGAGCGACGTGGGTCCACAAATGCCGCATCCAGATCCATATAGCGACGAACCCAAGGGTCATCGATACGGAATCCCTCACGACCGGGGTCTCGCTCCATAGGAATGGGCATAGAAGGATGGCGAGACATGGAATACCGAATATCATGCAGCGAGTTGCTGATAGCACTCATCTGCAAGGTGGTCCGATAATCCAGCTGAGTCCAACGATCGTCCTCCAAAGTGAAACGCTCTCGGAGCATAGTCTGAAGAGACTCGAGAGTGGCAGGAGGAGGAGGAGGATCCTGTCCGAGAGGAGGGGCATCTGGCTCATCATCAGAATGCTCAGATACGACCGGTGAGCCAACGGCCGCATGAAGCCTCCTTGCCTTAGAGAGGAAGGCAGGGGCAGGTAAGAATGGACACTCATCAAGGGGTACATGGAACGCACGAAAGATCATAGGAAGGTATAATACATAAACCAAGGATCTTGGTTTCTTCCTACAGTTGATCATCCAATCCATCATTGTGCGTGGAAGATTAAATGGAACATGGAAGTGGAGATGGTATAAGGCCGATATTTTAAAATAAGTTACTTCATCGGTAGAGCCCGCTTTGGGTAGAATGGTGTTGAAAATGATCCGATGAAGTTCATAGAAGTAGGGATTAAGGAATTTAGCCAAAAGTTTACGAGAACGTGTGTTAGGGCTACACAAGTCGTCCTTGAAGCTTTCAAGTGAAATTCCTTCAGGAAATTGGAAGGATCTAGCTTCAACAAGCTTTTCCCAAGAATTTGGCTCTTGAAGTTCAAGATATTCGGCCAATTCAAAATCATCAAATGAAATATCAATTCCCGCAACTCGTGAATAAATATGAGTGTCATCATGGGTCAAGTTGCAGTAAAACATTTGAATGGCACTACGATAAATGACCGAATTTGTGGTAACAAGTTCATCAAGGCAAAGGTCATTAAAGAGTGCATCATGTTGTGAGAATATAGTAAAGTTGATAGGGTGTCCCGCAAACACCGGACGTGTCCGAAAATTGCTAAACCAATCATTAGATGCGTCTAGTGATATAAAAATTCGGTCGTCAAAAGTGTTTGGATCAATGGGACGTGGAGGATTGAACAACGGATGGATTGGTGGTTGTTGTTTAATAGCCGGTGCAACGGGTGGTACAACGGGCGGCTCAATGGGAGGAGGAGCATTCGACGAGGATGCGCCCTCAGTCCGAAGTCTCTTTCCGCGGTTGAGAAATCGTGGAGCCATAGATAGAAGATAATGAAAGAAATTGGAGATATAAAAAAGTAAGGAATTATACCTCAAACTAGTGATGAACAATGGAAGAGAATTGAAAAATAAGCCTCCTCCTTGAGTTTGGGGAAGAATGGAGCACTAAAGAGGAGAAATTAGGGTTAGGGTTTTGAGAGAATAGTGTTTGAGAGGGTGAAAAGGTGGTAAGAAAGAAGGAGAGGGAAGAGAAACCGAATATAAGGGAAGGGTTTCTCTTGATCGGACCTAATCTTGGCCATTGGATCTAATTCTTGATCAACGGCTGAGACTGTTCCCGGTTCTGGAACAGTCGGGCCGAATTCAGCCCGAACTCTGATAGAAGCAGAGTTCGGCCCGAATTCCGGGTCCTGGTCACAGAACAGGAATCAGGCAGAGAAAGAAAAATATTGGTTAAGTAATAGACAAACCAATATAAGATATGAGTATAAAGATAGAAAAGATCCAATAAGTAAACAAAAGAATAACAGATAGTGAAATTGAAGCAGTGATATGAAGTTGAAAAATTAGTATTTCAGCATGTGATAAATAAAAATGAACCATATAATAAACAATGAATTATATCATAATTCAATATTTTGAAGCTGCCATGGGTTAGCTGCAGGGGCTGGATCCCAGCTAGCGGTAGTCCTGAGGACTAGTGTACCGTGTCGCTTAGGCTTTTACGCCTTGTTGTCAGAAGGGCCCTTTCGGCTTGTACCCATAGCAAGTTCATCATAAGAGAATCACGATATGCTCGATATTTACGCAGGTTGATTTTAATTTACAATAGCTTCATCTAAAATTCGAAGTTCACAACAAAGAAAATTGAAGCGCTCTTCGGATAATGGTTTTATGAAGAAATCTGCTAACTGATGATCAGTGTCAATAAATTCTAAGTTAATCGTACCATTTTGCCGATGATCACACAAAAAGTGATGACAAATTTCAACGTGCTTCATGCGTGAGTGACAAATGGGGTTCTTAGTCAGATTTATAGCACTAGTGTTGTCACAAAAGATTGGAATGTGCATGAAAGATAAGTTGTAGTCTTCTAGGGTTTGCTTCATCCACAGAATCTGTGCACAACAACGCCCAGCTGCTATGTATTCAGCTTCTGTTGTAGATAGTGCGACAGAGTTCTGCTTCTTGCTAAACCAAGAGACTAAAGCCTTTCCTAATAAATGACACGTACCGTTTGTACTTTTACGGTCGACCTTGCATCCAGCGAAATCAGCATCAGATTAACTAATGAGGTCAAATGATGTTGACTTGGGATACCATAGGCCCACTGTAACCGTACCCTTAAGGTATCGAAAGATACGCTTAACCGCGGTCATGTGTGATTCCTTAGGATTTGCTTGATATCTAGCACACAGGCAAACGCTGAACATAATATCAGGGCGACTTGCAGTAAGATAGAGTAGACTGCCTATCATACCTCGATACTTACGTTGATCTACGGGTTTGCCGCTTTCATCTGGTTCAAGTTTGGTTGAAGTAGCCATTGGAGTACTGATTGGTTTGACGTTGTCAAGGTCGAATTTCTTCAGCATGTCCTTTGTATACTTCGATTGACAGATAAAGGTTCCATTTGACATTTGTTTGACTTGCAGCCCAAGAAAGTAGTTGAGCTCCCCCATCATGCTCATCTCAAACTCGGTCTGCATACACTTGGCAAAATCTTGACAAATGGTTTCATCAGTAGAACCAAAAATAATATCATCTACATATATTTGTACTAAAAGAATAGTGTCTTTGAAAGATTTTATGAAAAGTGTAGTGTCAATTTTCCCTTTTGAAAAACCTTTCTCAAGCAAGAAATTGCTTAGCCGTTCATACCAAGCTCTAGGGGCTTGTTTGAGGCCATACAGTGCTTTCTTTAGCTTGAACACGTTGTCGGGAAATTTGTGATTTTCAAAGCCAGGAGGTTGTTTTGCATGAACTTCCTCCTTAATAAAACCATTCAAGAAAGCACTTTTAACATCCATTTGAAATAATTTGAAATTTTAAAAATTTGCAAATGCACAAAGCATCCGAATGGATTCTAATCTAGCAACAGGAGTCTCATCGTAGTCGATACCTTCCTCTTGGTTGTATCCTTGGGCTACTAGACGAGCTTTGTTGCGTGTGACTGAACCATCTTCATTTACTTTGTTTCTAAAAACCCATTTAGTACCAATAATCGAGTGATTAGCCGGTCTAGGAACGAGTTCCCATACTTGGCTCCTCTCGAATTGGTTGAGTTCCTCTTGCATAGCAGAAATCCAAAATTCATCATTGAAAGCTTCTAAAATATTTTTTTGGCTCAATTTGTGAAATAAAGGCAGTGCTAGCAATAGAGTCTCTTAATGATGATCTAGTAGTTACTCCATGTGAGACCTCGCCGATTACCAAATTTTCTGGATGTGATGGCTTGAAAGAGAATTTCTTTGGCAAGCTTTCCAGAGAATTGGTTTCGGTTGTGGTGTTCATTGGAGTAGACGTTGATGGCTCAACATCATCATCAAGAGTAGCTGCTGCACTGTTATCTTCATCAAAAGTCATATTTGTAGACTCTTCCACAATTAATGAGCGTTTGTTAAAAACTCTATATCCCTTGCTCTTGGCAGCATAGCCAAGGAAAATACCATCGTTAGCTTTGGCATCAAATTTGCCTAAGTTGTCTTTGGTGTTAAGGGTAAAATATCTACAGCCAAAAACTCTAAAATAAAAAACATTTGGGGTTCTTCCAAACCAAAGCTCATAGGGTGTTTTCTTCGTAATAGGACGAATAAGTACCCTATTTAAAATGTGGCATGCTGTACTGACAGCTTCAGCCCAAAAGTATTTCGGAAGTGAAAACTTGTTCAACCCGAGTAATCTGTAGCCTTTTTCGTTTTGAACTTTCTTAACAAAAATCTTGAAAACCGAAATAGCATCAGTTTTATTTGCAAGAAAGAAAACCCAAGTAAATCTTGAAAAGTCATCAACAATAACAAAGGTATAGAGTTTTCCACCAAGACTGGCTACTCTACTAGAGCCAAATAAATTTATATGGAGTAGTTGCAAGGGTCTAGTAGTGCTTACAGAGTTTGTGGAATGAAAAGATGACTTGGTTGCCTTATTCAACTCACATTCGGCACATACGGTGTCCTTTTTGAATATGATATCGGGCAATCCTCTAACTAGCTTCTTGGTCGATAGCCTGGATATAGTATCCATGTTGGCATGACCAAGACTCTGGTGCCATAGTAATCGTTCATCTTTATGAGCATATAGGCATCTACCTGCATTGTTAGTATTTCCAGACAAATAGAAATTATAAATATTATCCTCTCTTACCCCTTCAAAAGCGATGTCTCCCGTTGACCTATCATAAATAAGGCATTTGTTTTGTCCAAAGTTAATGTCATATCCATGGTCAGCAAGATGACTAATGCTGAGCAGGTTATGCTTTAACTCGGTCACTAGGCAGACATCCTTTATTACGGGAGAGGGAGGATAACCAATATTACCATTACCTATAATATAACCTTTAAGGTTGTTGTCGAAGGATACATATCCTTCTCACTTCATCGATAGTGATGCGAAAAGATTTGCGTCTCCCGTCATATGCCGCGAGCATCCACTATCGAGAATCCACTTACTCTTAGTTGAGGAGGGAAGGTCCACCTACATCAAGAGTAGATGTGACCTTTGGTACCCAAGTTCTTGGGGGTCCTGAAAAGTTAGTTTTTGGAAACCATGCATATATCTTTCTATCTACTAATCTTCTAATTCTACATTGTGGTGAAATGTGTCCATGTAAACCACAATAAGTACATGTAGCATTCCTATTTACATTAGGAGCATGCTGATGATGTCTATAAGTAGAGTAATGAGGAGAAGTGTGATGATATGTAGATTTAGCATGGTGATGATGACTATGTATATAGTGATGTGGAGTGGTATGGTGATATTGTCTATATGGTATGGTATGATGATATCTATATGTAGAGTGATGTTGATTGTGTCTTTGTGCAACATGGTGATGATTGTATCTATGTGTAGCATGATGATTTTGTGACATATGATAATTATTTCTACGTGCATGTGGTTTGTGTCCTTTGTGAAAGTGTGTGTATATGTAAGCATGGTTACGTGTTGTAGGTGGATGACGTGGATGACTAGTATGAGAAGTATCATGCTTGGTGTGTGTCTCATAAAATTGGGTTTGAGGTTGAGCAACCTGTTTTCCTAATTTAGTCTCTAGTTTCTTAGAGACAGCCTACAGTTCAGTAATCTTAGCATTCAAACCAAATATCTTAGTGATAGATATCTTGTGCTTACACTTTTCTTCTGCAAGCTCCGTGTTGAGTGTTGTGATTTCTTGTGTTTGTTGTTCAATGCGTGTTTCGACATCATGTAAGCTTATTTTAAGATTAGATACCTCATCAGTGACATCCGTGGGTGAAGTGTCTCTAATGTTATCAAGTAATACAGAAAGTCTTTGAATTTCAACTTCATGACTTTTGATTTTGTCCTTGGTATGTTTGTATTTACCAATGACCTTTTTGTGATCATTAAGTAAATCGGTGAAAGCATCGCCAAGTTCATCAAAAGTGAAGTCGTCAAGAGTTTCGTTTGATACCTTGTCGGACGTTGCCATTAGGCACACATTAGCCGTATCTTGAGGAGAGTCCTTTTCTTCCTCGGAGTCACTAGCTTCGCTTTCATGCCAAATGCTTGTGTTGGCATATTTCTTTGAGGAGGTCTTCTTGTATGGCTTCTCATAGCGGTTGCTCTTCTTCAAGAATGGACAGTCTTTTCGGACGTGTCTAGTCTTCTTGCACCCATAGCAGGTTGGCGCTTCTTCACCATCTTCTTGTGGTTCCTTCTTTCTTCGATTGAAGCGAAGGAATTTCTTGAAGTTACGGACCAAAAGAGCTTGATCATCGTCTTCTGAGTTGTCGTCATCCGTCTCTTCGGGTTCAGCCCTCCGTCGGTGAGCTTTGAGTGCGATCTCCTTAGCCTTAGGAGCAGGCTCTTCGAAGTCTTTGAGGTCAAGCTCATGAGTCATTAGCTTTCCCATCAAGGTCTCCATGGACATGGTTGTGAGATCATTTCCTTCTATGATGGCTGTCACCTTAGGGTTCCAAATTTTTGGTAGTCTCCTAAGTAGCTTGCGAATCTTCTCGTGATTTGAATATTGCTTGCCAAGCGAAGACAGGGGGTTGATGATGTCGAGGAATCTTGTGAACATTTGCGTGATCGTCTCGTTTGGCTTAATCTTAAAAGCCTCGTATTCTTGAGTGAGACGACTTATCTTTGATTCCTTGACATGGGTGGTTCCTTCATGCGTCACTTCTAGAAGTCTCCATACTTCGTGAGATGTGGTGCACGTAGATACCCTGTTGAACTCATTCCTGTCTATAGCACAGAATAAAGCATTAATAGCTCTCGCATCTAGACTTGCCTATTTCTTCTCCTCGTCAGAATATTTTTCATGTGATTTCTCAACGAGATCACCATTGACAACTATTCTAGCGGGCTTTTTATAACCGTCAGTGATGATAGTCCACAGGTCAAACTCTAGCGACTTGAGATAAAAGCTCATCCTTGTTTTCCAATACGTGTAGTTAGTTCCATCAAATAGGGGAGGCCTATGAGTGGACTGTCCTTCACCGTGATTGGAAATCAAGGATTGTGTGGTTGCCATAGATCAGCTCTAGGATGTAAGTCCTTGTAAAGAGAACAGAGCTCTGATACCAATTGAAGAACAGATGGCAACTCTAGAGGGGGGTGAATAGAGTTTGCAGCAATAATAGCCAATTAAAAATTCAACTCTTTCACAATCTAAAATTAATCAGAGTAAATGCGGAAATAAATAAGGAGCAAGAAAGCATACGCAAACACAACCGATTTTAACCTGGTTTCCCTCGTGGAGGATTAGTCCAGGCCTGAGAACTCTAGCTCAGGATTAAATCCACTATTTGTGAAATAGTAGTTACATCCCGTGCCTTTTCTTCAGAAGAGCACGTCAACTTCTTGCAATGGATCGCAGTGGCGATGCTTGGAATTTTCCAAGCTACTTCTTGAACTCTTGCACAAGACTCCTAACTGAGAGATGCTGAGCACTCGAGACTTAGAAAACTTGTGGCTAGTAGATGAAGAAGGGTATGGCTTATATTGAGCTTAAGAGAGAAGAGAAGATTGGATGATTGAAAATAAGAGAATTCTTGGCCTATTTATAGGGTTTTAACAGGCAGAATTCGGCCAGAATTCTGGTAGGAATTTTCAAATATTTGGCCGTTGGACAACTAGCAACCAGCCAGCCCTAAAAATTAGGGTGCTGATTTTTAGGGGACAAAGTTCGGCCCGAACTCTGTGTGGAGGCAGAGTTCGGCCCGAACTCTGTCTCCAGAGCACAAAATGGGTCTAAGGGTCCAATGGGCTTATTTTGGATGTGGAGCTTTATGGATTTTGGATAGGTTATGGATTGAGTCTCAAGAGCCTAGCATAACTCAGCTTACAATCATTCTAGACTCAATAAATATAAAAGTACAGACTCGAAAACAACTTGTATTTGCAAAACTGAGCTGTCGTCTGGCTTGAGCTGGATGTAGTCTTTCGTGTGTCGTATTGAATTATCACAAGTATTATTTAGTCAATGTTATCAATATTTGGTTGACTGTGACTTTGTGTCAACAGCTGGAAGTCCTCATGATCAGGGGGTGTTAGTCTATTAGTGAGATGGTCTTGTACGTCCCAACTTCTAATCATGGGAAGTCACCCATGGACCATTATGTAGTTAGGTCGCATGCTAGGTCATCCTTCTTGCTACTCTAATAGTTTGATGCAGAGATGCACATGAAACTTATTGTACATATACGCAAATTGTTCTAGTCCATGTCTATTGCAGGAATGGATCATTGACCGTAGGTAAGAATTATTGAATAAGTGATATCCTCTAGTGATCATATATTTTCTATTATTAATTGCTCCTAAGAATAATCAATTTTTAAATGAGATGTTATTGTCTTATTCAATAAGAAGAACAATGTTACTTATATGCTGTTTGTCACTCCCCGTTTCCAGAATACGTATTTTAATACGTGTACTACTTGAATGTATTTATTTAATATTTATCATGCATTTGTTCTGTATTTATTCCTTTAATTTTTCGCTAATTATTTTTCTGTATTTTATTTTCTGCTCTTGGGTTCGGCTTGGGTTGGTTTGTTCCCGAATTTTGATGGTTCATCATGAACCGAACCCAACTCTCCACCTACCATATCTTTATTTAAAACCCCAACCCTTTCTCTCTCTTCAATACTTCTCCTTCTCATTTACTCTTCTTCTTCCTCATAACTCTCCCCACCTACCGAGCTTAGGCAAGTGCATCTTGCTCCACATGAGAACCCATATTTTTATGGTTCATTTATCTTTCTTTCGTGATTCTAAGATAGTTTAGAACTTGACATTTTGCATTTTGAATTTTTATTTTTAGTAGATCTAGAAATTGCTATTTTTGGATTTTGTGGGTTTTATCTATCAAACTTCCTTAGTTCCAAGTTTTGTTCGTTCCAGATTGTTGAGGTTGTGTTATACGCCATTCCGACCCATGGAGATCCCATTTTCGGCTTAGAATGAAGGTTCCATGGAATTTGGAGCCCGGGAGAAGTTTTACGCTCATGTTATACGTGCTCGCGTAAGCATTAACTTTACGCCCACGTTTTTACGTGCTCGCGTAGTATCAAGCTCTACGTCCACGATTATTCGTGTCAGCGTGAATCTATTTTACGCAAGTCTATTCTGGCTTGGCGTATTTCCTTTACGCATATTCATTTCGTGCGTAAACTTAACTCTGCTTTTACGCGTATTGATTCACGCGTAATGTTATCCATTTACGCGTATTAATTCACGCGCAACGTTATGTTATTCTTTTACGCGTACAAGTTTTACGCATACTCCTTGGCTTGGCGTATTCCTTTCTGCGTATTGATTCACGCGTAATGTTATTCCTTTACGCGTATTAGTTCACGCGTGATGTTATCTTTTACGCGTACAAATTTACGCATAACCTTACTCCTTTACGCGCACCTTCTTTACGCGCATAATTGCCTTAGCGTAAATTTGCAAAGCTTTGGCGTAGACTAGTCATGCATAGATAAGCCTTGGCGTAATCCAACCTAGGTGTTCCTATTGCTCAATACTTTATTCACTTTATGTCGACATAGCATTTCTCCTATTATATCCTTACGCCTTTTTGACATGAACTTGATATAATCATGATATGCTAATATTTTAATACATATGGCTGTGTGGAATGTGCCCTGTGTCTCGATTGGTTCATAAATACCCAGTACGACTGAAACTAAATCCTGAGAGAGTTATAGGCTCGACCATAGTGAATACTAGTTGACTTTTATGCCTTATCACAATTGATAATGATTGTTACCTTGACTAATGATTGATCGTGCGTTCCTAGTTGTAACTAAGAGACTGGCTAGTCGTCTTATTGAAATTGAATGAGACACGTTCATATTAATTATGAACCATTGTGATCGACTGGCCGATCCCGAACATTGGCATATGGATACGTGCAGACTTCAACTTGCTTCTATAAAAGCAGTACATGTACCTTACAGTCAAGGCATGCTTATTCTGTGGCTAGGTTTGATTGTTGTATTACGCTATGTAAGACCTACAACCTAACCGCACGGGCATCGTTGTAGAGTTATGCATATCGTACTCTGTACGAAAGTACTCATTCTGAATGACCATGATCCACGGCATGAGATTTCAATTAACATAGGGACTATTAAGTTAAATAAAATAACGATTGCATAGAGAAAGTGGATTCCCGAGTTCTTACATGGCAGCCATTTCGGGACAATTAGTACCCCGACATGCCGGCTGGTTCCCACAAATACTGCAAATCTGTCACACGGGCAGGGAGTGGTATCTGCTTATATTTTTATTGTATACTGATGACGGACGTCCCGCTGGGACTCGTCTAATTCATGACTGGCTTAATTGATTATTGGGTAGACTAGCCTTGCTTGTACATAGTAAGAATTGAGGAATCCCTTATTGCATATTTCTAGGATAACTTGGAACTTACAGTTAGCAAGCCGTAGTAGTTGTATTGCCATTTAAATTAATTTGTTTGTGTACTGTACCTACTATGTTAACTACCGAGATGATAAGAATGTCATGATATGACGGGTCAACTTCTGTCATTGTTTGGTTGGAAAGTTGGCTTGAAGTGTCGTCATGTTGTGTGAATCCCAGTAGCAAGCAGAGACCTATGTATTATATTCTTAACCTTTATTACTGGTTTTAATTCTCATGTCGTGCTTCCTTGTGGTACTTGCTATTAGAGGTCTAACCTCTCTGGTTTTGCATGGCCAGATTTAGAGTCAATTCCCGAGGACTCAGCTTACTTCTACCTCCAAGATGGTCAATACTAGAGGGATGATCGCAGGAGGACACGAGTGGGTTCCTTGCTTCCCTGCTCGTTTTGTTACTTACTTTATATTTTGCCGCTTGGCACCGACATGTTAGTCGGACTGTCTTGTACTTACTTTTACATAATTGTAACTAAATCAGACTGCAGCTGATAACGATTGTGTATACCTTGTTATATCATCTGGCTATATTTTTTTGTAAAGCCAGATCTCAAGAACATCTTGACTGAGCGTTTGGGACGCCTTACTGCTTTATCTTACATGTTCTCTATTTACTGTTTCTTGTTTGAATGATTGAGACAATAGATGTTGAGTAACCCTAGTAAGACTTTCATGTAGTATGCACCCCCTCGTCTTTTAGACAGTATTGATCATATTATACGGTATTCATCCACCCGTAATACGTAGCTGGCTGAGTCACTCCCCCGCTCTCCGGTATTTTGGTTCTGGGGCGTGACAAGGTTTTAGTGGTGGCCCATGCAGGTCTGATTTCAGACTTGTGGGGTGTTTTAATTTATAGGATGTCTCAATCACACATGTTTCCCCTTGATCTCGTGATTTGTTACTCTCGACTCGAGCTTGACATTCCGGTATCCTTTGCCTTCATTGATCTTTCCTATCCGATCGTTTGATTGTTCTCTTGTCCCTTTTTCTTAGGGGCACCTTGTCCGCGTCGGTCAGAGCTGGACAACAACAACAAGGGCAACATGAACAACCTGACCATGTTGATCAGCAACAAGGGCCAGTACTACCTCAAGAGACTATCCAAAAAGAGGTGATAGTGGAACCAACAGTCGGACCGCATTATCCGGAGGTTCCAACACCACCAATAGTTCCACCTACCCCCGTGGAAGTAGACGTACCAGCCCTTCTGGAGATCATGAGAGGGATGATGGCTACCCAGCAACATCAGATGTTGGCCCAGAAACGCATGCACACTCAGCTGCAAGAGCAGAATGTATTGCTCAACCAAGGTTTACAGACGGCTTTGGAAAGAGGGGTGAGGACTGACTCAGGGGCATCAACCAGATTTTTCAAGTACAACCCCCGTCGTTTCGAGGGCACGGAAGATGCCATTTTAGCAGATGCATGGCTTAAGGATATTGAGGCTATTCTGACAGCGGCTAAGGTACCAACCGAAGAACGTGTGGATCAAGTGAAGCTATTACTTCAGGACCTCGCACGTGATTGGTGGGAATCAGAAGAAGTGGGCATCAGACGTCCTATAGCTTGGGATGATTTTTCTGCGAGGTTCAAGACGAAGTACTATGGAGTTGTGGCACAGTTTGAGCTACAACAGAAGTTTATCAACCTCAAGCAGGCTGGCAAGACAGTGGATGCTTATGCAGCAGAGTTCTGCAGACTAAGTAGGTTTGCCCCGGAGATGGTAGCAAAGGAGAGCCAGAGGGCTATGAGATTTCAGCAAGGATTCCATCTTGAACTCTTGCAATTGATAGAGGGGCACAACTACCAGACCTTTGATGAGGTATTGACGGCAACCCGGAGGCATGAGATCACAATCCAGAGGATCACATCAAGGACGGAAGGTCAGAAGATATCTCATAATCGGATTGAAGAAGGAGGGGGGGGTAGCGCCCCGAACAACAACACCATCTTCTGGCGTTCGTATTCACGATGTGGCAATACGAGGGCCAGCACCACCAGTCAGGTAACAGTACAGCAACAGAGGAAGAACCAGCAACCTCCAGCGGGTTGCATCTATTGTGGGAAGGCAGAGCACACTAGGGGGTGTGTCGGGCATTGAATGGGCAGTGTTTGATATGTGGAAGTCCAGACCATCGGGTTTCCACCTGTCCCATGAGCACGAGGTCAGGAGGACCAGTGCAACAATTTTCTGCTCTACCAGCACCAGGGGCAGGCCCGTATCAAGGACCAGCGGTAGCAGCGAGGCCGCTGGCACAACACCCGTTGATGTCACAGGCTCAGATGTTTCGGCAGCAGGGACCGCCGATGCAGCAGTAACAACAAAGACCACCCCAGCATCACCAAGGCAGGGGTCAGCAGCAACACCAGGCTAGGCCCCAGCATGAAAACCAACAAGGAGGCCGAGGACAGGCATTCAATCTGTCATTGGAAGAAGTATTGGCATCGAGAGATGTTGTGGCAGGTAACATTCTCGTCGCCTTATATCCCGCAGTAGCATTGTTTGATTCAAGAGCATCACACTCATTTATATTTGTACAATTTACGATACGACTAGGAATAGAATTCGAGACATTGCCAGGAAGGTTGAATATACTCACTGGTAATGGGCTCGTAGGAGTTAGTAGAGTTATTCTAGCATGTAGAGTTGTAGTGTGCGGGCGTTCCTTATCCGCCAGGTTGATAGAATTTCCTATGAGAAATTTCGACGTTATCTTAGGCATGGACTGGCTGAAGGACAGTCATGAGACAATAAATTATTGTAGAGGGAGTGTATCTTTTAATATCCCAGGCATGGAGCGGTTCACCTTAGTCAGGTCAGGGGCAACTCAACAAAAAGAAGGAATAGTGACGGCAATGGAAGAAGTTCAAGTCCCGAAGGTAGTTGAAGAGTTTCTTGATGTATTTCCCGAAGAACTTCCAGGTCTACCCTCGGTTAGGGATATTGAGTTCAGTATAGAATTGGCACCTAGAACTAAACCGATATCAGATCGAGTTTACAGAATGGCGGATTTAGAGCAGGCCAAGGTGTATCAACACAAAGAGGAACTAAAGGCGAAGAAGTTCATTCGAGTTAGCGAATCACCATGGGCATCACCGGTAGTACTTGTAGGGAAGAAGGATGGGTCATCAAGATTGTGCATTGACTATAGAAAGCTTAATGCGGAAACAGTAAGGAACAAATACCCACTACTAAGGATCGACGACTTGTTTGATCAGTTGAGCAGAGCCAGGGTTTTTTCCAAGATAGATCTTCGATCAGGGTATCATCAAGTGAGAGTTCGAAAATAGGATATTCCCAAGACGACATTCAGGTCGAAGTACGGGCATTACGAATTCTTAGTAATGTCGTTTGGTTTGACCAATGCTCCAGCAATATTTATAGATTTGATGAATCACATCTTTATGCCATACTTAGATCAATTTGTCGTTGTGTTCCTCGAAGACATTCTCGTATACTCAGCTAGTGAAGAAGAGCATGAAGGTCACCTCAGAAAAGTGTTACAGGTTCTGAGAAAGAACCAGTTGTATGCCAAGCTCAGCAAGTGTGAGTTTTGACGGATCAAATTTTATTCTTGGGACACATCATATCAGGGGCGGGAGTAGCAGTGGATCCTAAGAAAGTGGAAGCAATAGAGAGTTGGCCAACACCTACGACCGTAGCAGATGTGCGGAGTTTCTTGGAATTGGCAGAATTTTACAGAAGGTTCGTATCAGACTTTGTAAGACTCTCAGCACCCATGACCCGCTTGACACGGAAGGATGTGCCATTTGTCTGGTCGGCAGAGTGCCAGGCATCATTTGAGAATTTGAAGCAGAAGTTGATCACGACACCTATTCTTACATTACCGGTTGGACCCGGGGGTTTTACTATATATTGTGATGTGTCAGAAAAAGGACTTGGGTGTGTCCTCATGCAACATAGGAAGGTGATAGCATATGCGTCTAGACAACTTTGAGACTATGAGACAAATTATCCGACTCATGACTTGGAATTGGCAGCAGTAGTATTTGCTTTGAAGCTTTGGAGACATTACTTGTACGGTGATCGAGTGGACATGTACACAGACCATAAGAGTCTGAAGTACATCTTTACTCAGAAGGAACTGAACATGGGACAGAGAAGATGGTTAGAGTTGATCAAGGATTACGACGTGGAGCTTCAGTATCATCCAGGCAAGGCTAATGTGGTAGCAGACGCTCTTAGCAGGAGAGGCGGCACATTTATGTTGACATCACAAAAACATATCTTAGAAGATCATCAAGAGATGGGCATCGAGGTTATACTTCCTAGTGATATAGGAATTCTGGCAAGTCTATGAGTCCAATCTGACTTGGTAGACAGGATCAAGACAGCTCAGGCACATGACCCAAGGATTCAGAAGCTTAGGACAGAATATGAGTCAGGATTCAGGAAAGAGATGAGAATTCACGAAGATGGTGCACTTAGGTTTGGATCACGTCTATGTGTGCCTAATGGGGATATTAGACAGGAGGGTATGACGGAAGTCCACAGTTCTCAATATTCTATACACCCCGTAGGGACCAAAATGTACAAGGTTATCAAGCAGCACTTTTGGTGGAACGGAATGAAGAGGGAGATAGCTAGATTCATTTTCCATTGTTTAATATATCAGCAAGTGAAGGCAGAATAACAGCGGCCAGCTAGATTATTACAACCGCTTCCTATCCCGGAATGGAAATGAGAGCATATCACAATGGACTTTGTGACCGATTTACCAAGATCACCAAGTGGTAAGGATGCTATTTGGGTGATAGTGGATCGGCTTACAAAGGTGGCACATTTTCTTCCTTTTAGAGTAGGGAAATCTATAGAAAAGTTGACAGAATTGTATATGCAGCAGATAGTTAAGCAGCATGGGATCCCTGTTAGTATTGTATCAGATAGAGATACCCGTTTTACATCATATTTCTGGAAGATTTTACATCATAGCCTGGGTACCAAGTTAAGATTTAGCACGGCTTACCATCCACAGACGGACGGACAATCAGAAGGAACAATTCAGACTTTAGAAGATATGTTACGAGCTTGCACCCTAGATTTTGGAGGGTCTTGGGAGAGTCACCTGTACTTAATCAAATTCTCGTACAACAACATTTACCAAGCCAATATCCAGATGGCAACATTTGAAGCACTATACGGTAAGAAGTGCAGGTCGCCACTGGCATGGGATGATATTGTTACACCCACTTTTCAATTTCAAGGGTATTTTAGTAATTGTGATTTATTTGAATTTTTATGAATTTTTATTTGAATTTTTATGTATTTATTAATTAGATTGTTTTCAGTGTGATTTGATTGGTTGTAGACTGGTGACTTGGTAGTTTGACTTTAGTCAACCTTCACTGGAAGCCTAGTAATGTAATTAAAATTCATATTTTGTTTTTAAAAATTTATTTAGATTAAATCTCTATTTTTGGAGTGGTTTAAATGATTTTAGTCATTTTAGCCATTTTGGCCTTTTTGTGATTTTCTAGATATGCTGACTTGTGTTCTGCTAGCAACTGGTTTAGCCTTAGTGGACATGTATAGGGGCCTAACCATGCCTTAGAATTGTTATTTTTGTTTTTAGAATTTATTTTAGGCATTAGATTATTTTTAAGGCTTTAATTGATTTATTTTAGCCTTTTTGCATGCTGGCCTTTAAGCCTTTTTGACTTGGGCCCATTTCTACTTGAGAATGAGTTGGCCCAAGTGTAACTCTAACCCTAAGAGACCCCCTTGGCTGCCCAACAGCAGTAACCCCTCCCTCTTTTCTTCATTTGTGGAATTGTAGCCTCCACAAGTGAACCCTAATAGTTTCTCCTCTCCAAAACTCATATTTCTTTCATCCGGAGTCCGTTTCTTCCCAAACAAACTCCGTTGCACTCGTCGAGGAGAGGAGGATCTGCTAGAGCATTTCTAGCATGGATGCAGAGTTTTTTGCTGGAGGGAAATCGGCCGACACGACAACCGAGGAGCCCCGTTCATTGAGTTTTTGACACTCAATAGGTAAACCCTAAAATACCATAGTAAATCTGGAATTTCTTTTATTTTTGCAGCCATATAGGTGCCCTAGACTTGCGCACGAAATTTGGTGGGATTTCGACTTCGTTTGATGGAGGTATCGGACACGTGTGGGTCCTTTACGGCACGTGTTCGATGAAATGCCGCTTATGATAGAAAATTACTGTTTTTTGATTCTGTCTTCATTGATGTTTAGATAATATTATTTTGATAAACTTATGTGAAGACGGATTTGGTTTTGACAACGTATCAGCGGCGTTTCGGGCAACGGACGCACGTGCACGGATCCCGTGCACGAGGCCGTGCGTGCCCTGCTGTCAGCGCGTTGTTTCTCGATGCACAGACCGTATTTTCGCGTGAAATTTCTTGAGCACGTGGGGGCAACCTCTGCCCCCATGTTCGTAAAATTTCACGGCTTTTTGTTGAGCGAGCGCGGAGAAATCGCGCGTGCACCGCTGAGCCACTGTGCATTCAACCTGTTATTTTTGTCGCTGAAACGGACTTCCTGCGCGCACACGACGCAGCGAAGACCCTTTCCAGGACCCAAAACATGTCGACCTATACCTAGACTACCCGTAGGGCGAACCCCGAGTCGCGGCGTGGCCCAACGAGCGAGCCACGAGGCCGGAACCGCGCGCACGAGGGCGCGCGGGCGCGCGCGTGCGCAACAGGCCGCACGGTTGCGGGGGCTGCGTGCGCTGCTTCGGGAGGCGTATCGCTATTTCACCATGTCCTAGACCTACCCCAGGACCCCCCCAGCTACGTGCACAAGCACGGGCTTTTTCGTTGTGTGTGCGGCGCTCAAATGAGCGAGAACGCACGCGTATCACGCGATATCGGGAAATTTTGATACGCATTTTGTGGACACGACTTGGACACGATTTTGAACCCGAGAGTATACGAACGCATCATGTGGGTCGAGACCAACGTGTATGCCGAGTTTCGCGGGTTCGTTTGGTGTATTTTGCAATTTGGGTCGTTGTGTGAAATTGGGTTGTTTTCTTTAATTTCGATTTTGAGTTGAAATGTGATATTTTGTTTTCCAGCCTCTTAGCTTATAAATTCTGAGTTTTTAATATGTATATGAGGTTTCGGATATGTGGGAACCAACTTTTGGTTTTGTTTCATAATTTTCCATCATTTATGAGTATATATGCTTTCTATATAGCTGTATATATGTACATTTAAAAATAAATATATATATATATATATATATATATATATATATATATATATATATAATCCCGTTGAAACCTATTGCTAACACATACATGTTGAGAATGGGTCGAGGGGGAATTATTCCAGATTTTAGACTCTTTAAATTATCTCGCATCATTGCGTATCTTTCCATTTAAGCGTTTGTGTGTGTGTGTGTATATATATATATATATATATATATATATATATATATATATATATATATATATATATATATATATATATATATATATATATATATATATATATAGTTTTCTTACTTTGTATATATATGTAGATAATAGTATATTAATTTGTGGTATACCATGGTTTTGTTTTCTGTTTTTAATCTCAGATTTACCCCATTTTAGTAAACACCAGCACACACACCATCGTTTGTTAGATTTAGGTTTTGGTTGTATTGTATATACATATGTGTGTGTATATACCTATATGTATATAGATATTATGCTTGGAAACTCTCTTAGAATAGATCGTAGTGGTGTATATAACTATAGGAGTCCTAGGACAGATTTTGTTTGTCATTTTGAGCCTAGTTTAGTCGAATTGGCCGACAAGTTGACCAAATTGACAAAAATCAACTTTGGGTCAAACTTGATCCAATTCAACTCAAACGAACTCCAAATGACCTAGAACTTTGTGTATGACCTAGTAATTAGTAGACGGACTAGTTGACCCAGGTTTGACCAGGTTTGACCAGCGTTGACCAGGTTTACCATAGTTGACCGAGGGTTGACTTTGACCAAAATGGACCTAGAAGCATGTAGTCTTGCATTATAGCTATTTCCTTTGATATTTTAGACTTGGTTGTGACATGTGTATACTTTAAATAGGTTTAAATTGCCCCAGTTTAGCTACACTTTATCATCAGAGTTCAGTTTGCCAGGCGAGTACATTCTCTGATCTTTTTATACTTCTTTGGATATGTTCTCTTGTTATAGACTAGTATACTTGATGCTGACACGATACACGGATTAGTACCCTATGGATCTTTTCATGCGATGTTATCCTCTCGGATACATCGAGTATATCATGTTCATATACTTTATTATGGCCATCATGTACTCCATGTATTCATATTTATCCATGTGCACTCATATGTTATTCATGTACACTCATGACCATATGAGCTCCATGTATACAGTAGTTGTTATCCGTGTGCAATAACATAACATGCATTGATCCTTGTGTATTGATTGGGGGCAGGGAGAGTGTAGTTGGTTATGTGATCATTATCCCCAGTAGGTATCTATGTGCACTCCATAGCTGTATCCATGTACAACCCAGACCGTTTATATAACCAATTCATGCTCTAAATCACGTAGATGGTTACATTTCTCTATTTATCATATTATATCTCATTTTATAGTCTCTCTCTCTTGTTGACTTTCTTTACAGCGATTCATGTATAGTTTTCTATAGCTTGCTTTATATGTCCAATCCTGATATGAACTGTTGTGAGAGATATGTGCTCGTTCCGTCCTGACTAAGCATGTTGAAAATTTTATAGGTGATGATGAGAGTTCTGCCCTACTTATTATGGCATTGGCTTAGATGACACTGGCGACGTGGACCTTCAGGAGGATCCAACAGTCGCTGAGGACTTATCCATAGTCTAGCTGAGACCTTAGTTTCTTTTTATTGTCTTTCTATTTGACACTTTATGAGTTGTACTTGAGATTTATTCTGGTGGTTTACACCTAGACTTCTATTTATGTTGTGACTCTCTTGAGATTCATTCTTCTATTCCATCTTAGTATTGTGATTGAGTTACTTATTATTACTCTCCATTCGGAGCTTATTTTAGATTGTGTTAGATATTGTGACTCAGGACAGTGTTCTAATGCCGATACTGCGACGTAGGCTGGACGTTCGTCACTTCTCGTGCCCTTGCACTGGGTGCGGGTTGTGACACATTTTTAGTGGCGGCCCATGCAGGTTCGTCCAATCACAACTAGTGTGATTTCGTAGTGGTACTCAAATTAGAGTATCATTACAACCTGCAGTAGGATATAAGATATAAGTTAAGGTATTCAATCACATTAGAAAAACTCTCATCAAATTCTTGCTGTTACTTGTCTCCTTTTGAAAACAACTGCCCTCCTTTGATGATTTTGCTTCTTTTTTAGTAATTGATTCCTTGTTCGATCTGTCTTCAAGATAGTTAAAGAGACACGATTTTATCCCTCCGGTCCATGCAGGACCAAATTCGCATTAGTGCGATGTCGTGGTAGTACAGCAATTTAATTGTATTACTACGAGCCTGCTATAGAGTATAGGAAGTAAGGTGTTAGAGTGAGAGGATACTCAACCACTATTAGAATTTCCTGAGAGATTCCTGGGATGACGCGTGAGAATCTCATTGTGAGCTTCGATTTAGATTCCCTTTCCCTTACTTTAGTCCACCTTCCTCCCTTGATTCTTGCATCTTGTTTGACCTCTTTTCACCAATACCCTTACTTTCTTGTGTTTAATAATGGTTAGGAAGATGGCTACCCTGCTATATACTCATTGGACAAACACATGGCTAGAAGGATTACATTAAGGAATTGGAATACACGGAGACTTTGACTAAGTTATAAGGGCATTTTTCTAAATGGATGATCTAATGATTAGTAGTTTGTAAGTTGGGATATTACCAAGAAAATTTATCTTGAGATTCTACGTAGTGATCACCAGAGGATTATAAAATTATATTTTGATACTGGAGGAAAATAGTTAGAATCTATATAAATCGATTTCAGGAATTGATGTGATTCATGAATTATTGGATTATGATTATACATCTTTGAACGTATATAGATTGGTTTGATAATGATAAAAAAAGGGGGTGGCAGTATGAACTATTAAATTGAGTCGTACAAGTTGCGTTGTATATGTTTATTGAATTTAAGTAGAAGCAATGATATTAAAATTTTGGTTTAAAAGATTGGGAAGATATAAAAACGATTTTTTTTGAAATTATTTTCTCAAATTTGGAATCGTGTCAATTGATTAGAGATTTAAAAATCTATTCAGATTTTGGTTTAAGAAGTAGTGATTATGTTTCAATGACTTAGAAAGGAAAATTATGGTTGATAAGCGCGTAAAAATACTGAGCTGTAAATGCTAGATTGCCGTGATAAGCTAAGTGTCTATCTTGAGGATTATTTGGGACAAGTTGGGGAGTTTTTAAAGTTATGAAGTGATATAGAATTTTATGGATTCATGATTCATTAACTCTGGAGTTTAAAGTTGGATTAAAATGTTAAATTTTGGAAAGGTTAGTAGTAATGTGATAAAAGTTATTATGAGATTTATGAAAAGGATTTAAATTTTAGTCGTGATTAGATTGGAAGGCTTAGAGTGAATACAAATTAAGGTAGTTATTTTAAAATTTCTTTTTAAAGGAATGTAATGGTAGGCCACCAAGGTAACCTTAATGAGATAGAAGTGTTCCGCACTAATTGCCATATCACTCATGATTATGATAGTAGTATATACTCAAGTGTTGTTAGTCGTCTGCCAAACTATGTGATTGCATCTCAATCTTGACTTACTCAACCTTCCATGAAATCTAGATCTTTTATTGTGACTTTCTAACCATTTTTATTTGATCGTTCCTTAACAGTATTCGCCTTTAGAACCGTGTCCCTAAATTATTTCACTGGATTCTTAATTAAATTTATTTCATGCTTCAACTTGATTTCCTTTATTCTTATATTAGTTGTCGCCTCTTGAACCCTTACCTTATATTTTAGATTCTTTGACGTTCCTTACCGTGACTTTGGTATTCAGAGTGTAATAATAGTTGTTATCCTCCAACAAACTTCACATGCAAGACATAGACGAGTTCACCTTCATGTAGATATATCATGTCCTACTAAACACGTCTCTTGCATACTATTTTCTTGATGAGACTTTCTGGTCAATAAGACTAAACTATAGCCCTTACCATGATACTAAAATACTTTCTGACTTAAATTCGAGATCCAACCATGACTCAATTCTTTCGACCCGACATGTGATGATGTTCTTCTTGTTTCCTTAATTGCTTAACCTTGTACCTTATCTTGATTGCTTGACCCGTTTAGTTAAGGATCTTGGACTATTTTTTTTCTTCTTCATCATTACCTCCCTTACTTATATTTGATTACCTTACGCTGCTAATTTAGACTTAGTTTTGCAAGCTTATTATTTTTTTTTTCGAGCTTGATCTTGACATATTTTATTGGGTCGACCCACTAACATATTGTCTAATCAGAACCGGTGTATGATGGTCTGATCAACCTAGTGCACCTTGGTTCGTTTTCATATATTACTCTACGTGGATAGAGGCATAGTTAAACTTGCCCTAGAGTCTCATCCACGACAGTTTGGCAATTCTCCTTGAACTATT
This sequence comes from Iris pallida, assembly GCA_029216955.1. NCBI lineage: Eukaryota > Viridiplantae > Streptophyta > Magnoliopsida > Asparagales > Iridaceae > Iris > Iris pallida. Next base: position 12,760,599 of record JANAVB010015600.1, read on the forward strand.
TTCGTCGTCTATGAACCACGTATCGTACTCAATAGTATCGTCTTTGAACTCTTTTTGCTTTTGTCTTTCACATATTTCAGAAAGACAAGGCACTGTACTTAATAGGTCAACCCGGGGTATCACGTTTAGCTTCCTTATCAAAAGGAGGATAGTGGCTTAGTTCTATATCCTCACAGTATTCTTTAGGATTTCAATAGTGTTGAATTCTAAACCCTTGGTCACGACCAGTCGACTTGGTCATTCTTCTTATCATCCAATGTTTGGAACCTTATTCAATTGAATTAATTCAACTGTGACATGGATTTCAAGTCTTGGATACTCGTGCTAGGACTTCAATGACCTCGTTCTCCATCTTGTCCAAACCTCGATTCATCCTGGATTTGATCATCTTAGATCATATCGAGACTAAAATTTCTTATATATATATATATATATATATATATATATATATATATATATATAGTGTGCTTGGATTTCAGTGTTATTGACAATCGTGCTTTAAATTTTCAACTTTGATCATCTTTAGAATAGTAACGCTTTATAGTTAATTTCAGTTTTTTTTATAACCACCAGTTTTCATATAGGATTGTAGAAGCATGGAATTTCACGATCAGAAATCCTATGCGCCACTACATGCGCCAGGGAGCTCAGACAAAGTACTTGACACAGCAAAACAAAAGTATAGACATTGAAAGAGGATTTTTATTTACATATAAAAGTCTATTACATGTCTAGAAAAGGCTGTACAAAGGAGAACTTCTACAAAAAGAAAAGACCCTAAGTTTACAGCCAGGCGCAGCAGCCACCATGCGCTCTCAGTCAGGCGCATCCCACCATGCGCCCTCAGCCAGGCGCAGCAGCCTCCATACGCTCTCAGTCAGGCGCATCATACCATACGCCCTCAGCCGGGCGCATCCTTTCAGTAGCTCAGTTATGTGCTTCCTCAGTTATGTGCATCCCTTCAGCAGCTCAGTTATGTGCCACCCTTCCAGCCAGGCTCACCAGGAAGTGTCAGTATATGCGCCATCTAATGCTTTGACTAATAAAGCATTTATTGAGCAGAACGAGGGTGGCAATCAACCCTCTAGCTGGAGGAAGAGCTCCCCAAACCGAGGAAGAAAAGAGCACCACAAATCAACCTGCGGCCAAAGGAGGTTTCGAAAGAGCCTCCAAAGACCAAGGAAGACCGCAATCGAAACCACGGCTAAAGGAGCAGCTTTCAACACAATCAGAATGGGCAACACCCACTCTGACAGAAGAAAGAGCCTCCAAAGCTGCAGCACCGCAATTCTGATCTGTGACTCTTCCCGCATAACGGAGATGAGGCCCGAGCATCCCGATCTTTGGATGCAACAGGCACCTTCCGCCTGCCTCAGAAGCCCTCGACTCCGACTTTTGGATGTAACAGTCACCTTCAAGTGCATCAATGAGGACAATGCGTCGCATCTTCACCTTCGGGAGCATCTCATCGACATAATGCACTCGAGTAAACAAGTTAATTTCGGAAGGACGTGAGAGAACGAGAAACAAGCTCTCTCCATGCCACTATTTATAGGCCGGGCAAATCAAACCCATGCGCCAAGTGGCTGGCTCTCCGAATCTCATGCAATGAATTTTTATTAAATGGATGAACCTGACGCTTCGAAATCAGCCAAGTCAAAAACGGCTATTTAAAGCACTCGAAGAACGTAACAGTCGGGCCATTAATCATGCAAACGGATACGCCGGTCAGACCGCACATAGCACAGATGCGCCCCTCAGGCCGCGCGTCATACAGATGCGTCCTTTAAACACCAAGCGCCTCACAAGGACGCGCCCCCGTGCATCCCTATGCGCCTAGTGGAACGCCGATCGATGCGCCCACTCAACAGCCCATCACCTGTCAAAGAACATTAAATGCTGAAGTCTGACATAGTTGGCAGCACGTCCCCCGAGGACTGCACAGTTGACAGCTTTCGCAGAAGACGAAGCGTCACCAACGTCAACATCATCATTACTTTCCTCCGACGGTTACGACCACGTGGCCGCCCAACCATTTCGTATGCGCCTCCACAGCCATGCGCCCAAATCTCTGCATGCACCTCAGACTTTTTTCTGATCCCTAAAGACAGAAGTAAAGTCACTACTGAAGTCTCGCATGCGCCTCAAAAGTCATGCACCCCGAATGGTTCGTGACTCCTAAAGGTTACGAGCCAAAGTCTCCTTATGCGCCCAATCCCAGGCGCATCCTACCGGATCATTTGCCACCAAATCCGAGATCTCCGAGTCATGGGCCTACGACACGTGTCCTTTGACTCGATTCACCCAAGATCTCAGCAACAGAAAGATTCTTCCCCTGCTACGTGCCAGTCCACAACAGTAGCATAAAGAATTCAACTCCTCAATCAGGGCGCATCGTCCATGCGCCTCCATCAGCAATCACCATGTGGCGTTCCTACGTCCAGGCACATCTAGATATGCGCGTATGAGCAGCCAGCCTGCAGACTATAAATAGAGGGATCATTTCCTTCTTCCACACACGAACATACATAGACAGACAGAGACATCGCTCAACCACCGAGGCAGATACAGACACTCAACGTCTTCTTCCTCTCCGCAAGCTCCAACACCCCGAGCAATCCAAACCTTCAGAGAACAGATAACCGTCGTCAGATCGTCAACGGAGTCAACGTATTACCACTCGCTCTATCAGCACTAGGGACCCAGATAAACAAAAGTGTACTCCTAGGACTACGTCTAAGTCCTACATTGTAACACTGTTTTGTTTGTATTAAAATTTCCATCAAAAGATTTTAATGGCAAACAAGCTGGCGACTCTGCTAGGGACCTCTTTCTCCTCCACCGAGAAAGCTGTGTCGCAATCCGACGACGTGAAGGTGGGCTCCTCCCACAAGACGCTGGTCGTATGCCTCAATCAACAGGCGTATGAGGAGTTCATCTCTGAAGTCAGTGCGAGTCCTTCGAAGCGGCTGCCGAAGCTGAAGAAGACTCGCCAAATCTGGGTGCGCAAGGTCGACGCCTCTGGCACCACCACCGAAGGGGATGCGCCGATCCAGACTTCCCTTCCTGCTGACGTCCTCAGCAACCAAGATGCGCCCACTGGTGCAGCGCATCTCAAGGGAAAACGTGCGGCTGACCACATTCCCCAGCCATCTCCCTCTCAGGCGAGGAAGATGCGTCGACGGAGCAGGGGCGCAGCTAATGCCCCACGCATCACCTCCGATGCGCCACAGAAGGTCTATGTCTTTGACAGACTCACTCACTGTAGTAGCGAGGAGAATTTGGATTTTGAGTACTACGCGCCCCAGCGGCCTAGTACGAAGAAGTCCAAGGCAGCGCGGGCCATGCGCCCCAAACGTGCTATGCCAGCAGCAAACCAGAAGCATGCACTCACAATCATGCGCGCTGCTGATGGTAAGCTGTATAAAGTCGACTTAGGTGCTTCTGCGCCAGAAACGAGCCGACCTTCAAAGTCCTTGTCTCACTTGGGCACATCTATTGCGTTTGCAAGCAAATCGAGCAAGGCAAACCCAGTGGTCTTGAACTCCCGTGCCTCCTCTGGTTGTACGTCTGAGGTTCGTTCAAGTTACTTTACATGTTGTTTCCCCACTACTGATCTGAGCGCCTGTTTGATGTTGGATCAGGGGGCGCAGCATTCACTTGACCACCCCGGTGCTTGGCCTTGCTATGCGCCTGAAGGGGGTGCGAAGGTGGCACTCTCCTCTAATGATCTGCGTAACGTGATCACTCATAAACGCCGGTCAGGAGAGTCGACTGACAAGCACGATACGTCCCTCACAGGGCACACTTTTGCTGTAGTCACCATCAACTACTGTTGTAAGTCAGCAGTCCCACCATGACAGTCGGTGTTCCAGCGGCTGCAATCATCGACACCCCTCTGACGTCGCCTCGGGAAGAAGGTGTCAACAAAAGAGGAGCCAGAACTAAAGGTTGCTTCATGCAATATAATCTATAACTCCTCGTCAGTCCGAAAGGCGACTGGCAATTCCTCGTCCAAGAGCCAGCCGAGGAAAACCAAGACAACCGTCTCGTCCTCCGGTGTGTTCGAAGGCACTCGGGGGAGGAAGAAGATCTTGGAGGAAGCTGGGGGTAGTCAAGCCCTTGTTGATCCTCCTTCCAAAAACGAGGGCGTCCTCCAAAGCACAGCTGGGGTGGATCTTCATCCTCGAGGCGAAGTCAGCCTCCCCGACGTAGCTGGGGGTCGTCTAACCCCTGTGGATCTGCATCTCGAAGATGAAGAAGTCCTTCAAGACATGACTGGGGGTAATCAGGCCTTTACGGATACTTCTTCCGATGACGAGGGCGTCCTCCAAAACTTAGCTGGGGGTAGTCTAGCCCCTGCGGATCCGAGTCTCGAAGATGAAGAAGTCCTCCGGAACATAGCTGGGGGTAGCCAAGACGAAGCTCCGGGAACAACAACTCCTCTACAGGAGAGTGAGGCTGAAAGCGAAGCCTTAACCGAGCCATCCGACTCCAGCCATGTCATGACAATCTACATGACTGGGGGTGACACCGAGTCGAACGCGCCACCAGCGAACCTCGTCCAGCACATGGATACCCTGGAGGGAGGACTCAAAACCCTCTCTGCCTCCATGCAAACACTGACTCAAGCAGTGTTTGAGATACGGTCAGCTTTGGCCAGGACGCCTTCTACCGGTCCCGACCCAGGGGCCAATGGAGAGTCAAGTGTACCCCCTCAACGGGTATCCTTGGATACGGATTGCCGCGAAGCCCCTCGGACGTCGGAGCCCTCAAACGCTCAACTCCAAGTGGTACCACCTTCCCCGACTCCCAGCTCCACGGAAGACGTGGTCGAGATAATCAGGGACCTGCACGAAAGCTTCGAGTCTAAGAATAGACAAGAGGAGCGCCAAAAGATAGGCATCCTCCAACCTTATCCCCTCGAATGGAACAAAGTGGTTTATCCTCCCAAATATAAACCACAAACATTGACGCCATACGACAGGAAGGACTCTCCGCGTCGCTATCTGACGTACTTCCAGTCCCAAACGGGACATCTTCCGAAGGAGGACGCGCTACTCACCAGCATATTTGTCGGGGCACTGAAAGGAGTGGCGTACGACTGGTACTGCAACCTCCCCGACAATTCCATATCTTCCTTCGATGACTTGACGTGCCTTTTCCTCGACCGTTTCTACGACGGCAGGAAGGACATGATAATGGCGCCCCTCATAGAGATCCGCCAGAAGGAGAAGGAAATAGTTCGAGTATTCATCGAACATTTCTGACAGGACTGCTTCAGACTGCCCCCGGGCATACCAGAACATGCACTCCTCTCCTCCTGCAGCATGAACATGCTGTCTGCAGTCAAACTTTGGCTCAACTCTACTCCTCCTCCCGACTGGAGTTCCTTGGTCATCGAAGCCGATGCCGCAGAAAAGAAGGCGGCCAATGCTCGTCTTCGGGGAGTCAGTTTCCCTGCCTTTGATGACAAGGGAAAATGGCCTGCAGCTAACAACCCCGGACGAGAGACGAAGGGGAAACAGGCATTGACTGTCAATGCCTCAAAAGGTGCATCAACACCTATTCAGAAGCCTCCACTCGCACCAAGGTCAAAGGAGGTTTATTCTTTCAACGATGAAGACACCCTGCAACTCTTTGAGATACTGAAGCAGGGTGACAAAATCAAGTTGCCGGACCCGAAGCGTCCCGACGAGGTTGGGAAGGTGGACAATCCGAGGTACTGTCACTACCATCGGTTTGTCGGACACCCAACCAAGGACTGCTACGTCCTCAAAAACTACATCCAGCGTATGATCAATGCAGATGTTATCTCTGTCGACTACGAGGAGAAGACGGTGTAAGCCAACGTGGTGTCACTCCAGTTCGACACCTTGCCTCCAACCATGACGCAAGATGGCGTCGTCCCCATCCCAAAGGCGACAATGGAGGTGGTTAACTTACCACCTACTCGTGACAACGTGAGTGGACTTATCCCACTCACCACATCTCGGAGAGGATCTTATGGGTTCACCCTGATCTTGTCTCCGAGGTTACTCAGCCGGAGGTACGCCCTACCTCCAAATCCAAAGACAAGAAGATCAAGTCTTGTCGCATGGTCTCTTCCTCAGCGGAAGAGGCACTTCCTGTACAGACGCGTTCACAACAGAACGCCCAACCCGACGAAGCTGTCGTCGAGGTGGTGCCTCCTTGCACCATCCCTGCTGCCCAGGAAGAGGGCCCATCTAAGCCCTCAGCAGTCAATAAGCAGAAGCATGTAGAGGCTCGTTTCGACAGACCTCTACGAAAGAAGATTGCTTCGGGGTTAGCCAAGCCCCACAACATCGACATACTGGCACAACTGGCCAGTACTCCTGCCTGTCTTTCTTTGTTTGAGCTCCTTCGTCTTTTCAAGGACACTCACGAAGCTCTCTGTGAAGCCCCGAAGGATGCTGTCCTTCATCAGTCAGGTTAAGCAGCCCGAAGATCTCCCAACTACATGTGCGCACTGTCATTATGCGGATGATGTTATCCCCAATATAACCTTCACCCAACAAGACATGCTGCTCAAGCACAACCGACACAACAGGCCGCTGTATTATACAGGGTATATCGGTTCTGTCAAAGTGAAGCGGATTCAGATCGATCCGGGGTCTTCCCTCAGCATCATTCCGAAGACGCTGCTCTCAATACTGGGGGTCCCAATGTACCGATTGGCACCTTCCAACACAACAATCAGTGGCTTCAATGCTAGCAAAAGCGAGACACTGGGCAAGATACGACTAAAGTGCCATATCGGTAACCTCAGAACCGAGGTAACTTGTTATGTTGTGGACGCTGACGTCAACTACAACCTCCTGTTGGGTCGTCCATGGCTGCATGAGTACATGGTGGTGCCATCCACGCTCTACTAATGTATGAAATATGTGTCCACCAACGACGTCATCCGGACGGAGTTCGTGGACATTGACCCTTTCAAAGGGGTTGAAGCCTACTTCACTGATTCCACCTTGTATAAGTCACCTGACGAGGAGGAAGCCAATGATGCTGACGATGAAGCAGAAACGGCAGCAGAGCCGGACATGGAGCCTGAGACGACTCCCGACGCTCCTTTAAAGATCCGACTCAAAGGCAAACCGCCTTAGAAGTTGCCTCCCATGAATATCAAGCTACCCGGGAAAGCACCAACTGCTCCTGAAGCTCCCTTGAAGATACGGCTCAAGGGAAAGTCGCCTCAGACATCGGCTCCTCTTGTGGCAATACTACAAGGGAAGGCACCAATCACCGGAGGCACAGTGGAGTCACCTCTGAAGGTGCGTCTTAAAGGCAAGCCGCCGCAATCCAAGCTGTCAGAGAAGGCTCACATAGTCCTCTCGGACCCCAAGACAAAAGCTGTGGTGGACTCTCCCGATCCGATCCCAGTACTCACAGATAAAGAGCTAGGGAAATATATCTCTGCTGATGTAGATGCACCCTCTCTGGACATTGTAATCCCGCGGGATACAATCTCGTGTTTCATCAATAATAGAGTGTCTTTTAATTATTCTAGTCTTCCATATTGGAATGCCATGTATACATTAGATAACGCTCTACGGTCGTTGCAAACACAAATAACGACCGTCCATCATGTAAATCGAGTAGTCCCGTCCCAAGGGGTATGTTTTGTAGTCCCGCCACGGAGTCGAGACGAAGAATCCATCATTTTCGGCAAAGTTGAGCGTCATCAAGGCCTCTCGCCACTCGAGCCAGAACTAGATACCGGTAGAATACAAGTCTATCGGTACACGGACAAGGCAAAGTACCTCATCCAAAAGATGGATTACGACCTAAAAAGCAACAAAGGCCTGAACTACGGCAAGGGTCGACGTCTTCCTCTCCGGCTTCCAACACCTAAAGGAAAGCCGCAGGACTACTATCATCAAACTCGACGGGGGGTAGGCTATGTCACGCCGCCGTCAACTCCAGAGAATTCGGAGGCAGAAGAAGCAAAACATTCTCACTCATCCGAAGCATCAACTTGGGATTCCGATACCAGTATCGGCTCAGTCTTCAAGAGAGTGCTATCAGCCAACATGACATCTGCACAATTTCAAGAAGATGAAGGCGAAGACCAAGCGCCGGAATTGTTCGAAGAAGAACCCTGGGCTCAACGCCTAGGAGAACAATGGGAGTCTCGCTTTGAATTACGCGAATCCCCTACCGTAGACGAAGTCGAGCAGATCGACCTTGGGGACAGATCTTCTTCCAAACCCATCTTCATCAGCAAAAGCCTAAAAAGAGAAGACCGGGAATCTTTAATCCAACTGGCTAAAGAACATATTAATGTCTTCGCCTGGAGCTATGAAGACATGCCGGAACTTGATTCCCAGATCGCGATGCATAGGCTTAACATCTTACCTGATGCCAAGCCTATCAAACAACAACAGCGATGCTTTCGTCCTGACATCATGAACGCCATCGATCAGGAGGTGGATAAACTCTTGACCTGCGACTTCATCCGTGAAGAACAACACCCGGATTGGGTGGCCAACGTTGTCCCTGTCACCAAGAAGAATGGGAAGATACGAGTCTGCATCGACTTCAGGGATCTCAACTCCGCTTGCCCGAAGGACGAGTTCCCGCTTCCAATCATCGACGTAATGATCGACAACACATGTGGCTTCGAACGCATGTCTTTCATGGATGGGTATTCGGGCTACAACCGGATCAAGATGTTCTCCGATGACGTAAAACACACGTCATTCAGGACTCCGAAGGGGGTTTTCTGTTACACAGTGATGCCCTTCGGCTTAAAAAATGCTGGTGCGACATACCAACGATCTATGAGCACCATCTTCCGTTAGCATCTTCGCAAGACAGTCGAATGCTATGTTGACGACATCGCAGTGAAGAGCCGTCTCAAAGGAGATCACCTACAAGACCTAAAGACAGTCTTCGATCTCATGCGGGCGCATCAACTCAAGATGAACCCCGCTAAATCCTTCCTAGGGGTTTCTAGTGGAAAGTTCTTGGGCTTCATTATCACGGTGACAGGCATTCATGTCGATCCCGAGAAGACCAAAGCAATCCTCGACATAGACCCTCCGAAGAACCTCCGAGAACTTCGAGGCCTGCAGGGGCGTCTGGCATACATCCAGAGATTTATAGCAAACCTTTTCGAAAAATGTCAACCCTTCACCCAGCTCATAAAGAAGGGAGTCTCTTACGTCTGGACAGAAGAATGCCAAAAAGCTTTCGACGATATCAAAGCCTACTTGACGAGTCCGCCGGTCCTAGTGGCATCCATCGCCGACAAACCATTCCTCCTCTACGTCCGTGCCATGGATCATTCCTTCGACGCTTTGCTGGCTCAGAACAGCGATACAGGCTATGAGCAATCCATCTACTACCTCAGTAGAACACTGATCGGGGCCGAAAACCGGTACAACCCCGTTGAAAAGGAGTGCTTGGCGTTGGTGTTTGCCATTCAGAAGACCCGCCATTATGTCTCGGGTCAGACGATTCATGTCATCTCTCGAGTCAATCCACTCAGAGTTCTCATGACGAAGCCAGGATCATTGAACTCCCGGCTAGCTACATGGGCGATCCTGCTAACGCCATACAACATGGTATTCGTTCCGCAAAAAGCCGTCAAGGGTCAAGCTCTGGCCGACTTTTTAGCTGCACATCCCATCCCATAGTCCTCAAGACTCTATGAAGACATCCCGGATGAGGTCCAAGAATCAAACATCACCGAGGAAAGCTCCGTCTGGCAGATGTTTTTCGATGGCGCTTCATGAACAGGCCTCAAAGGCCAAACTATCGCAGGAGTGGGGGTAGTCTTAATCTCCCCCGATCAGCTGGTCATCCAGCGTGCTTACTCTCTTTCGAAGCCGTGTTCCAACAACGTTGCCGAGTACAATGCGCTCATCATGTGACTCCATCTGGCACAACAGCTGGGGGTGAATCATCTGGAAGCCTACGGCGACTCAAAACTCGTCGTTAACCGGATCAGAGGGCAATACGAAGTTCGCCATGAAGAGCTGATTCCTTACCATGGGGTTGCTTTGAACATCGTTTCAACCTTCACCAAGTTCTTCATCGAACATGTACCCCGTCTACAAAATTTGGAGGCCGACGCTCTGGCTGGCCTCGCAGCCTCATTGGCAGTACCCCTCGGGACTCAACACTACGTCACGGTAGTTGGTCGAGACTTGGTCTGTCCTAAAAACAACCTCTGCTCACAAATGGCCCAGGCCATGCCGACAAGTACTGGTGTTAATGTCCGAGACTGGAGGTTCCCATTCATCGACTTTGCTGTCTACGGAATTCTCCCCGAGGACCCGAAAGAAGCCGTCTCAGTCAGGAGGCGTTCCTTTCGATTATATTATGATACAGCTACTAAAATGCTGTATCGACGCTCCTACGACGGACTTCTCCTGCGATGTCTATCCAACGAAGAAGCAGCCGAAGCCCTTCGAGAAGCTCACGATGGAACTTACGGAGCCCATTAACCTGGCCCTAAGTTGCAGGATCGACTGCGATGCATGGGCTACTACTGGCCCACTATGGCAGCCGACACTGTCGACTATGCTAAAAAGTGCCATGCGTGCCAGCTTCACACAAACTTCATCCATACACCGTCAGAACTACTATATCTTACAGTCGTCTCTTGGCCCTTTGAAGCCTGGGGCATGGACATTGTAGGACCGATCACCCCTCCTTCATCAAGGGGACACCGCTTCATCCTAGCCATCACCGACTATTCGTCCAAATGGGCAGAAGCAGTTCCACTGGCGAAAGTGAAGGGCTCCCGGGTGGTCAGCTTCATCAAGTACCATATCATCTACCGTTTCGGGGTACCTCGGAGGATTATCCACGATAATGGTCCTCAGTTCATTAGCCATGTTTTTAGCAGATTCTGTGACAAGAATCGCATTCAAAACGTGGCATCGACTGCCTACAATCTGGCAGGCTACTCAAAAAGGTCGTGTCATCCAAAAAATACGACTGGAATGAAAAGCTCGGCGAATGCCTTTGGGCCTACCGCACAACGGTACGGACCCCGACGGGCAATACACCATTCTCCCTGGTCTATGGGAGTGAAGAGGTACTGCCTCTCGAGATCCAGATACCCTCACTCCGCGTAGCAATCACAAACCAACTCATAGAAGAGGACAATCAACGTCGTCGTCTGCGAGAACTGGAGGCGCTTGACGAAAAATGTCTCCTAGCTCAACAACGCATCGAACTCTACCAAGCCCGTATATCACAGGCTTTCAACAAGAAGGTTAAGCAGAGGACTTTCCAAGTAGGCGACCTGGTTCTGGCAGTCAGGAGGCCGATGGTGTTGACTCACAAGACACCAGAAAAGTTCGAGCCCAAGTAGGAAGGACCTTTCATCATAGAGACGTTATACTCAAACGGTGTTTACCGCCTCGCTAAACCCAATGGGGACTTGTTTATGTTGCCCATCAACGGCAAGTTCCTAAAGAAGTACTACTCTTGACATCTTTCAAGACATGTACTTCCACAAACGATCAGTAGACCCAATCATCAGGGCTCACATACAATTCCCTACCACAAAATCATATGCTTTCGGAACCCAGCTGTTCCGTGGCATCCCCCAGTTGAAGGACAACCACGTCCACATTACCTCTGAGTTGTTCCCCTACACCCCACCAATCGGAATCTTACATTCCATAAGACTATGCTCCCCATCATGTTTACTACGTCCATATTACCTCTGAGTAAACATTCCGTACAGACAACCCCTGCGTTGCCATACATTGATCGCAGAACTTCCACGTCCACATTATCTCTGAGTAGTTTTGCGTATCCCCCAGAGTCATTCCTGCCACGTCCATAACACCTCTGAGTAGGAAGATTCCATCATTTGAATTCCATATTTGCCATATCCACATCACCTCTGAGCAAATATGTCGGTTCTCTCAAACTTATTATCTGTACCTAAAAACCAAGGTGAGCAAAAGATAATAGGTCCACACAAATCATCAAGTTCATGACAGCAAAAATGAACACACCACAAAAACTTGGTATTCTTTATTCAAAAGTAAAGGATTACACCCCCAGCAGGAGTTGCAAAAACAGAAACAAACAAAGAAAGAAGAGATTACAATCGCTAAACATCCCCGAGGTTGGCCGAAAGCTCTTCGATTCGATGCCTCAAGTCTGTCGCCCGAGTCTCTACAGTCGCCAGGACCCGACGTTCGGCTTCTTGACGCATCACTTCTATGGCCTCAGGAGAAGTGTCATCCTCATGCTTCTCGTCCAACTGTTGCTGCTGCTGAGCCAGGGTAAGAGCCCGATGAGTGAAAGCTTCTTCCTTCTCCTTAGATGCTATGTGTTCAGCCTGGACACGCTCAGCATCTAATAAGAGTCGGGCCGGCTGGTTTTCAAGGCGGCAAATTTGGGCATCAACCTCCGCTATACTGGCGTCCAACGCGGCTCGTAGCTCCACCTTTTCCTGCGTGGACTGAGATAACCTCTCCACCGCAACCTCAGTTTCGGTCACCTTACGTTTCTAGACACCCACGGTGGCCTGGTAAGAAGACTCAGTCTCAGCAATCAACTTCTCCTTCTCCGTATCTATCAAGGCGGAGAGATCATTCTGCTGGATACACTGGAACTCAGAAAGCAGCTAGTCCAGCTCAGCCACCGAGGCCTCCAGGATCTCGGCCATATGATCATGGCCCTGGTGGGTACATATCAGATTGATGTGAGGGAGTGCCAGGGTTTTCGCCGTCGCAAAACTCCTGTTGGCATTCATCATCGCCGATACACCCCTCAGCAGCATCTTATATACCGCCTCAACAATAAATTTTACATACTCATCTGTATCCGCCAGCACCTGTGGCGTCATAGCAGGAGTTGGAGGAGCCGCTCTTGTTAGCAGACCGGAAGAAGGCCCGCCGACCTCAACTCGCGAGGCTGGAACCTCAACATCAACATGATCCTCAACAGGGCTTGATTACTAGCCTGAGGAGCCAAAGGAATAGAAGGAGCCGATGAAGGCATCGATATCGTGTCCCAAGTAGAAGGAGCAACAGAGGGTTCGGGCAAACCCTTATCCTTCTCAAGATCAGAGGGACCATCGACATCAGCGGCTACCTCATTCGTCCCCAACATGCTATCAGCAGACAGTACGGGACATTCCTCCTCTGCCAGAACAACAAAATCGACACTTGGCTCCAGACTCGGCTCCCTTGGAGTCAGGATTGGCGGACGTCCTACTTTTACCATCAAATCCCTCCGTCGGGATAGGATCTGTTGCTACCTTTCGGTCGGCAGCCACCTCAGCCTCCGCTGTTGAGTCTGGGGTAGGGCTCGACAATGCAGCATCCGACCTCCCCTCATCATAACAAGGAGGGGAATCAACCTTCTTCTCAGTTCCAATCACATCTGTTGCCCCCGCAACAGGCTCGTGCATCTCTGGAGGGACGTCATCTGAAGACAACGAACTCTACTCCACTTCATCACCGGGAGGCCCTGTGTCTGCTGGACCCTCGGTGTCTAAGGCCTCCATAACAGCTTGTACCATTCCGGAAGTTGCTGCAACCTCAGTGTCTCTTCCGACAAAGTCTGAAGATACTAAAATCTCCGCAGGAACATCTTCAGGATTCTCCTCTATTGGAGACATCACCATCGGAGGAATGCGCTCATCAGAAGAGCTTGCCACCTCCTTCGGTTTACTGATGCCCAGTTTCGAAATATAGGTTTTCTTCTTCGACGATCCCTACAAAAAGAAAAGCACAGGTCACCAAAATGACAAGATGAGCCAGATTGCGAAGGACTCTTTACCTCAGCAGGGACTGATTCCATTAATGTAGCCTTTGGAGTCGTCACTTTCCTTGGCCTTTTTGGTACAGACGAACCGGCTTCTGCATCAGCCCGTCTCTTCCCAGCGGGGGGATCTGCCCGATTACCTCCCACTGATACTACAGCAGCAGCCCGATATCCCATCAATTCTGGAGGACGATATGACCGAGCCGCTGCTAGCATATTCATCGTGGCCACCAGCTGAGTTCCAATGATGAAACTAGTCTCCCTATCATAATCAGGAGACGCAGTATTCATGGTTCAATATAGCTTAACGGCCGAATACAGGATCTGTGGCCGAGGGTTACGAACTCGCATAGTAAAACGAACACCAGTGCACCCGGCATTGTAATATTGCCAGCCCCGGGCTCCGTCCAGCAAACTACCGGTAAATCCCAGACTATTACTGGGATTACGTAACATTAGCTGGGTGTAGCCAAACTGGCGAGTAAACTGGCTTGGCAGATATGGCTCCAGATAACACCTATTTTGGTTACGATAAACCAAGTGGGAAGGCCGAATACCTTGCAACCAACGAAAACCCCATTTCGGCAGGGTAATCGCATCTTCACCAGAGTCGTCCAAATCCTGGTCAGCCTCGAAATCTTTGAAGATGGGACCGACCTTGACAATCTCCCACCCCTGAAGATAGGACAAAACTCTCCTACAGACGGGGACGCCAGTGTGCAACCACTTCCTCTTGTAGAAGCGGCGGATAAAGGCGTCACCTTCAACGTGATCCTCCTCCGGGCCTGGACTCATCACATTCGGATGATGAAGAATTAACCATCCCATCAGATAATGGAATGGTAGCTCGGCCCGGGGAAAGTTGTCGTTCCTACCTCTACCATGGATCACATCCTTAGCAAAGGTCCTCAAGCCCCGCAATAGGTTACACACCATCGCGGGAAGAAGAGCCAAAGGACGACCGAAAGCCAATTTTACTGCTGGCAAAATGAGGTTCCGGTGAACCCTCTCCACAGAACCAGAACCGTCCACGAACACACAATCCCGGAGCCATATCATCAAGTATGCAGCCAATACTACCTTAGATGACATCCGGTGCACACAGTACCAGAAGTAGTTATACGCATCTTCGCCACTTTCATTCGAACGGGGAGCCATCTCGTCCAATCGGCTCATTTCAGCAGTCACTTTCGCAGGTTTCAGCCCCTGCGGAGTCATAAACCGGATCTTCGAGGAATCCGCCAAATCCTGCTTGAAGACGTAATCCCTCCAAGCAGTCACATGAAGTTGAGACTTGCTTTTGTCCCTCCGTTGCATCAGATAATGATGGCTTGCTACCTCTTTGAAAACAGCCATCATCTCCGGGTCCTTCTTTTCCATGACAAGGATCTCTTCGTTTGACGGGAAATATTCTTCGTACGGTTCCGAGCCCCAGGGAAGCCTGGATACCTCGTACATTTCATGGAGAGCCAATCCTAACTCCCCCATTGGAGTAAAAAAAGTGCCAGTCTGGGCATTGAATATTTCCAAAAGTGCAATTTTTTATATGCTTATTGAGATCCACGCCAGCCTGTGTGGCACGGATAGCGGCCGTCAGCCCAATCTCTTTAAGCTCAGCCTTGAACTTCGACAACACCCAAATGGTCAACTCGTCCCACTTTGGCATGTGGTGACACCAACCTTCAACCCTAAAGCTACCTTTCGGATACATGACCCTCGATGTTAGCATCCGATTTGCAAAGGTCGAAGCACTGAAGGCAAAGGTGTCATTAGGGACCTCATATAGAGGCTCCCTGGGCGCAAAGTTCAACAACTGAACGAGGGTCCGGCTCGCGAGGCGGCCAAGGTATCCCTTTGATTCGAGGTAACATCAATCGGAAGAGTACCTCCCACTGCCCCTCCTTGAGAAGGGGTAAGTTCCCGGGGCATCCTCTTCTTGGAAGCTAAACGGTAGAAGGCCGTCAGCGACAACTGGCGTTCAAGTTATCGCATATACAGAACCATGCCCTTCGCAGAGAAGAACCAGTCTTCTTTGATCTTCAGTATCTTTGCCTCGGTGGAGATCAGTCGGTCACCAAACAAAAAGTCAATTTTTAAGAAGGTCACATCCTCGGACTCAGCAGATTCCAGTTTACCGCTCTCCATCATACTCTGGAGGAAAACCGGCGACTGATTCTGGATTTGCAGCATTCTCTCAGGAGGTTGATTCAGTAGGATAGCAGCCTTCGCAGGGTTAATAACCTCCTCATCAAAATCAACTCCCATTTGACAAAGAGAAGCATCCAGAAGGACTTCATTCAGCAAAGGGATAGTCATCGACACTGACACAACAAAAACAAAAGTCAGGCAAGAAGCTTTAAGAAGACAAAGTGTGTCAAGCAGCCTGGCGCATCATTTACGGTCTAAACCATGCGCATCAACAGTGAAGCTTCGACGCATCATCAGGGTGTAAACCCATGCGCGTCAGCAGAGAAGCTTCGGCGCATCATCATGGTGTAAACCCATGCACGTCAGCAGGAAAGCTTCGGTGCATCATCAGGGTGTAAACCTATGCGCGTTAGCAGTAAAACCTCGGCGCATAATAAGGGCCTAAACCCATGCACATCGGCGGAATAAAACCTCGGCGCATCATCAGGAGAGAGGTCCATACGCGTCGGTAACAAAGAGTTAGGGCACACCAACTCAGCCGTATGATCCAAAACTCGTCTAAAAAAATATATATACTGGAAGAGACGACACCCACCCGTCACAGCAGGCCGAACGTCGGCCGGAGTCACAATGGTGACAGGAGCATCTTCCTCGGCGAACTCCGGAGGCTCCTTTCCCTTGCCAGCACCACTGCGAGGAGTCTTGGGAGCCATTCCTTGAAGGAGAAAGGGTTTTTCGAAGAAGAACTCTAAAAGACAAAAGCAAAGAGAGGAAGAACTCTCTCTCTCTCTTCACTTCACGCCTATTTATAGGCTCAGTCGCACGCGTGAACCGATGAAGTGTGACCTCAGCCGCCGCCTCGGGTTCTGCGAGGAGATAACTGCAAATAAATCCAAAAAGATCATCATTAATCTTCTTGGTTATCGAGGCGTTATCATTTGCATTAACTGAGAGGAGCATGCACCCAATCACTGATATGCGGAGTATCTATACGGCCGAACAGTCATGCGCCCCAACCACCATGCTTCTTATTCAAAGTATTCCAAAACTTTGACAAAAAAGTTTTAAAAACTTTGAAGGTGGTCTTGTAGAAGCATGGAATTTCACGATCAGAAATCCTATGTGCTATTACATGCGCCAGGGAGCTCAGACAAAGTACTTAACATAGTAAAACAAAAGTATAGACTTTGAAAGAGGATTTTTATTTACATATAAATGTCTATTACATGTCTAGAAAAGGCTGTACAAAGGAGAACTTCTACAAAAAGAAAAGACCTTAAGTTTACAGCCAGGCGCAACAGCCACGATGCACTCTCAGTCATGCGCATCCCACCATGTGCCCTCAGCCAGGAACAGCAGCCTCAATGCGCTCTCACTCAGGCGCATCCTACCATGCGCCCTCAGCCGGACGCATCCTTTCAGTAGCTCAGTTATGTGCTTCCTCAGTTATGTGCATCCCTTCAACAGCTCAGTTATGTGCCACCCTTCCAGCCAGGCTCACCAGAAAGTGTCAGCATATGCGCCATCTAATGCTTCGACTAATGAAGCATTTATTGAGCAGAACGAGGGTGGCAATCAACCCTCTAGCTGGAGGAAGAGCTCCCCAAACCGAGGAAGAGAGGAGCACCGCAAATCAACCTGCGGCCAAAGGAGGCTTCGAAAGAGCCTCCAAAGACCAAGGAAGACCGCAATCGAAATCACGGCTAAAGGAGCAGCTTTCAACACAACCAGAACAGGCAACACCCACTCTGACAGAAGAAAGAGCCTCCAAATCTGCAGTACCGTAATTCCGATCTGTGGCTCTTCCCGTATAACGGAGACGAGGCTCGAGCATCCCGATCTTTGGATGCAACAGGCACCTTCCGCCTGCCTCAGAAGCCCTCGACTCCGACTTTTGGATGTAACAGTCACCTTCAAGTGCATCAATGAGGACAATGCATCACATCTTTACCTTTGGGAGCATCTCATCGACAGAATGCACTCGAGTAAACAAGTTAATTTCAGAAGGACGTGAGAGAATGAGAAGCAAACTCTCTCTATGATACTATTTATAGGCCGGGCAAATCAAACCCATACGCCAAGTGGCTGGCTCTCCGAATCCCGTACAATGAATTTACATTAAATGGATGAACCTGACGCTTCGAAATCAGCCAAGTCAAAAATGGCTATTTAAAGCACTCGAAGAATGTAACAGTCGGGCCATTAATCATGCAAACGGATGCACCGGTTAGACCGGGCATAGCACAGATGCGCTCCTCAGGCCGCACGTCATACAGATGCGCCCTTCAATCACCAAGCGCCTCATAAGGACATGCCCCCGTGCGTCCCCATGCACCTAGTGGAATGCCGATCGATGCGCCCACTCAACAGCCAATCACTTGTCAAAGAACATTAAATACTGAAGTCTGACATAGTTGGCAGCACGTCCCCCGAGGACTACACAGTTGACAGCTTTTACAGAAGACGAAGCGTCACCAATGTCAATATCATCATTACTTTCCTCCGACGGTTACGACCACGTGGCCGCCCAACCATTTCGCATGCGCCTCCACAACCATGCGTCCAAATCTCTGCATGCGCCTCAAAAGCCATGCGCCTCAGACTTTTCTCTGATCCCTAAAGACAGAAGTAAAGTCACTACTGAAGTCTCGCATGTGCCTCAAAAGCCATGCGCCCCGAATGGTTCGTGACTCCTAAAGGTTACGAGCCAAAGTCTCCTTATGCGCCCAATCCCAGGCACATCCTACCGGATCATTCGCCACCAAATCCGAGATCTTCGAGTCATGGGCCTACGACACGTGTCCTTTGATTCGATTCACCCAAGATCTCAGCAACAGAAAGATTCTTCCCCCTGCTACGTGCCAGCCCACAACAGTAGCATGAAGAATTCAACTCCTTAATCAGGACACATCGTCCATACGCCTCCATCAGCAATCACCATGTGGCATCCACACGTCCAGGCGCATCCTACATATGTGCGCATGAGCAGCCAGCCTGCAGACTATAAATAGAGAGATCATTTCCTTCTTCCACACACGAACATACATAGACAGACAAAGACATCGCTCAACCACCGAGGCAGATACAGACACTCAACGTCTTCTTCCTCTCCGTAAGCTCCAGCACCCAGAGCAATCCAAACCTTCAGAGAACCGATAACCGTCGTCAGATCGTCAACGGAGTCAACATATTACCACTAGCTCCATCGGCACTAGGGACCCAGATAAACAAAAGTGTACTCCTAGGACTACGTCTAAGTCCTACATTGTAACACTATTCTGTTTGTATTGAAATTTCCATCAAAAGATTTTAATGGCAAACAAGGATGATAGACTGCCGTACAGCCCGATGATTTATTATTTTTTCTTATCTTTTCCAGAATGGCATCCATGAGCAGTGTCTGTCCCCAGTGCACAACTGTAATTTCGGATGAGACTGAGACTGTATTTTCCCTTTCTATTGCTCAGGAGGTGTTAGTAGCCTCGCCGGAGAATTTCCCTCCATCTTCTATCCTTCAGGAGAGGACTGCAGCTCAGCCGGAGACTGAGGGCCTTCCTTTGCCTCCTGGAGTGGTACCCTATGCCATTTCCGATGGGGCTCATATTTACAGACTTCTCCAAGATGTGCAGGAGGTGCAGAGACTTCAGGCTGAGCTTATGAGGGAGCAGAGTCTCAGTTTTCAACTGTTGTGGGATTACATGCATTCGAGGGGGAGCCTAGTCCTAAGAGAGCGAGGAGTAGTTTATATCCAGAGCCTCAGGAGTACCCAGGCTTTCAGCCTAGACCATCCTATTCAGTTCAGATTTCTGTCAAATAGAGGCCAGTTGAGTGGGTGCCTACCTGTACTTTCTTTAAGAAGCTTGGGCACGTATGGAAGGACTGTAGGAAGAGACTAGGATTATGCCTATTTTGTGGGTCAGCTGCACACAAGATATAAGACTGTCCTACTACACTTGCCCCTAGTCGAGGCCTACCCCCGGGAGAGAGTTCCAACTACCAGACCTAGTAGAGGTGAGTTCTTGACCCATACATTATCCTATCTTGATGATTACTGTATCCTACCATATTGTTTGTATGTTTGATACCATATGTCTACTTTTAATCTAGTATGACTATAGTGGCTAGATGAGACCCCAGACTGATTACCTGCCATAATCATGTATGATATCTTTCCAACTGCATGATTTAGATAAGTTTTCTTAAGACCATGATTGTTGGAGATTTGACCTAGAAGGAGTAGGGTCATTTTAATTTCGAGGACGAAATTATTTTAAGGAGGGTAGATTTGTCACACTCACTTTTCAATTTCAAGGGTATTTTAGTAATTGCGATTTATTTGAATTTTTATGAATTTTTTTGAATTTTTATGTATTTATTAATTAGATTGATTTCAGTGTGATTTGATTGGTTGTAGACTGGTGACTTGGTAGTTTGACCTTAGTCAACCTTCACTGGAAGCCTAATAATGTAATTAAAATTCATATTTTGCTTTTAAAAATTTACTTAGATTAAATCTCTATTTTTGGAGTGGTTAAATGATTTTAGTCATTTTAGCCATTTTGGCCTTTTTGTGATTTTCTAGATATGTTGACTTGGGTTGTGCTAGCAACTGATTTAGCCTTAGTGGACATGTATAGGGGCCTAACCATGCCTTAGAATTGTTATTTTTATTTTTAGAATTTATTTTAGGCATTAGATTATTTTTAAGGCTTTTAATTGATTTATTTTAGCCTTTTTGCATGCTGGCCTTTAAGCCTTTTTGACTTGGGACCATTTCTACTTGAGAATGAGTTGCCCCAAGTGTAACCCTAACCCTAAGAGACCCTCTTGGCCGCCCAACAGCAGTAACCCCTCCCCCTTTTCTTTATTTGTGGAATTGTAGCCTCCACAAGTGAACCCTAATAGTTTCTCCTCTCCAAAACTCATATTTCTTTCATCCCGAGTCCGTTTCTTCCCAAACGAACTCCGTTGCACTCATCAAGGAAAGGAGGATCTGCTGGAGCATTTCTAGCATAGAGACGGAGGTTTTTGCTGGAGGGAAAACAGCCGACACGACAACCGAGGAGCCTCATTCATTGAGTTTTTGACACTCAATAGGTAAACCCTAAAATACCATAGTAAATCTGGAATTTCTTTCATTTTTGCATCCATATAGGTGCCCTATACTTGCCCACAAAATTTGGTGGGATTTCGACTTCGTTTAATGGCGGTATCGGACACGTGTCGGTCCTTTACGGCACGTGTTTGACGAAATGCCGCTTAGGATAGAAAGTTTCTGTTTTTTGATTCTGTAATCATGGATATTTAGATAATATTATTTTGATAAACTTTTGTGAAGACGGATTTGGTTTTGACAACGTATCAGCGGCGTTACGGGCAACGGACGCACGTGCACGGATCCCGTGCACGATGCCGTGCGTGCCCTGCTGTCCGCGCGTTGTTTCTCAATGCACAGACTGTATTTTCGTGTGAAATTTCTTGAGCACGTGGGGACAACCTCTGCCCCCATGCTCGTAAAATTTCATGAGTTTTCATTAAGCGAGCGCGGAGAAATCGCGCGTGCACCGCTCAGCCTCTATGCATTCAGCCTGTTATTTTTGTCGCTGAAACGGACTTCGTGCGCGCACACGACGCAGCGAAGACCCGTTCCAGGACCCAGAACATGTTGACCTTTACCTAGACTACCCGTAGGGAGAACCCCGAGTCGCGACGTGGCCCGACGAGCGAGCCACGAGGCCGGAACCGCGCGCACGAGGGCGCGCGCGCGCAGCTGGCCGCGCGGGTGCAGGGGCTGCGTGCGCTGCTTCGGGCGGCATGTCACTGTGTCACCGTGTCCTGGACCTACCCCAGGACCCCCTCCGCTACTTGCACAAGCACGGGCTTTTTCCTTGTGTGTGCGACGCTCAAACGAGCGAGAACGCACGCGTATCACGCGATATCGGGAAATTTCGATACACGTTCTGTGGACACGACACAGACACGATTTTGAACCCGAGAGTATACGAACGCATCACGTGGGTCGAGACCAACGTGTATGCCGAGTTTTGCGGGTTCGTTTGGTGTATTTTGCATTTTGGGTCGTTGTGTGAAATTGGATTGTTTTCTTTAATTTCGATTTTGAGTTGAAATGTGATATTTTGTTTTCTAGCCTGTTAGCTTATAATTTTTGAGTTTTTAATATGTATATGAGGTTTCGGATATGTGGGAATCAACTTTTGGTTTTGTTTCACAATTTTCCATCATTTATGAGTATATATGCTTTCTATATAGCTATATATATGTACATTTAACTATATATATATATATATATATATATATATAACCCCGTTGAAACCTATTGCTAACACATACATGTTGAGAATGGGTCGAGGGTGAATTATTCCAGATTTTAGACTCTTTAAATTATCTCGCATCATTGCGTATCTTTCCATTTAAGCGTTTGTGTGTGTGTGTGTATATATATATATATATATATATATATATATATATATATATATATATATATATATATATGTATATATATATATATATATATATATGTATATATATATATATATATATATATATATATAATATATATATATATATATATATATATATATATATATATATATATATATATATATATATTTATAAAATATATATATATATATTTTCTTACTTTGTATATATATGTAGATAATAGTATATTAATTTGTGGTATACCATGGTTTTGTTTTCTGTTTTTAATCTCAGATTTATCTCATTTTAGTAAACACCAGGACACACACACACACACACACACACACACACACACACACACACCATCTTTTGTTAGATTTAGGTTTTGGTTGTATTGTATATACACATGTGTGTGTATATACCTATATGTATATAGATATTATGCTTGGAAACTCTCTGAGAATAGATCGTAATGGTGTATATAACTATAGGAGTCCTAGAACAGATTTAGTTTGTCATTTTGAGCCTAGTTTAGTCGAATTGGCGGACAAGTTGACCAAATTGACAAAAGTCAACTTTGGGTCAAACTTGATCCAATTCAACTCAAACGAACTCCAAATGACCTAGAATTTTGTGTATGACCTAGAAATTAGTAGACAGACTAGTTGACCTAGGTTTGACCATAGTTGACCGAGGGTTGACTTTGACCAAAATGGACCTAGAAGCATGTAGTCTTGCATTATAGCTATTTCCTTTGATATTTTAGACTTGGTTGTGACATGTGTATACTTTAAATAGGTTTACATTGCCCTAGTTTAGCTACACTTCATCATCAGCAGTTCAGTTTGCCAGACGAGTACATTCTCTGATCTTTTTTTATACTTCTTTGGATATGTTCTCTTATTATAGACTAGTATACTTGATGCTGACACGATGTTCACACGGATTAGTACCCTATGGATCTTTTCATGCGATGTTATCCCCTCGAATACATCGAGTATATCATGTTCATGTACTTTATCATGGCCATCATGTACTCTATGTATTCATATTTATCTATGTGCACTCATATGTTATTCATGTACACTCATGACCATATGAGCTCCATGTATACATTAGTTGTTATCCGTGTACAATAACATAACATGCATTGATCCTTGTGTATTGATTGGGGGCAGGAAGAGTGTAGTTGGTTATATGATCATTATCCCCAGTAGGTATCCATGTGCACTCCATAGCTGTATCCATGTGCAACCCAGACAGTTTACATAACCAATTCATGCTCTAAATCACGTAGATGGTTACAGTTTCTATTTATCATATTATATCTCATTTTATAGTCTCTCTCTCTCTTGTTGACTTTCTTTACAACGATTCATATATAGTTTTCTATAGCTTGCTTTATATGTCAAATCCTGATATGAACTGTTGTGAGAGATATGTGTTCGTTCCGTCCTGACTGGGCATGTTGAAAATTTTACAGGTGATGATGAGGAGTTATGTCCTACTTATTATGGCATTGGCTTAGATGACACTGGCGACGTGGACCCTCAGGAGGATCCAACAGTCGCTGAGGACTTGCCCATAGTCTAGCTGAGACCTTAGTTTCTTTTTATTGTCTTTCTATTTGAGACTTTATGAGTTGTACTTGAGATTTATTTTGGTGGTTTACACCTAGACTTCTATTTATGTTGTGACTCTCTTGAGATTCATTCTTCTATTCCATCTTAGTATTGTGATTGAGTTACTTATTATTACTCTCCATTCGGATCTTATTTTAAACTGTGTTAGATATTATGACTCAGGACAACGTTCTACCGCCGACACTGTGGCGTAGGCTGGGCGTTCGTCACTTCTCGTGCCCTTGCACTGGGTGCGGGTCGTGACGGATATCGGGGAGAGGAAGATGTTAGGCCCAGAGATGATTGTTCAGACGGTTGAAGTGATTAAGGGAATTAGAGAGCGACTTCGAGTTGTGCAAGATCGACATCGACATTGGGCGGACCAGCATCGTAGGCCGCTAGAATTTTTTGTTGGGGACTACGTGTTCTTACGGATCTCACCTACTCGTGGGGTCATTAGATTTGGCGTTCGCGGAAAGTTGAGTCCGCGATACGTGGGCCCATTTGCTATCCTTGATAGGGTAGGCGATATTGCTTATCGTTTGTCCCTTCCACCTTCGTTACGAGAGGTGCATGATGTGTTTTATGTATCTCAGTTACGTAGGTATGTATCGGACCCAAGCCATATCCTTGATCATTCTGAACTGGTTGTTGGTACCAACCTATCTTACGAGGAACAGCTTGTGTCCATTTTGGACCGAAGGGAGAAGATACTCAAGAACCAAACAATTAGCCTTGTCCGTGTTGCTTGGGGTCAGCACTCCTTAAGAGATTCAACATGGGAACGTGAGGATGACATCCGATCACGGTATCCGTACCTATTTGACTCACAAGGTATATTTTTTTCCATGTACCTTGATCGTCTCGATTCCTCATGATTATCACCCTATGAGTAGAAATTGCTTAACGTCATGGATCGATGAACATAGATATTACTTGCTATTGCTAATTGTAGAATGACTGCTTGCTCACTAAAATTGCTGTACTTAGATTAGTTTAGCCCTGATAGTTATATCCTGCTTGGATTTGAAATTCTAAGGACGAAATTTTTCTAAGAAGGATAGAGATGTCACTCTCCGTTCCCAGAATACGTATTTTAATACGTGTTCTACTTGAATTTATTTATTTAATATTTATCATGCATTTGTTCTGTATTTATTCCTTTAATTTTTTGCTAATTATTTTTCTGTATTTTATTTTCTCTCTTGGGTTCGGCTTGGGTTGGTTTGTTCCCGAATTTTGATGGTTCATCATGAACCGAACCCAACTCTCCACCTACCATATCTTTATTTAAAACCTCAACCCTTTCTCTCTCTTTATTACTTCTCCTTCTCATTTACTCTTCTTCTTCCTCATAACTCTCCCCACCTACCGAGCTTAGGCAAGTGCATCTTGCTCCACATGAGAACCCATATTTTTATGGTTCATTTATCTTCCTTTCGTGATTCTAAGATAGTTTAGAACTTGACATTTTGTATTTTGAAGTTTCATTTTTAGTAGATCTAGAAATTGCTATTTTCGGATTTTGTGGGTTTGATCTATCAAACTTCCTTAGTTCCAAGTTTTGTTCGTTCCAGATTGTAGAGGTTGTGTTATATGTCATTCCGACCCATGGAGATCCTATTTTTGGCTTAGAATGAAGGTTCCATGAAATTTGGAGCTCGGGAGAAGTTTTACACTCACGTTATACGTGCTCGCGTAAGCATTAACTTTACGCCCACGTTTTTACGTGCTCGCGTAGTATCAAGCTCTACGCCCACGATTATTCGTGTCAGCGTGAATCTATTTTACGCAAGTCTATTCTGGCTTGGCGTATTTCTTTTACGCATATTCATTTCGTGCGTAAACTTAACGCTGCTTTTACGCGTATTGATTCACGCGTAATGTTATTCCTTTACACATATTGATTCACGCGTAACGTTATGTTATTCTTTTACGCGTACAAGTTTTACGCATAACTCTGTTTTACGCATACTCCTTGGCTTGGCGTAATTCCTTTACGCGTATTGATTCACGCGTAATGTTATTCCTTTACGCGTATTAGTTCACGCATGATGTTATCTTTTACGCGTACAAATTTACGCGTAACCTTACTCCTTTACGCGCACTTTCTTTACGTGCACCTTTTTTACGCGCATAATTGCCTTAGCGTAAAGCTTGGGCGTGAACAGGTGGCCTTAGCGTAAAGCTTTGGCGTAGACTAGTCATGGCATAGATAAGCCTTGGCGTAATCCAACCTAGGTGTTCCTATTGCTCAATACTTTATTCACTTTATGTCAGCATGGCATTTCTCCTATTATATCCTTACGCCTTTTTGACATGAACTTGATATAATCACGATATGCTAATATTTTAATACATATGGCTGTGTGGAATATGCCCTGTCTCGATTAGTTCATAAATACCCAGTGTGACTGGAACTAAACCCTGAGAGAGTTATAGACTCGACCATACCGAATACTAGTTGACTTTCATGCCTTGTCACAATTGCTAATGATTGTTACCTTGACTAATGATTGATCATACGTTCCTAGTTGGAACTAAGAGACTGGATAGTCGTCTTATTGAAATTGAATGAGACACGTTCATATTAATTATGAACCATTGTGATCGACTGGCCGATCCCGAACATTGGCATATGGATACGTGCAAACTTCAACTTGCTTCTATAAAAGCAGCACGTGTACCTTACAGTCAAGGCATGCTTATTTCGTGGCTAGGTTTGATTGTTGCATTACGCTATGTAAGACCTACAACCTAACCGTACGGCATCGTTGTAGAGTTATGCATATCGTACTCTGTACGAAAGTACTCATTCTAAATGACCTTGATCCACGGCATGAGATTTCAATTAACATAGGGACTATTAAGTTAAATAAAATAACGATTGCATGGAGAGAATGGATTTTCGAGTTCTTACATGGCAGCCATCCCGGGACAATTAGTGCCCCGACATGCCGGCTGGTTCCTACAGATACTGCTAATCTGCCACACGGGCAGGAGTGGTATCTGCTTATATATTTATTGTATACTGATGACGGGCGTCCCGATAGAACTCGTCTAATTCATGACTGGCGCAATTGATTATTGGGTAGACTAGACTTGCTTGTACATAGTAAGAATTGAGGAATCCTTTATTGTATATTTTCAGGGTAACTTAAAACTTACAGTTAGCAAGCCGTAATAGTTGTATTACCGTTTAAATTGATTTGTTTGTGTACTGTACCTACTCTGTTAACTACCGAGATGATCAGAATGTCATGACACGACGGATCAACTTCTGTCCTTGTTTGGTTAGGAAGTTGGCTTGAATTGTCGTGATGTTGTGTGAATTCCAGTAGCAAGCAGAGACCTATGTATTATATTCTTAACCTTTATTACTGGTTTTAATTCTCATGTCGTGCTTCCTTGTGGTACTTGCTATTAGAGGTCTAACCTCTCTGGTTTTGCATGGCCAAATTTAGAGACAGTTCTCGAGGACTCAGCTTACTTCTACCTCCAAGATGGTCAATACTAGAGGGATGATCGCAGAAGGACACGACTGGGTTCCTTGCTTCCCTGCTCGTTTTGCTACTTACTTTACATTTTGCCGCTTGGCACCGACATGTTAGTCGTACTGTCTTGCACTTACTTTTACATAATTGTAACTAAGTCAGACTGCAGCTGATAACGATTGTGTATACCTTGTTATATCCTCTGGCTATGTTTTTTTTGTAAAGCCAGATCTCAAGAACATTTTGACTGAGCGTTTGGGACGCCTTACTGCTTTATCTTACATGTTCTCTATCTACTGTTTCTTGTTTGAATAATTGAGACAATAGATACTGAGTAACCCTAGTAAGACTTTCATGTAGCATGCACCCACTCGTCTTTTAGAAATCATTGATCGTATTATACGGTATTCATCTACCCGTAATACGTAGCTAGCTGAGTCACTCCCCCGCTCTCCGGTATTCTGGTTCTGGGGCGTGATACTGTTGACTGTTCATAAGAAGTGTATCAAATGATAAGTTGCTTGTATGTCCCTAAGGAAATGAATATGGCCCATGAAATATACTGCACATGTCTCATTAGAAATGAAATGATTATCGTGCATGAACTGCTTGAATGAATGAAAGAAAAGAAGTATGGTTTTGTTATGTTTTCAAAAGGAATCAGAACTCTTGAATTGTATATGGCATGAAATAAATGTAGGTAAAAGTAGAAAGATCACTATTAAAAGCTATATTTTTTTACTAAAATTACTTATTGATTTTTTCAGAGATGTAGCCTTTGTCTTTCACCAATGCAACAATGTATTGTTCTCTTACCAGTTTGTCCACAGGTGCTAGATGTTCTGCTGGATGTTTCATAGCAATGATAGATCCTCATTCTCTGTAAAACCCCTAAATTTCTACTATATTTTTTTATTTAATTTTGGTACTGATTTAAAATTTGGTATTGTACGCCACATAGTCGTATTGTACGTCGCACGTGAAATTTTCATCTTTTCGAATTTGCTCGACGAGTGCGAATATGTGCGAGCGTACATATTTTTGAAAAATGTGTTTTCTATATTTTTACGGTTTCAAACTAATATACATAATAATAATTTTGTTATCGTTCCAAAATTTCCAGGTTTGTTATTTTATTTTAACCTTTCAATTACACAGTTATAAATAATAAATAAATTTTCCTATAAAATGGTATATTAGAAAAGTATATTTATATAAATATTATTTGGACATACATATATAATTAGTAATTATTTATTAGTTTATTTTTCAATGAATTTTCGAAATTAATAATATTAATATTTTAGAAAATATATTTTGAAATTATTGTGGCATTTAAATCTTGATTTGAATTTATGGAATTATTTAAATAGTTAAATATTGGCAATTTGATTTATCCCATTTGATTTTTAAACTAAAATTTAATTAGATTTGATTTGTATTTGAATTTGGATTGATAATTGATTTAATTTGAATTTTCTAATTAGGTTTAAACAAAACCAAATCCTTATCCAATGGGTATTCCCACATCCTATATATAGGCAGGTACTCCTCCACAATTACTCCACAAATAATTTCTAACCCAACACGTGCATCGTGTCCGTGTCCCCTTCCCATCCACTATATTGTTTTCCAGTATATCCTGTCCGACAAACCGGACGATCACCTCATGTCGGAAAACCACCCCCGACACGACGCATCCCAAATTCCTAACCCAAAACCCGACATCTTCGTCACCACCACCACAGATCCCCAGCCGAACTCCCCGTCACCGAAAAAAACCCTCAGCCCCTGACCCCGCCTACACCACCAGCCACCACCTGCCTCCGTCTCCCCGACATCCGACTCCGACCACCACCGCTGCCCCACAAATCGACAACACCACCACCTCATCCAAACGCCGCCGCGGCAGCCACAACTGCCACCACCATCCCAAAGGAAAGCAGGACAAAAACCTACTCACCTCCTTCTATCGCCATCCCCCAAGCGCTCCGACGTAACGCCGCCGACGATAGCGCCTTGCAGCACCACCCTCCGAGACCCGCCTCTCCTCCTCGACCCGCAACCGCCGATCTCCCACGATCGTCGCCGTTCTCGAGCCGCGTCGCTACCCTCCGGTCGCCATACGCCGCGACACGGCGACCCGCAGCGGGGATCGACCGCCTCCCTCCGCCAGATCCAACCGGATCCGGCTTCCACCGCCGCATCCCACATCCGCCGCCGGCCTCCGCCTGGAGAGCGTCGCCCCCATCCTCTTCCTCCTCCGGCGACGCCGACGGCCGCCGCGACTCGAGCCTTGCCCGGCGACCGCGTCTCTGCTGCGGCGCTCACCGTCGCGGGTCCGACCGAGTTCCCCAACCTCGGCGGGCGACCGCCCCTTCCGCGCAGCCGGACCTGGACACCGTGCCTCGCCTCCGATTCCCGACCGTCGCTCCTCCAGATCATCTTTGAGTCTGCTGCCGCGCTGGACTCCGGCCTTCAGAATTGGAGAGCACAGCGCCACCGCGAGTAGCCCCGGATCTGGCCTCGGCGAGCCCGCGGTCACCCGGCCAAGCCCCTTGGTAAGCCCCATTCTCACCCCCTCCTTCCCAATTTTTTTTTCTCTCTCTTGCTGATGGATCGGGAATAAGTATATAGGCTTGTGAGGGATAAGTATTCATATTATTTTTATTATTATAACTATTATTATTATAATTATTAATGTTATTACTATCATTATTGTTACCATTATTGTTAGTAGTATTATTATTAAAATTATTATTATTATTATTATTATTATTATTATTATTATTATTATTATTATTATTATTAAAGAGGGCTTTATTGTTTTTGGGTTTAAATTGTTAGTATTAATATTATTATCATTATTATTAATTAATATTAGTTTTATTATTTATGATTATTAATATTAGTTTGTAAATGTTATTAATTTCTTTAACATTATTTCTATTATTGGAAAAATATTTTCTAGCAAATTTCAACTTAATTTTTAAAATACTAAAATCTTTTCGAATTATATATACATATATTTGACCAGTTACACTTTTTGGTCTAAATGATTTAGAAATATTTTAGATATCTTAAATTATGAAAATTAGTTTCCACTTTAATCATATTTTGTAACTTAGAGTATTTCGACAAATAAGATATAATTTTCAAAATTATTACATATAAATACTTTCAAGTATTTTTCCTACAAATCCTTTTGACTAAGGAAAACATATTTTTAAAGTAGTAGAAATTTTTTCTAAAAAGATATAAATACGCTTCTCCTCAAATTTCCGCTAGTTATCAACCTTACTTATGACTAAATCATGTTTTCCTATTTTTTTCGCAACCTCGAACCATTACACACCGAACATGGCTATTGGACAATCGAAACTTGCCGGCTTATTGCACCACACCCGGCATCACACCAGGCGACTCACCAGGCAAGACACATTGGCTCTACTGTTTAAATTTCCTGCTCAATATCATGCATGTTGCGTTTATTTTTAAGTTGTTTCTTTCTAAATTATATGTAGATGCAAATTACTATATTTTATGCAATTGGCTTAGAGTTAAGGGACTACCGTCAAATTTAGTGTGTCTCATTGACTTGTCACGATGGTACACAAGTTGTGTGTGAGAGTTGTGAGTATCATATAGAGGTCACTTGCGTGTAGGCTGATCTCCCGTGCGCATGCGTAGGAATAACTGTCAATAGATGCATGATTAGAAGACTTGACAGTTATCTATATTAAAAAAGTTTGGTGGAAACGACACGTGTTTGTGTGTCATGGTTACGACACACGTATAGTATCATTGGAGGGAGGGGACAGCTACTAGCGTAGGGGCTACTTTTATTTTACACACATTTTGGGAGATAGTGTCTCGGATGAGCGCTACGTGTTACCCGGCCGATAGTGTCTCGGATGAGTGCTACTTGTTGGCCACTCTTTATTACATGCTTGAGACAGCCCCTGCGTAGAACGTTGTCCTCTAAATTGAAATCCACATAGAATGGTTAGAAACCTTTACTCATGCATATTTTCTGTTGAGCTTTATTATTCAGTTTATCGGCATGATATTAAGTGTCTTGTTACGTCCCTCTGAGGACCTGGTGATCTCTCCAGGTGTGCGTTTCGTGATTTCTTGCAGGTGCTCTAGCTAAGGCCATGACTTGCGCTCTATTCCGTCGTGATGATTACACTTAGATTCGTCACTTGCTCTTACTTGCTAAATTCTTTCCTTGTATATTTTTCCATATTTAATTTGGTTGGTAGTGGACTTTGTCTCCACACAACTGTTGTGTACATGACAAATTCGAAGTTGCTTTTATATTATTATTTATCTTTCTGGATGAGATTTAGTGTCTTGGCTTTCTACATTTACAGCTTATGTATATATACGAGTCGTATATTTACTCGTATGTATACAGCTGGCATGATATGTATCTAGTCTCAAGTTTTTGGGACTAGGGCGTTACATTCTCGAAAGCCGAAAATCAGAAGAAGATGCATAGGGATGTTTTCTGTATAAAGAATGTAATGTATGGAACAACATCATTGTAATTCTGTATAGTTTAAGTGAGACGTAAGTCAAATTGGCATGTATCAGACAACCATCGAAAGCCTTTGTAACCATTGAAAGTTACCAGTAAAGAGACTTTGTTCCTTGTATCGTTGTGTTCATTTGGTTTTCTATAATATTTTTCGTTGCTTCTAACTCTGTATAGTCTATTTTGTTGTTGTGCAAGTCCTACCTTGTGCAAGCGAAACTTAGGCTGGCAGAGGATCACGTCTAGTGATGACTTGCGGCCCTCCAAAATCGGGGCATGACAATTAGGATCTTCAAGTACAGCTCGAACATATGAGGGTCGACACGACACTAGATGGGTTCGAGGTTTTCAATAACAGACGATCCAAGTGCAACATCCTCTTTTTCAGAGAGTTTTGCGTCTCACACTGGTTGCTCTCATACAGGGACAAGGTCATGAAGGCTTTCGACGTCAAATGGGACCCGCTGATAGACAGAAAGGTCGAGGACGAGATCTCGAGGGTAATGAAGAAGTATCCGATTTGGCCGAAGCTCGTTGTGATTGAGTCCAAGTTGGAGTCGGCTAGGTAGAAGACAGAGACGATCAACCTATGGAGCATAAATACATACCGCATGAAGGAAGTCATGTTCGGCCTAACGTTTCGACGGGACCTTGGGGCTTACTCTGATGGTAACATGTACGATATATGGAGCAACAATGAAGAGTTGAGAGAACACTTAACCGAAGAAGAAGTAAAAAAGGAAAAAAGACGTCATTCGCCTGCAGTAACTATCACTTTTATGGAACAAGGGTATTTTTGTCATTTCACAATTGATGTTATATCTTTTTTCTTTTAATATGATGGTTGTATTTATTAGTATTCTAGCTATTCATTAATCATGGTAGACCCCATTTAGATTGACTTGACCAATTAGTTAGATTATTTCGTCTCTATTCATGGTTAAGTTGAACACAAGCCTTAATTAGAGCCATACCACTTAGCCCACTTAAGGACCTCCCTAATACTAAGTGTAATGAAGAGATTAGGGCTAGTCTAGATCCTATTTAACCTCCATTTAACCACAATGGCAGCCACCATTCATTTCTAGGGTTTTCACATATTTTCTTCATTTCAAACTCTTCCAAATTTTCTCCTCCTTCCTCCATTTGTTGTGCAATGGCTTGGAGGAGCTCAAGGAGGTTTGGTGAAGGCTTTAGTAAGGTTTTGAGGGCTCCTTCTCCATCCACCTTCTCCAAATTCGTTGATCTTTGTGTGGACTTCTTCCTACATAGGTATAACCCCCCTAAACTTCCATTTCTATGGTTCGAATTCTTGCATTCATATAGGAGACCCTACCCATGACTAATAGGAGGTAGATTGGGGGTCCTAATGAGTCCTATGGTGATGGTTATCCATAGTTTTGTGTCCATTGGTGTATATGAATTTTGACCCATAGATGTTTGTTAAAATGCCACAAAGGCCATTTAGATTCTGTTTTCAGATTTATTGGCTTGGGTATAGCTTGTTTCTCCATTTGATATATATATATATATATATATATATATATATATTTGGAAAATAAAAACTTTATTGAATGATAGACGCAAAATGCCGAAGCCTATACAAGGAAGCGCGCCTCGCGCGAAGAACGACCCAAAACAAAGAAAGAAACATGAAGTGTTGCCCACAAAACGGTAACTGGACCGAGCATCAGAAGGTTAGGCGGTCAAAGTAGTGCCCAAGGAAAGAGCGCCCCTGCCTCTGTCAGTAGCCCAGGGCTGCCCAAAACTGGTCCGAGGTGTGAGTGCAACGTCTCTTTCTTTTGAAGATTTGCCGAATCACCTCACTGTACAATTGAGGAGGCGGTAATTGACGGCCCTCGTATCTGTATTTGTTTCTGTTTTTCTATAGAACCCAAAATGCGGCGGCAGCGACGATCTGATGCCCGTGAGACGCGTTCCAGCTGGCCAGCAGATCGTTGATGCCTCCGGTTGTGGGGACTAATTTGCACCTATAGTGAAGTTGCGACCAAATGCGGGAGGCAGAATCCCCCGTAAGAAGAACGTGATCGACGGATTCTGGTTGGTGATCAACACAGCAGTGGCATCTTGACGCCAGACTGAAGCCGAAGGATTTGACGGCATCGTCCGTAGGAAGTTTCCGACGCGTGGCACGCCCAAGTAGAATGGACCATTTCACTGGAATACACGAGTGCCAAAACTTGGCGGAAGGGGAGGTCGTTGCTTGGGTGTCTCTGATGATGGCTCTGGCCGAACCTAGGGTGAAGGTGCCACCCTGGTTGGGGGACCATCTGAGCACGTCATGAGCATCATTGATCGATAGATGAGATGCACCCAGGGTCGCCATGGCCGCCGGGCCAAACCAATCTTGAACTTTATCCCAATTCCACCTAGACGCGTCATCATCCCATAAGTCTCATCCCCCAACCAGCGTTCCTTACATGCCATCGAATGGCCATTGCCCAGTGTCAAGCCCAAGTACGGTTCCGCAAGGATACGACCGCGGATGATGCGTCGCCACGACGCAGAGGATCTGTTGTTGGTAGACGCGTCGGTTAAGTGACGGAATCTGGAGTATCTCGCTCTCATGAACCTGGTCCAGATCGAGTTTTCGGAGCGGATTTTCCACCACAATTTCGCCGAGTGGGCGTCGACAATGTGGGCAAGTCTGCAGAATCCCAGCCCACCCTCATCAGTAGGTTTGGCCATGGTAGCCCAACTAGCCCAGTGATGCTTGTTCCTTCCCTCGAGATGACCCCAAAAGAAATTGGCGAGTATGGATTCAATAGAATGTAGCACTTTGATGGGGGGCACGCACACAGCTAGGGTGTATATGGGGATGGAGGATAGGACGTGCTTTATGAGAATTAACTTCCCCTCGGGGGAAAGGGTGGTGTTGTGCCAGCCCGCAATTTTCTGGCGAATCTTGCCCACCATGTGGTCGAAAATGCCAGAGTTCGCTCTACCGTACACCACGGGCAGCCTAAGTAAAGGAAAGGGGGGTAAGCTGTAGAGAAGGAGGTCATGGTGGACAGCACTGCCGAGTAAGTTCTATCGGCTTTGTGATGAGTGTAGATCACGCTCTTGCTGTTTTTGATTTTTTGACCAGAGCATCGAGTGTAGTTAGCAAGAGTTCTAATAACCACCTCAATGGCTCCAATAGCGCCAGCAGAGAAAATGAGGATGTCGTCCGCGTACGCAAGATGAGTTATGAGAGGACAACTGGTCGTTGTGTAAAAGTACTGGAATACCGGAGATCGCGACATGGTTTGAGGTTTCTGCTCAGGGCTTCGGCCGTGATGATGAAAATGGTGGAGGAGAGGGGGTCTCCCTGTCTGACTCCGCGAGTAGCTTTGAAGAAACCCTGAGGTTGACCGTTGATGACGGTGGAAAACCAGGAGTTGTTGATGGATCTGAATATGATGTCGATAACAGGTTCCGAGAAACCAAAGGCTCTGAACACCCAGATCATGAACTGCCAGTCAAGACGGTCGTAAGCTTTTTCTATGTCCAGTTTGATGGCGACGTTCCCCCCCTGGACGGGAATTTCATGCAAGTGATCATTTTTTGAGCCAGGAGGATATTATTGGTGATATTACGACCTTTGACGAAGCCGCTTTGCTCTTCGGAGATGATTCTGGGGAGAAGGTCTGACATTCTGGAGGCGATGATTTTAGAAATAATTTTGTTGGTGAATGTGCAGAGGCTGATTGGTCTGAAGTCTTTAAAGGTCTCCGGGTTGTCTTTCTTGGGAATGAGGATGATGTGGGCGAAGGATATAGATTTCGGATACGTGGCTCCTTGAAAAAATACGGTTGTGGCATCCCAAAGGTTGGACCGAATGATGTCCCATCATGTTCGAAAAAACACCCCGTTGAACCCGTCCGGACCCGGAGCGCTGTTAGCATTAATGGACCACACAGTGGTCTTAACCTCGTCGATGGAGGGGGGAGCGCGGAGGCTCTCGTTATCCCTGTCGCAAATCAGGGAGGGGATCTCGGACAGGAATTCGTCATCTTTAACCACAGCCTCTTTAGCAAACATGTTGGAGAAATAGTTCGTGGCTGCCGTCTGAATGTTCTCCTGATCGTTCAGAAGTTGGCCATTTTCGTCGCGGATGCGATGGATCTTAAGAGAGCTTCTGCGTCCTTTGACGCATTTGTGAAAGAAGCCAGAGTTCTTGTCCCCTTCCATGTCCCAGGTTAATCTAGCCTTTTGTCTCCAGAATTCAGTTTCAACCCTGATTCTAGATTTAAGGATCGCCTTGGCGAGGTTGAGAGAGGCGCGATTCTCTTAGGAATTGAAGACGGCGAAATCGATCTCCGCACGGGTGACATCGTCTTCAGCATCTTTAATGGCTTGAAAAATGTATCCGAAAGCAATTTTGCTCCAGGCCGTAAGGGCTTTTCTAGTAGCTTTGAGTTTGATAGCAATTCTGACCAGAGGATCCGGGTGAGTGACAGAGGCCCAAGCCTCTTCTACTATGTGCATGAATGGGGGTGGTGGCGCCAGAAGTCGAGGAAGCGAAAGGATTTATTGATGAGGTTATGGGTGTTATTAATCTCGAGAAAGAGGGGGAATGGTCAGATTCGGTGGAGTTCAGGTGCGACAGATTACTGATCAATCCCAAATCCGACCAACAGTCATTCACCATGGCACGATCAAGGCGGGAGTACTGCCTACGCGATCCATCTTGCATGTTGCACCAAGTGAACTGGTTGCCGTGGAAGGGGATAGTGGAAAGGTGGGCGGTTAAGGCGAAGTTATTGAAGTCCTCCATGGCCGAATGAGGGGGGTCACGTCCACCGGATTTTTCCTCTCAAGATATTGTGTTGAAGTCTCCGATGCAAAGCCACGGCATATCGTCGTGGGGAAGGGAGGGCCCCGACAGAAGCTCCCAAAGAACTCTATGCTCCGGGATGCTGCAACTATTGTGGATGGCCGAAAGAAGGATGCAGGACTTGAAGGCGGGATGCTCTACCCAACAGGAGAGGGCCTGAGGGGAGTCGTTAGTAATGCCAAAGCGGAAGTCAGGGCGAAGAAGATCCAAATGTCGTGACATCCGGAGATCGCGGAAGGGAATCCCAGCTTGAGTTGGATTTCTTTCATTCTTTTGTGGGGTATTTTGGGTTCAATAATAAAGTAAATCAATCCGATTGGATTTGGTAAGGCTGATGATCCGATTCAAAGTCTGTTTATTCCCAATGCCTCGAACATTCCAAGAAAGAATGTTAGGCATTAAGGTAGGAGGCAGGGGTGTTTTGCATCTTTACGGCGGATCTCGTGGTCATCGCCGTACGCTGCCTTTGTTTCTTAGATTTCTTCTTTTTCTTGAGATTGTTGTTTTGGGGCTGGTACAGACCGGTGCAGTAGCCCCAACTGAACTCGAGTTACGACTGCGACTGCCGAAGGGGAAGTGTCAGAGTCTTCACACTCCGCTAGTACGCAAAGAGGATTATCTCGGTCAAGGAAACCCGCTTTCTGAGCCTGCCAAAATTTGCCGGTGAGCGGAAGAGGAGGAACCATGGCCGGGCATGGGGGGAGGTGGATCGGTAGAGGACGGAGCCCCGGCTACCGCACCGTTGAAGTGTGATCTGATGGACGAAGGCTGATTACTGGGAATCACGAGTTCGGAGGAGGAGGCTTGGAGGGGAGCAGCGGGGGAGGTAGGGGTGATGGGGGGATTTGGAGGGGAACGAGTGCGAGGCCGGTAGGGGAGAGGATGGGGATTAGGGAGGCCACCGGAGATAGGCTCTCGGAGAGCAATCTTCCGGGTCAAAGTCTAGAGCTCCGAAGGAATTATGGAGAGTGATGGCGAGTGAAGGGGATAGTGGGTTTGGGAGGCAATCGGATGCTGGCGTCTTCGGAGCTCCATCAGCTGGGTCCGAGTCTAGCGCTCCGAAGGAATTATGGATGGTGATGGCGAGAGACGGGGGTGGTGCGGAGACAGAAACGATGTGGATGAGGGAGCTCCGAGAGGGAGAAGGGGGGATGGAGGGGATCTGCGTTGTGGGGCGGGATGGAGGGGCCGTGCCTGTATCGCGCGCTTTCCTGGGGACAGGTTTCTTGAGTTCGGGTGTGCACGAAGCAGTATTGTAGAGAGTGGCCGCACATCTGGCAGTGTTGACAGAAAATAATGTTATTGTCGTAACCAGCGCTTGGCTGAATGACTGATCTCCAAGTTCTATCTCGATCAGTTTGGGTGGCTCGTTTGCGAGGTCCAGCTCTACGCAAATCTTTGCGTAGTTACATTTAGAGAGGTTCTTCGTTTCTTCGGCGAAGCCACAAGGACTCCGAAAGAGCTGGCGATCCTCTTAAGGGCTGCAGCAGGAAAGCACACTAGGGGGAGATTGGAAAGGGTGACCCAGGAGGTGACGATGGTCGAATCGATCTTGGGATTAAAGTTCGGTGACCATTTGACAATTTTGACAAACTGAGTGTCAATTTTGGTCGTGCCTTTCGCCCACACTTTGCTGCAGTCCTGGTTGAAGAAACAGGTGTTTGGGGTCGAGGGGAGCAATCCGGAATGGCACCGATAGTCCCCATCTGGTGATGGCCTCCCGAACCGAAGAGATTTTAGGGCATCCGGATCCGAACTTGAGTACCAGAGTCCTGATGAAGGGGAAGAGAGGGAGCGGATCTCGTAGGAGAAGGGGACCCGGATAGGGTATCCGTCCGGCGGTGTGGCGTCAGAGTGACGTCCGACAGGACGACTTTCGCGGCCGGAATAGGGCCAGATCGAGACCGATCAGGTCGCAGGGCATCCGCGAAGGAGGTGGAGCTGGGGAGGGAACTGGAAACTGAAGGGTCCAGGCCAGAGAGCGAGGGCGGTCTGCGTCTCGAGGAGGGAGAAGCATCGGCAAGGGCCTGAAGTGAGGGGGATCTGTCGGGAATCTCGGAAGAACACCGCTAGGTGACGGGGGAAGGAGGTGGTCGTCGGCCTGAATGCCCACATCGGCAACTGCCGGGGGAAAGGAGGCTTGCGCCAAGGAAGGACCCAAGCAGGCAAAGGCCTGTGGGGGATGAGAGCCTCGTAGGTGACAGCCTGGGGAACCGGTGCCTGACCCAGCAGGGAGCTGCCCGAGAGGGAACCGCGAGGCGCGCCAACGGGAGGGCGCGCAAGCGTCTGCAAGGATATGGCGGGGATGGGGTCCGTCAGGCGCGGAGGGGGAGGAGCGGGAAGGAGTGAGCCCACGGAGGGGGATTTTCCCAACAGAAGCGCAGAGGCAGCTAGGGGAGCCGGGGCCCCACAAGAGGGGGAGGGGGTCCAACCTGTGTTGGGTCAACTGCGCAGGATGGATGATAGAGGAGGCAGAATGGGGAGCCGTAGGTCCCACGAGAGGGGGTAGGGGCAAGCAAGACTGGGCCAACTGCGCAGGAGGCAAATTAGAATAGGCTGTCACATGGGAGGGGCCCACGTGCTCGGGTTGTTCTGCACAAATATGGGCATCAAGTTCCAACGCAAGGGGGGATCCACGAGATGTTCCACAGGGCAGGGGCCCACAGAGGGGGATTTGAAATCCCTGCGCAAAGCAACAGCGGGCCATCCGAGGAAGCAACTGGAGGTCAACGCTCGACAGTCGAGGCACCTCCCCCGAGGCTGCAGGCCCACGAGGAGTGACAGGACAGACGGGACGTCCGCGGCTCCGAACACGCCGCCGAGGGTGGAACCGAGGCTGAGCCTGCCGAGGGTGCGTCGACTGGTCGACGAATGCCGGGATCGGGAAGATGGGGCCACCGCACCGGAGGTGCGGCCGACAGTGGGGCAAGAAGATCAGCTCCCTGGACAACGGAGGATGGCGGAGAGTCGCGGGGGCCACCGCGGATTGGGTCTGCCGGAGCAACGCCGAGGAACGCTCGACCAGGGCGACGAGCTTCTGCGACCAGCGAGCGCGAGGAGGAAGGAGTGAGTGGGAACCGACGGGGGGTGGGAAGGGGAGGGGGCCGCCGACCGGCGGGATCGAAGGCGGCGGGGGTCTGACCATCTCCACCTCCCGATACGTTCAGATCCACGCCATACGACTCCGAGACGGCGGGGCACGGCGCGCCGGGACAACCCGACTAGAGGAGGAATCGAGCGGAGGAGCCCCTCCGACTTCGTTATTATTATATTTTCATAGTGCTTGTCAATTATTTAGAACTACTAGAGGAGATGGGCTCGTTCCATCCTGACTAGGTACGTTGACAAAATTTTACAGATGATTTAGATGACTGTCCGACCTACTATGAGCATGGTGTATGCGAGGGTGGCACGCAGGAGTCTGAGGAGGATCCTGCTCAGTAGAGAGTGCCCTAGATATAGTTTAGAATATTTAGTTTTCATTTTGTATCGGATTGTTCCGATTGTGAGTTGAGACTTATTTATATTCATGATATATTTATTGTGTTGGACATCTAAACTCTGGGTTGTGACAATTTACTCTTCATTCAGTTACCTTCTTTATTATTTATTTTCACATCGTGCTCTATCTTCCTTTAGACTTGTGATTGAGATTATATGGTTGTTGTCATATTATTCCTCCGTGCGGAGATGACAGGTTATATACTTTATATTGTTAGATGTTAGATATTTAGACGACCTATATAGCGTTCTACCGTCGACACTGTGGTGTAGGCTTGACGTACCCATGGTCTCATGCCCCTAAACAGGGTGCAGGTCGTGACACCTGCAGTAACCTGACCCCGCTTGACGGTTGACAGAGGAGATCTATGCTAGTCTTTACTATTCGTAGAGGTACCATCACCTCCCCATTAAAACCTCAGTTTTGATGTTGTTGTTGAATTAATTCTAATTGTCAAGAAAGTTTTTACAGTATTTTGAATTTTCATGATGAGTTACCAAAACTTCCCTGAATTTATTACATTTTTTGAAAACAAAATTTACAACTTCTCTTATAAATAAGAGTAATTTTTTAACCTACTTTAAAAATCCTTGGACATTGTAAAAACTTTCTTAGGCAATTACAATTCCTTTTTTCTTTTACGAATTACTAAAAATTAGGTATCAAAGATAAATTTGGGGAGTTGAGGAGATTGGCATTGTAAGGGATACCCGACGGAGCTATAATTCGGTCGATTGTATTGAATATTAGTTTGACTCCATAAAGCTTGCTCCTTTCCAATTAATTCCATTGCAGTTGTTTGCTATTTATTTGGTGTAAAATCATGTAATTTATCAAATATTTATTTTATTTACTTTACTAATATGGCTTTCAAATGCTACCTTTGACTTTTGAAATTCTAGAATATGGGCGAATCATGTTTCCAATTGTAGTAATGGACCTTTAAAATTTGACTCTAATTAATTATTATGTTATTGATGCATGAAACAAATCAACTATTGATTTTATTAGTAGATGATATAAAAAGCCACACAACTATATATATATATATATATATATATATATATATATATATATATATATATATATATATATATATATATATATATATATATATATATATATATAAGAACGAATCCATATACGTATAAGAGAAGGAATCTGTATCCGAATAAGAGAAGTAAATATAGACCTTCAAAATCATGATGGATTAAACAATATGAGTTTGCCCAATAGAAACTGAAACTGAAATTACGGTATAGGGTGTGACTTTGTAAAGAAATTTGTCAGTTAGCATATCACCGGATGTCACATGTGGTAGTAATGCTTGCTAAAAAAAACTCATGGACGAAATGACAATTAATCTCAATGTGCTTTGTTCTTTCATGAAAGACTGGATTATTTGCAGTCTGTATAACATTTATGTTATCGCAGTAAAGCGACATAGGTCATGTAGAACCAATATCCATATTAGAGAGCATTCTTTGTACATGGACGATCTTCGTGGTGGTAGCAGCCATAACTCTATACTCTACCTCAATAAAAGATTGTGCATCAACTTCTTGTTTCTTGCTTCACCATAAAATTAATAAATTTCCAAAAAACAAACAAAATTTTGTAGTAGATCGTTGGTTGTCGAATCTCCTGTCCAATCTGCACCAGAAAATGCTTGAAGATGCATAGAAGATGTAGAAGACATGAATAATTAGCGCTTAAAGAAGCCTTGAAGATATTAGCGAATTCAGAGTAAGGCACCAAAGTGAGCTGATCGAGGCACGAAAATGAACTGGCTAACAAAACTAAATGAATAAGAAATATCTAGCCTGGTCAAACAGAGATACAAAAGTTGATCGACGAACCATCTGTAGCAAGTAGGATCTATGAGAGGCTCACCATCTATGGTGCAAAGCTTCACATAAAGCTTTAAAAGAATATTAACTGTTCGACTATCTAATAGACCTATAGACAAAATAATTTTTGAAGTATATATTTTTCGAAAATAAGTATCCATGTGTCACTTTGTGCAATCTCAAGTCCAAGAAAGTAGCAAAGTTAGCCCAGGTCCTTCATCTAAAACTACTGATGAAGGTACCTCTGAGTAGGTGCAATCTCGGTTGAATCATCGCCAATCAAAATTACCTCATTCACATAGAGTAAGAGAAAAAATTGCCCATGCGATGATGATCGCACAAA
This sequence comes from Iris pallida, assembly GCA_029216955.1. NCBI lineage: Eukaryota > Viridiplantae > Streptophyta > Magnoliopsida > Asparagales > Iridaceae > Iris > Iris pallida. The sequence goes on from JANAVB010015600.1 coordinate 12,803,146, forward strand.
CAAAGAATGATACTGGGAACACTGCTGAAAATCTGTCTCACGAATAACACTCCGAAAATATTCAAACCAAGCTCTGGGGTCTTGCTTGAGACTACAGATAACACAACGAAGATGACAAACATGTCCAAATGGAGTAGAAAGACCAGAATGGGGTTGCTTATAAAACCTCAGATAAAGAACCGCGAAGAAAGGCACTCTTCACATCCATATGATAGAGTGGCATCGACGAACAACACCACCACCTAGTAATGTACGAACTATGGTCATCTGAGCAACTTGTGTAAATGTCTCATCATAGTCAATCCTATAATTTTGTGTAAAAACCCAAGAAACAAGCCGAGCCTTGTGTCGCTCAATGGATCCATTAGGTCAACACTTGACCTTGAAGACCCACTTGCAATTAATAGACATGGACCCTTCTGGAAGTGGAATCACATCCCAAGTAGATGTCTGCTGAAATGCTCAAAACCCATCTTCCATAGCTTCCTGCCACTCAGGATACTGAACAGCCTCTTGATAAAAATTGGGCTTTCGTGTTGTATGGATACCAGTAAGAAAGAATGAAACTGTAAAGAATATGAGACTAAGGTAGAAAAATCAAACTTGTCCGGTGAGCCAAAATAATCAGGAATAATACAAGCAGAAGGTCGATGAGTACGTTGGGATTGACGAAGAGGTTGTGGTAGAGGTTTATATGATGGAGAAGATGGTATAGAGGAGATTGATGGAATTAAACTAGAATCCGTGGCTTTGGCACTTTGAGATTAAAATTGCACAAAATTTTTCCTTATATAGCAATACAAACTAGAACTTTGCCAACAACCATAAGCTCTAAATACTTCTACTCCCAAGTCTTTGTTGCTTCCACCACCACCATGAATTCATGGACCATAGATTTTTGCTGAATCTTGTGCTCGAGACAAGTGTTGTCAGGTTCTTCAATTTGTGGTGTTTGAGATCAGCCACGAGATATGGGGTAGCATAATCGGAACCAACGAGAATAAGAAGAATGAAAATGATATTGATGTTGGGGTCTACTTGGTGATGAGCTAATTTTTCTTCAGCCTAACCCTAGAACAGAGGCTCCGATGTGACTAATCTGCTTTTTCGTTAGCGGAACAAGAGATGACGAAGATTGACGATGAAAAAAAATTCTTGGCTCTGATACCATGAAAATAAATCAACAATACTGATTCTATTAATGGATGATACAAAAACCATACAACTATGAATATTTATGGAGAATGGATCCATATTCGTATAGGAGAAGAATCTGTATTTGAATAGGAGAAATATGATAAACTTGAATCTAATCTTAATCCTAAATCTAACTTGTCTGTCTCGCTAACTTCGATCGTAAGTTCAACACATGTAAGCTCAATCGTTATTTGAATCCAAATTTAACAACACAATCCAAGTATTCCTTATCCCTTACTCTCGCACATAGCACAATTCTCGCAACCGTCTATGTGCATCACTATGATAAGTTCGTCTGTCAATATCTATTTCGATCATCGAATAACAAAATCATTCGAGTATTCATTCAACCTTCCATCAAAATCCAAATATATTTTTTGTCGAAGGTTATTCCATCAAATATCGAAACTAATATTTGATCGTGTAGATTAATTTTCTACATGCACTGTAGAAGCATGGAAAATATGGTTTATGCGGATCACATTTACAAAGCTAATCGCATGAGTACTTTGGGCCAAGTTGGTCCGCAGAAGGAAGAGCCGCATGACAGACTCGGCGGTTCAGAATGCCCCCGCGACCCATCATTGCTGTCTCTGATTATATTAAAGAGCGACCAAACTAATTTAGGCCGCAGAAGGAAGAGCTACTTATGTGGCCAAGCTGATCAGCCGCAGAAGCCCCTCTAACAAAGCTGACAACTCTGACACATCCTGACAAAAAGAGGAAGATAAGATGTGACCTTTCGAAAAAGACAAAAAACGTCATGTCACCAAATATAGGGCCCATGTGCCTGAACCTAGGGCCCATGTGTCTGAGAGTTCATGCGGCCGAGACATCGTCCGTAGGGGTGTCATGCGGCTAGGGGACTGCGACCTGAGCCGCATGAGCCTTATGCGGCTCAGAATGCATAATCTATGCGGCCCAAAAGTCTTCAAACTTCATACGACTAAGAGGGACTGCGACCTGAGCAGTATGAGCCTTATGCAGCCCAGAATGCAGGATCTATGCGGCCTAAAAGTCTCCAAGCTTTATGTGAACAGGTGGCACTGCTGGTGGGACACATAGCTAAGGAAGACTGCGACCTGAGCCACATGAGTCTTATGCGGCCCAGCATGGCCGAGCACTAAAAGACCTATGCGGCCCAAAATACCCAAGCAGATTGATTCTATTCTGTAATAGGACACGTGGCAAGTTGATCAAGTCTCAACCACCCAGATTTGCTGTAAAGAAATCTCAACAAATCACCAGCTAGCAGACAAAGACCGAGTCTTCGTGTGCTATTACAGCCACGTGGCTACGAGACCATCTATGCGGCCCAAAATATGCTTTATTCCGAAATCATTATAAATAGCAGGGTACAACACCACGTAAAAGGCTGGCAATTTTCTCAAGAGCAAAGACTATGTCTGATAGTCCAAGGAGTAAGGCAGAGTTCCTACACTTCTCCTGAGCCTCCACCGTCACCCCCAGAATCAAAAATAAATTGTACTTAGATTATTTCCTATGATTTTTTTAGGCTCTTTCTGTTGTACTTTCAAAGTTCGCAATCAATATAGTTCCTCTGTAGTTCTTGTGTTGATAATCAATGGCAAACACGATGGCGACTCTGCTGGAGACTTCTTTTTCCACTGATAAAAATTGGTGACACAATCCGACACGTCAAAGCTCAGTTCCATGCAGCAGATGCTTGCTGTTCGCTTTGATTAACAAGCATTCGAGGAAATGCTCTCCGATGGGAGCACCGGTCCAGCACAGAAGCGAGCCAACTCGAAAAGAGCCCGTAGGAGACGGAGGCCCAAGGCCACTGTCCCTCGCTAGGATCTGGAAGGAACTCCACTTGCCACTCAAGACGACGACTAAAGCTCCCATGCGGCCTCGCTTCGAACCACAGAGGACCCCGCTATTCCCAAATCGGCAGAAAAAAATTCTACGATGCTGGACTTTTGGGGGCACAAGGGAAACTCATGCGGTCTAAGAAGAGGCCGCATAAGGAAGGTGGTCGCAGGCAGATTGCCTATACGACAGCCATTCCTGGCCGCAAGCAGACTTCCTATGCGACAGCCAATCCTGGCCACGGACAGATGGCCTATACGGCAGCCAATCCTGACAGCAAACAGATGCCCCATACGGCCCTGTCAAAAGCTCTGTCTTTGACCGTCTCTCATGTGGACCAGACCCCGTACGGTCCATTGAGAATGTTGAAGCTTCCAACTTGGAATCTTCTACTACGCACCTTCGGATGCTAAGTCGAAGAAGTCTAGGGCAGTACGGGCTCAACAAGCCCAGTCAACTGTCCAATATGTGACCGTCAGCGGGTACCGTTAACTGTTACACGGACCCTTGATGGAAAGTTGTACAGAACCTCCCGTGTCCAGCCCTCTGCGACAAATGACAGGCTAGATCCCAAAAGTCTTCCTACAACAATTGAGAGAAAGTGCTTTTACTAGCCTCAGATCAGGGAGCAAATATGATACCTACCCATCTGTGAGCTCAGGATACCCGGGCCCACAAAACGGATGCAAAGGTAGATCAATCTGCCCTCAACTTGCGAGAAGTACTCATCTAAAACGCAAGAGAGAGAGGCAACCTTGGCATGCAGTGAGCCCTCTCTAGGATATCCCCAAGTTGTCATCAACTACTGCTGCGACATGTCGAAAACACCTAAAGACCGGCAGTCGTCTTCTAACGACTGCATCAGCCAGCACCTGCCCGACGACAACTCGAGAAAGAAGTACAAATTTTGGAAGACGAGGAATTTCTTTTGCCTTCTGTAACTCAACTCGGAAGGTTCCTGCTGGCAAGGGAGGAAAGAAGACAAGCTCCTCCAGCTCGGCAACCTCAGCCAGCACTGCAAGAAAACTCTCATCTGGAGGATTACTGCCGACAACCACATGGGGTGTCTACCTAGGTACCAGCCTATTCCAGAAAGAAGCTTCCAACACCCGGGGTGCATCCTTGAGTTCCCTGGGGGTGAATGAAGCTGGGGGTGGTAGTCCCTTGAGCATATGCGACAACCCATTGTTCCAAGAGGGTACGCAGGGGGTAGCGATCCACTGGAATTATATAACAAACTTGGACATCCCCGAGGGTAACCGCCTTCGCCAAGACAATGCAGCTTCCTGCGCAGGGGGTAGCACCCCTTCCGTGTCCGAGGAGGAGGACATTCTGACGATCCTCGATGATTTCTTTGTACGAGGGTACGACACGGAGAGCACGTCCTCTACGGGCCCTTCGTGATCATCTCCTGCCATAAACACTGTCTGTACGTAGGAAGAGACGGATGGGACCGACACTGGAAGATTGCCACTCTACCTATATATTTCCGAGCTAAGTACTTCATGCAAAGCAAGGGTACGACATGAGACTACCCCAGTCTGAATTATGGCAATGGCCGGATTGCCTCTGCAGCTGTCAGCCCCGGCTGAAAAACCTATAATTATTACAGCAGGTCCAGACACGATCTTGGTTATGTTACTAGCAACAACGCCCGACAACTCCGATGAGGAATACGAGTGGTATTCTCACTCATCCGAATCGCCTACATACATTCATTCCGATGATAGCATTGGGGATATATTCAGGCAAACAGTGTCTGTTAATATAACATCTGCCGACATTCAGGAAGAAGACAAATATCTGCCAGAATCTATTGAATTGGAGCCATGGGCCCAACAGCTGGATGCACAGTAAAGAAGCGCTTTGAACTATGAGACCCTCCCATTGAAGATGAGGTCATGCAAGTTGACCACGGTGATGGATCCTCCTCGAAACCAATCTTCATCAGTAAAAGCCTGACGAACGATGAGCGGGAGTCGCTGTTGCAACTTGTCAGAGAATATATCAACGTTTTCGCTTGGAGCTATGAAGATATGCTAGGGCTAAATCCCGAGATCATACTTCATTAGCTCAATATTCATCCAGATGCAAAACCAGTCGAACAATAGCAATGGCGGTTCCATTCAGACATCATAACTCCATCGAAGCTGAAGTAAATAAGCTTATAGCTAGCGGCTTCATCCGCGAGGAGCAGCTCCCAGACTGGGTAGCTAATATAGTACCCGTCATCAAAAAAAAGGAAGATCCGAATTTGCATCGACTTCCGCAATCTGAATGCGGCATATTCTAAGGATAATTCCCTCTTCGATCACAAACATAATGATTGATAATACATGTGGCTTCGAGCGCATGTCCTTTATGGATAGATTTTTGGGGTACAATTTAATCAAAATGTCTCCTGATGATGAGAAGCATACGTCATTCCAACACCGATCGGCGTGTGTTATTACACAGTCATGCCCTTCGGTCTAAAAATGCCGGTGCTACATATCAATGAGCTATGAGTGTCATCTTTGAGACCAACTGCGCAAGACGGTGGAGTGTTACGTTGACGACATCGTCCAAAATCCGCTCCAAGGATGATCACTTACAAGATTTGAGGACAGTGTTCGATCTCATACAACTGCACAATCTGAAGATAAACCCCCAAGTCCTTCCTGGGCGTGTACAATAGGAAATTCTTAGGCTGTCATTACTTCCCGAGGCATTCACATAGACCCCGACAAGACAAAAGCAATCCTGGAGATGAGTCCACCGAGGAACCTCCGCAAACTCCGAGGCCTTCAGGAAGATTAGCCTACATCAGGAGGTTCATATCTAACCTTTCAGGACGATGTCAACCATTCACACAACTCATGAAGAAAGGCGTCTCTTTCGTATGGAATGAAGAATGTCAACGCGCCTTTGATGACATTAAGGAATACTTGTCGAATCTGCCAGTTCTAGTAGCCCCGGTCGTCGAAAGCCCTTTCTGCTCTATGTACGGGCAATGGAACACTCCCTCGGCGCCTTGCTAGCGCAGAACAATGATGCGGGACACGAACAAGCCATCTATTATCTCAGCCGAATGATGGTAGGGCCGAAGCATAGGTACACCGCCGTGGAGAAGGAATGCTTACCATGGTGTTCGTAATTCAGAAAATATGACACTATGTGACAAGGCATACCATCCATGTTGTCTTAGGAGTTAACCCCCTCAGGGTTCTCATGACCAAGCTAGGCGCACTCAGTTCTCGTCTAGCCTCCTGGGCGATATTGTTGTCCCCTACGACATAGTTTTCGTTCCACATAAGGCTATCAAAGGTCAAGCCTTGGCCGACTTCTTAGCAGTCCATCCAGGCTAAAAATAACCAGAATCTATGAAAAAATCCAGACGAAGTCGTTAACTCAAACGTGCTTCACATGATGCCATTTGGCGAATGTTCTTCGACGGTGCTTCATGAACGGGGCTCCAAGGTGATATCATCGCTGGAGTCGGGATAATATTAATTTCTTCCTCTGGATTAGTAGTCAATCGGGCATATTCTCTCACAGAACCCTACTCAAATAATGTAGCTGAATATAATGCTCTGGTCATCGGGCTCCGACTCGCAAAAAAATTGGGGGTCGAATACCTAGAAGCGTATGGCGACTCGCAGTTGTTTGTTAATCAAATTTGAGGCTCATACAAAGTCCGCAACGAGGACCTGATTCCTTATCATCAGATGGCGATTGCCATCATTGCAACCTTGGAGGGGTTCTTTATAGAGCATATTCCTATGCTCCAAAATATTAAAGCCGATGCCCTAGCAGGCCTCACCGCTTCTTTGGCAGTTCCAATCCATACTCATCATCTAGTCGAAGTGATAGGCCATGAGTGGTCTGTCCCAAAAAAACGTCCAACTAGGTACGAGTTACTCTGCCGAGATAATCAATGACATACAAGACTGGAGACTCCCGTTAATCGACTTTGCAGTCTACGAAATTCTGCCGGAGAATATGAAAGAAGCAACTTCAATCAGATTGCGTTCTCTCAGATTCGTTTATGATACAAAAAAATGCTATATCGACGATCCTACGATGGACTACTGTTATATGCTTATCAAATACGGAAGTCAAAGAAGCCCTACGCGAGGCTTACGATGGCGTTTGCGGGGCTCATTAACCTAGCCCAAAGTTGTAGGACCATCTCCGTCGGATGGGCTATTACTGGCCTACGATGGTAGCAGATGCGGTCGATTATACAAAGAATTGCAGGGCTTATCAGATCCACGCAGACTTCATACATTAGCCATCCGAATTCTTGCACCCAACAGTGGCCTCTTGGCCATTTGAAGCATGGAATGGACATCATTGGACCAATCACCCCGCCGTCATCTAAGGGTCACCGATTTATACTTGCAACCACCGATTACTTCTCCAAGTGGACGAAAGTTGTTCCTTGCAGAGGTAAAGACATCAAACATGATTAGTTCACAAAATATCACGTCATCTACTGTTTTAGACTGCCCCGGAGGATTATTCATGACAATGGTCCGCAGTTCGCAAGCCACGCTTTCTATCGATTCTATGACAAGAATCAGATTCAAATGTGTCTTCAACGGCATACAATCCATCGACTAACGGTCTGGCGAAGCTTTTAACAAAACCATAATCAAGCTTCTCAAAATTTTTCTTCAAACAAGCGCGACTGGAATAAAAAGTGGACGAATGCTTGTGGGCGTACCGTACTACAATTCGGACGGCTACAGAAAATACACCATTCTTACTAGTTTACGACAGCGAGGCAGTTCTTCCATTGGAGACCCAAATCCCCTCGCTTTGCATGGCCCTTACTTACCGGTTGACGTCGGACGATAACTACCACCGACGACTACAAGAACTGGAAACCTTATATGAGAAGAGTTTGCAAGCTCAACAAAGTATCGAGCTCTATCAAGCACGCATCTTTCGAGCCTTCAATAAGAAAGTCAAGCATAGGATGTTCCAGTAGGCGATATCGTCTTGCCATTCGCAGACCGATGGTCATGACTCACAAAACTGCCGGCAAATTCCAGCCCAAATGGGAGGGCCCATTTGTCATCGAGTTCGTATTATCCAACGGCGCATATCAGCTCGCAAAACAAAATGGAGACTTGCTTATGATACCCATAAACGGCAAGTTCCTAAAAAAGTACTATGCTTAAAGACATCCTCATACTTCCCTAACTACTAAATCTCCTAGACTGTCGAGTTATGTCACTACTAAAATAACCCCTTTTAGCGACGTCAGAGTACGTCGCTAAAAAAGAAAAATCCGTCGCTAATTCTATTAGCGACGTATTTAGCGACGAAAATGGATGTCGCTTATAGGCTTGTCGCAGATTACAATTTTGTCGCAATTCGTCGCTAGTTGCGACGTCACGTTAGTGTCGCTAGATGTCGCAATATTAGCGACGTAAAAAGTATGTCCATTGCAAAACGTCGCCCGTCAGCGACGTAATAAATACTACATCGCTGAACGTCGCTACGCAGCGACGGTCAGCGACGTGTAGCACTAGGAGTCGCTATAGGCAATTATCAGCACTGCTTTTTCCGCCGTCGCTAATATACGTTGCTATTCTAGCAGATTTTAGTAGTGTGTACACCAGGTACCTCTGAACTTACACTCTACTAGCTCCGAGGGGATTCACATCGCATCTCCCTGAGTGAAAGTCATGTATACTGATACCTCTGAACCTCCACTCTGATGCTTCACCCGGCCGGAGTCCGCTAGTTCATTTTGTTGTCTCTGTGCAAACTTCCTAGTTTTGATTATCGTATATCACGTCCACATTACCTCTGATATAGATAATCTTCTAACTTAACACCTGTACCTAATCCGGGATAAAATCATGGTATTAAGGCCACAGAACCTATCATGTCCATATTACCTCTGTTAGGTTTTGTTTCGAATCTATTACTCGTACCACCAGTGTGCAAAAGGGTAATGTTCACAAAAGGGTAATAGGTACACAAAAATCATTCGAATCTATTACTCGCACCACCAGTGCGCAAAAGGGTAATAGGTCCACGAAAATCATTCGAATCTATTATTCGCACCACCAATGCACAAAAGAGTAATAGGTACACAAAAATCATTCGAATCTATTACTCACACCACCAGTACGCAAAAGGGTAATAGGTCCACTGAAAATTATTTCGAATTTATTTACTAGCATCACAGATGCACAAAAGGGTAATAGGTCCACAAAAAGTCCCCCAAGTGGGATGTCCTCTGCCAATCACAAATGTCGTATTAGGTCCTCTAGTACGAGCATTCCAAATATCACAAGCAAAGAATGAAGATAATGTATCTTTTTATTTCAAGAAGCATCAACTACATTGGTGAGGCTACATCTCCAGCAATAATAAAAGACCTAAAAAGGGGGGAAGTAAAATTCTACTCATCAGCAACACATAGTTGGGTGAGTACTTCCTCCAGCTGTACTGTTGTGCGTTCGATTTTCTGTTTGGATCGACGTTCAGCTTCCTGGGTCAGCTTTTCAGCATCCTCAAGATGTGCATGAGCCTGCCAGTTGTCCTCTACCTTTTTTGGCGTACCCTCCATAGCAGCAGAGGCTCATGTGACCTTATCGGTCTTCTCATAAATGAGCTCTCTCTTTGACGGGTAGCTTGGAGTTTATTCTCCAGAGATTCCAACTTAGCTTGGAGCTGAAGGATTTGCTCGTTAGTTTCGGCTATCGTACAAACTGTGGCCTCCTCATGAACTAGGCAAGCCTCTCCTTTCCGGCTCAGCTTGTCATACTTCAGAGATAATCTCTGGAGGTTTTTCTCCAAGGTGTGCTTGGTCGTCTCCAGCACATCCTTCACCTTTTTTACGGCTGTTACGAAGAAGGCGCGCTCCTGTACTACTGTCGCGGGCACATCGACTTGCCTTAGTTTTTACAATTGGATTAAGCGCCGATCAGCCTCTGCCAGTTTTTGCTCCAGAAGATCAGCTGTCCCCTCTCTACCCGGGAGTGTCTTTAGCAGTTTAATCTGGCCGCGGGCATAATGACGAGCCATGGCAAATGATGTTACTTGCCTCAAAGTAGCTTCAACCCCCTATTTCAGATGGCGGTAGAAGCTATCGACCACGTCCTTTGACGACTCGTCCAGGTCTCCAAAGAGAACGACGTTGAAGAAATAGCAACCAATGAAGCTGAAGGTGTTTAGAAAGGAGGCACGGTGGAGCTTGACGACCATGTCAGAAGGAAAACAAACTCCGAGCGATGAGATTCCCACGCAGCGGAAATCTCCCTCTGCAGCCGAAGGAGATAAGACTGGGCAAAGCGGAGAGTTTCAATTTTCGGGGAAGGGGCAGCTTCAACCGACCCCACATCCACCGATGCTGGTGCAGGAACCACCGCCTCTACCGTCGATATTTCTGTCATGGGCAGCTCTGAACTTGACCTAGCGGGGGCCTCTCGATTTGAAGGGGAGAAGGTACACTTCTTTTTCTTTGTACGAGATCTGCCCCGACGTCTTCCACTATCCCTCCTCCGCGGCCATGTCCACCATCGACAATGAAGGAGCAGGGTCGACAGATCCAGAACAACTGACAATCAGCTTGACTATAAGGATATGAAGAAAGAGCGAATAAACCTTCTTATTGGTAAGAATATGACATAACTTACCAGGGAGGGCGATAGAGACTGTGACTCGTTCAGGACAGCCATAACTCCTCCTATTGACCCCATATCCTCCTTAACGGCGGCATCCGAGCCGCCTGCATTTGCCACTCCAACCCCGGTTGCCCCGAAAGGAGATATAGTTGGATCGGTACCGGCCAACTGAGACCACGCAGTCCCAAGATCCAGTTCTGTAAGGCTCGCACCTTCTCTGACCAGGGTGTCCGTAGCTGGAGGAATCACGAAAGCAGCATCAGACTCCGGAGGATTTATTTCTTCCAAAGCCTACAAAAAGGGAATAATAAGATGATGTCCCAAAAGTAACATGGTGGTCTGTCGGGATGAAATTTACCGTCGGGATGGTTTCGGCATCGCTGCCTCCTTCCGTAACGTTAGGCCTACGGATCCTAATTGCGACCCGCTTCTGGGAACGAGGCCTGTCGACGACGGAGGGTCCACGCTTACTTCGCTTATGCGGAGGACTCGGCACAGGAGAAGGCAAGCGCGTCGCCAAAGTACTCGCAGGGAGTGGTGGATCGTCGTATTCATCCTCATCTTCCGTCTCAGTAGAATCAGAGCAGAGGCTTCGATAGCCTTCGCTTTCCCTGCCTGGTCCTCTTTTTGGGCTTCTCGTATTTTTTCCCCCAACTTGGTACCGGTAATAAAACTGGTACTTGCATCAAAGTCGCGGGGAGTCCATTCACGGAGACATGGTGGAGGGCTGCCAGGTACGAGATGCGCCCCGAGCCCCCAGTATCGGGTATATAGAAGCTGGTTTGGGTACAGACGGCACTGTAGTAATACTAGGCCCGGATGCCATCCAAGATGCTGTCCTTATAACCCAGGCAGGGACTGGGGTTATCCAAAAATAACTGGTAGTACGAATTGTCGAGAGTGTCGGCTAGGCAGGTAAGGTTCCAAGAAGACGACGTTGCGATTACGGTACACTCGATGTGTAGGGCCGATATTTTGTAACCAATGAACATCTTCTCGGATAGGATCTGGGGCGCGATACCGCCATCAAGATGAAAGCGCCTCATTTCCTCCTCATTGAAAGACGGGACCGATACAAAAAAGGAGTAGCTGTTTACCCGTGGAGCGCAGCTCGACGGTCGGGTACGGTTCAACAGGTCCAGGGCATGTCATGGTACTGGTAGATGAAGGCATCGTCGGCCGTCGCATTACCTTTGGGGCCAAGCCACATCAGAGAGGGCAATGCATTAGCAGCTACCCCATCAGATAATGGTAGGGCAGCTCAATTCGGTTGAAATCCTTTGTAATGTCAGGAGCTATGGCTTTGGCTGTAAAGATACGAAGGCCTCGATGAATGCTACACACCATGGCTGGAAGTAGAGCTAGCCTGCCTCCGAAGACTAACTTGACAGCATGGAGGATCAGGTTGCGGCTGATTCTCTCAATAGAACCAGAACCCCTCGAGACCACACAGGTCCCTAACCATATCATCAGAAACCCAGCTAGGATGGTCTTATTGGACAAGAGTTGGGTATCTTGATAGAAATAACTGAAGGTGTCGGTTTGGCTTCCGAATCTGTCACCAGAAGCTTTGCTCCTCTTGGCGCTTCGAACCTGAGCGACCCTCTTCTTCAGTCTAAGGGCTCCGAGGGGCAACCCGGCCTGAGGCCCCAAGGTTGAACAGATAACTGATCCAAGACTTGGTGTAGGGAAGGTTCCCTTCAGAGCTGTCATCCCTCTTCTTCGACATTTGCTGACAAGTGCTATGATGACATAACACTTCCTGGTAAACGGCAAGGAACCCGGGGAACCGGTGCTCTAACTCCCCAAACTCCTCATGGGAGTATACTACTCGTAAACTTTGTCTCCCCAGGGCAACTTGGAGACGCATGCATCTCGGGGAGAGCGAGCCCCATCTCTCCAGCAGGTGTAAAAAAGGTCCCCGTACGACGGTTGTACATCTCGAGGAGTGCTATGAACAGCCTTGTGTTCACAGGAAGACCGTAGCAGGTGCCCCTTATGGCATAGTAGAGGCCAAGCTACTGTAAAGTATTCTGATACACCGTCAGAATCTAGGATGTCAAGTTGACCCCCGGAAGGGAACGATGCATCCAATTCTACAGCGATAGTCTGCCCATGGGATATGACCCTTTGCGAGCAATCTGGTTCAATAAGGTGTCAGCTTCAGAGAACTAGTTATTGGGTCTCATCTCATTTATGAAACTGTCGGAGACTAGTCCAACAACAGGATAACTGACTGACTCCTTGGTCGCGACCGTCGACTGCGTTCGTCTATTAAATGGATATTGCCTATAAGATTTCCTGCCGGTCCTGAGTTATGGGATCCGTCATTCTCTCTCGATAGGAACCATGTTAAAACCTGATAGGGAGAAATGACGTTCCATCTGAGGAAGGTGAAACGCTATCCCGTTGGAAGAAAAATCCCAGATCTCAGATATCTCCAGTATGCTTGGGTTCAAGACAGTTAGAGCGTCTCCGAATAAGAACATGCTTCAGATGAGTGTCCTCCAGTCTCCCGGAATTCATCATGCTGAGTAAGTAGAAGAATGATTGGCCCCTGATCTCCCTTAACCTGGCCTCAGGTTGGCCTCGGGTAATCTGAGTCGATACGCGTTCGACTATATGGTCAAATCTCACACCCAAAGCAGACTGGCGTACCCTATCAAGATCTCCCAGATGGAGCTGTAGGCAAGTTCACTGCAAGGGTCAAAGAAAAAATATGGTTAGAGGAAAACAAAGTTCATTCTTCAACTATGCGGCCTAGTCAAACAGAACGTATGCGACCTAGTTGTGAGAGCACTTGCAGTTCAAATCAAATAAAGCATATGCGACCCAGTCAGGCAGAGTTTATGCGATTCAGTTGTGAGGGGTACGTATGCGGCTTAAAAACATGAGATGCATGCAGCTCAGTCATGAGGAGATGCGGTTCTGTTATGTGACGTGCATGTGGCTCAGTCATAAGGTAATTATGTGGCTCAGTTATGTGAGTGCATGCATCTCAATCATAAGGCACTTATGCGGTTCAGTTAGGTAATACTCATGCAGCTCGATCATGAGGCACTTATGCGGCTCAGTTATGTAATGCTCATGCGGCTCGGTCATGAGGCAACCATGCAATTCAGTTATGTGGCTCTCATGCGGCTCTGTCAAGAGGCATCCATACGGTTCAGTGACGCTTATGCGGCTCAGTCCATGCCACATCACATAGAACACATGTGGTCCAATGAGATAGGGCACGCACTGATTATGCCAAAGCAGAGGCGATGCATGACAGGCCTGCGCATAAAGCATGCGACATGGCCATTTAAATTCAAGTCATTATTCTTCCACCATCCTTACACTTAATGGGGGGCACGTCGGGATGAACGGGAGGAGAGTCCGCTGCTCATGACGGAGAGGCGGGTCCCTTTCCTTTGGCCGCAGTGTCGATCAATTTGGAACCTTTTGGAGCCATGGATGAATGGAACAGAAAGGATGACGAAGATGCTGAAGACGAAGAAGAAGACGTTGAAAGAGAAGCCCTCTCTCCACCGTATGGCCCATAGTTATAGGTCTTCAAAAGTGCATAAACCGATAGATGCCACTTCGATTCTCGTGTCCATTAATAATAATGATGATCCTTGGGATTATATCCTTTGTAACCGAAAAGGCAGCCCCAAATCCAAAACCGAATCAGAGCATTAAATACATCAGTGATAGCTGGACAGCCTGGATGGGATCTTCCTACAGCTCGAGATCTTCCTGCGGCTCGAAATTTCCCTGTGGCTTGACATATCGTCATGCTTCTTATTCAAAGTATTCCAAATTTGCAATTTGAAAATTTAAAGGGGGTCTTGTAGAAGCATGGAAAAGATAGGGTCCATGCGGATCACATTTACAAAGCTAACCGCATGAGTACTTTAGGCTAAGTTGGTCCGCAGAAAGAAGAGCCGCATGACAGACTCGGCGGTCCAGAATGCCCCTGCGGCCCATCATTGCTGTCACTGATTATATTAAAGAGCGACCAATCTGATTTGGGCCGCAGAAGGAAGAGCTACTTATGCGGCCAAGCTGATCAGCCGTAGAAATCCCTCTGACAAAGTGACAACTCTGACACATCCTGACAAAAAGGGAAGATAAGACGTGACCTTTCAAAAAAGACAAAAAGTGTCATGTCACCAGACATAGGGCCCACGTGCCTGAACCTAGGGCCCACATAATTGAGAGTTCATGCGATCCAAGGCATGGTCCGCAGGGGTGTCATGCGGCCATGGGGACTGCGACCTGGGCCGCATGAGCCTTATGCGGCTCAGAATGCAGGATCTATGTGGCAAAAAAGTCTCCAAACTTCATACGGCTAAGAGGGACTGCGACCTGAGCTGCATGAGCCTTATGCGGCCCAGAATACAGAATCTATAGCCTAAAAGTCTTTAAGCTTCATGCGAACTGGTGGCACTGCTGGTGGGACACATGGCTAAGGGAGACTGCGACCTGAGCCGCATGAGTCTTATGTGGTCCAAAATGACCCAAGTAGATTGATTCTATTCTGCGATAGGACATGCGGCAAGTTGATCAACTCTTAACCACCCAGATTTGCTGTAAAAAATCTCAACAAATCACCAGCTGGTAGCCAAAGACCGAGTCTTCATGTGCTGTTACAACCACGTGGCCACGAGACCATCTATATAGCCCAAAATGTGCTTTATTTTGAAATCATTATAAATAGCAGGGTACAACACCCATGCAAAAGGCTGGCAATCTTTTCAAGAGCAATGACTGTGTCTGATAGTCCAAGGAGTAAGGCAGTGTTCCTATACTTCTCCTGAGCCTCCATCGTCACCCCCAGAATCAAAAATAAATTGTACTTAGATTGTTTCCTAGGATTTCTTTCTAGCCTCTTTCTGTTGTACTTTTAAAGTTTGTAATCAATATAGTTCCTCTGTAGTTCTTGTGTTGATAATCAATGGCAAACATGCACCACTTAATATTTATTCTTGATGCAAGTAATTGCTTATGCAACATCGTTTGGGTCTTCGTATGGGTCTCTAACATTCACTTTGATTCAACGGTCAAGTCTCTAGGGTCAGCTATCCCGAAACTACGTTCGATAATTTATATCATCAACGATGGACAGTTGTTATGAACTATGCTATATCATACCTTGTAGCTAAGCCAAACCATAACCCAAAAAATACTATAGAAACCTACCCCACTCTAAGAATACACTTCTAATCCTAAACAACTCATACATTATCGCCAAAATCCTCTAACCAAGAAAACACATAGTTATCTAGGGTCCGAGTCTATCTATCCAAAAATCAATATCTGAGACACTAAGTTCACTAAGCCATCCTCAATAACATTATAGTCCTTACCTGAATCCATCATAAAATTTTTGATCACCCTATTAGACTTGTTGTACTGCTACTTACAAAAATCTCGATATCATAGACTTGCTCCATTTTGTATCCTTATACCATGCTTAAGTTTACTCCTGCATCTATTTCACTTGTGCGACATATTAAATTATTCTGATAGCACAGTCCCATTCAGTTACCTTCAAAGGTCCAACCTTTATGATCCTTGCTCCAATTTTATTTTCCCAACTCTTATATCAATTTCCTTGTGT